>OX411554.1:4151498-4717223 GCA_948146395.1 Fragum whitleyi
CAAGAATAGAAGTGTCAGTGAGTTAATTGAACCTAGCTAAGTATCATTGCTGAGAACTTTTTGAGGGATAAAATACCCGCGGAAAAAAATCATGTTACAATACATAAATTGACAGCTGTCAAATTAGTTTCCCATTCTGATTGAACCTCTATGTTGTGGGTAGTCATTTGAATTGTCTCATTGAGATAATTCAAATGACTACTTGCAATGTTTAATTTGTGCAAGTATTGTTGAAATAATTTTGAGATGATGTTAGTTTTTTTTATTTCATACTTTTAGAAATGGACGGGACACTTTTATTTTATACCTTAACAAACTTTAACCTTGGTCAAATCTATTTTGTTATTGAAGATATCTTTATGAAACTTGGTATATGTGTTCACCATCACAAGTGAAGTCCAGACCATCAAGGGTGATAACTCTGGAAGCATTTTTGCAAGAGTTATATTCCTTTTTTTACCTGGATTGAGTGTTTGAGAGCGCCTCTATAAGCTTACTAAGCTTTTGTCACAATCAAACTAAAATAATTCGTATAAACGAAAAGATGAATTTCTACTTGTCAAGGATCAAAATGAACTTTTATGAAAAAAAAAATTGATACATTTATAGAAAATATTGCATTTAAAGAAGATAATTTGCAACCCAGCATTTTCTTCATGTAAAATGATGTTTACTACCCATTGGTACAAACAATAGGCTTATCAATCTCTCAGATCTTTTCAGTACCATTCCAAAACTTGTCCTTGTATATACTTGTCTACGGACAAGATGCCTCACTAAATGTACTTGTCTGTAGGCAGAAAAATTCTGCATCCATGAACTGTAGCCTTCAATATTAACCCTTGTCATGCTGTATAAATTTTGGCTAAAAATTTTCATCCAAATCAAAGGGCAAAGAGCACTGAAAGTACCAACTGTAGGTGATTTTTTTTTTTTGAAAAACTAAATCTATTGATAATTCTGGATTGAAAGTGAGAAACAGATGGTGTAGACTAACATCAGACTGCACATATGTGCAGGATGATGTTTGTCTATAGCTCCTGCCAAAGCAGGAATATTCCCGGGTTCAGCATGTCAAGGGTTAAAAGAAAATAACATCTTGATTTACTCATACATCCTTTATTATAGAAAAATATTTGATAAAAGGTTTTTTCCCTGAAGTTAAGAATATGAATTGGTTAGGATATTGACCGATATGAGAACAGTGGCATTACTAATAAGCAATGCGACAATCCTGGATTTAAAAGTTGTTAAAATACGCGGTATTGTTTATTGGATCTGTCAAACGGATTACAATGTTCTATTCTAAACATGGAATGGTATTTACAGAGCTACTAATAGATAGGGTATTTAGGATTTTAGAATGAAATGTTTAATTATTACAATCATTGACACTGAGTTGTGGGTACTCATTGGAATTGTCTCATTGAGACAATTCAAATGAGAACCCACAACATAGGGTTTCATTGAGAAATAAAGATTTTAGACTAGTGTTACATTTTCTTTTATTCAAATATTGAAAGGGTATTTGTTTTCTTTTGTAATGTCAATTTGTACATTTACAGGTTTCTTTCATTTCTTTGGCTATGTACTTTAGTTTATACAAATATTTTTTTTCAATATAATATAGTTGGAATTTTCATTGTTAAAACTTATGCACTTTTAATTCCCAAAACAAATACAGTTATTTTTCTATGGTATTTAAGTATACAATAATTATCTTCAATCATCTTTATCCAGGCTATAATCATGAAAGGAGTCAGTTATAACATATTATGAAGTAGAATTTGTCTCGTATATGTGATAGATCTGTAAAAATCTAATGAAAAGTGGCTCTAAGAAAGTTTGTCCTTAAGTGATCACATTTGCATTAAAGAAATAGAATAATTGTTTGTTTTTCTTTTTAAGATAGATTGATATTTCATTGAGTGAGCAACAAAGGCTATATTTACACCTGTTGTCCCCCCACTCTTGAAAATGTAGCTTTTGTTGTTCACTCAATGAAATATACATTGATCTTACCCTGAAACAAACAATTACCCTCTATTAAATATCAAGGAGCATAAAATCTACAAGCAAATTTGTGCACCTTTTGCTCCTTTTATTGACTCATATTTTTTGTTCACTGTCTTATTGAACCTTACAGCAGGGGTGTTGAAATACAACTTTTCTCCAATTGTCCACAGACAAGTAAAAGTCAAATACCTACTTGTCTAGGATCAAAATTAACTTGCCCACAAATAAATGAATTGATAAATATTGAGAAAAACTTTGCTTTTTAATGAAGAAAATGCTGTAACCTACAATTTTCTTCATTACAGACGATGTTTTGTCCCCTTTTTTCCTAGATATTTTTAGTACCATTCCAAGATTTCCTCTAGTATTCAATTGTCCACGGACAAGTGCCTAGAAAAATGTACTTGCCTGCAAGTGGAAGGAAAATCCCATGTCGGACAAGTCGGGCAAGGGAATTCCACACCCCTATTACAGAATCTAGGCACCTGCATTAGGTGTTCTTGTTTACTCTCTGAGGGGTCAGCACAAAGCTATTTTACATGCCTATAACCAATGGCCAATCCAGGATATCTGTAAAGGAGTTCCAACATTTAAATTCCGACAGTGTTTTAAGTGATGCAGGCTTTGCGATTCTGAAACTAATAAATTAATAGCCAAGACTATCAAAACTATGTGAAGGCCGACAGGGCCCTCTTGAAATAAACTTTAGGAAAGAATTGAAGACTGTTTTCAACAGTCTTCAATTCTTTTCAGGAGTTGATTTCCAAAGGTACATCTATCGAATTCATTGTATCAATTGCATTTCCCTATGACTGTGAAATAAATAGGCCTCAGAGGGGTCTGTTCAACCCCCCACCCCCACCCCTGGATCCGCTAATGATAACTATACAACTACATGTACAATAATTTTGCATTTACCCCTTAAAAAGCTTTGTTCATAAAATACCTTTTCTTCTTTCAGAACTTAACTAGATATGGAAATAAAACTTCTTGTTGCTATGGTGATTGTCCTCGTTGCCAAGGAAATAAAGGGAGACAAATATATCAAGGAACAGACATATTTACATACAGCAATTAATCGAACTTGTAAGAAATGTTCACCTGGATTTTATCGAGAGGCACATTGCACCATAGATGATTTGAATGCAAAGTGTGCGCCATGTCCAAACGGAACATTCCAGACGGAGTACAACATCGCAACAAGTTGTGCCCCTTGTTTGGATTACTGTAAGACTCGTGAATACCTGGTTGATAATTGTTCGGCCACGACGGATAATAAGTGTGAGTGTTATGAGGGATTTTATCGCTTCCCTGGCCCAGAAGGTCTTTGTACGGAGGATTTGGGATGCCCACCTGGTAGTGGAGTTACACAAAAAGGTATGTTTGGTGGTGATTCGGAAGTTCCAGGACATAATACAGGGGTGTGGAATTCCCATGCCCGACTTGTCCGACTTGGGCTTTTGTACTTGAGGACAAGGAAATTTTTCTAAGCCACTTGTCCAAGGACAAGTAAATACCAGGGCAAATCTTGGAATGTTACTTAAAAGAATTAAGAGAGAAAACATCCTAATGTTCATATCTAAGGGTAGAAAACATTGTTTTTAATGAAGAAAATGCTGGATACTACCAGCATTTTCTTCATTAAAAACAGTTTTTTTTCAATTTTTTCTATTTACTCTTTAGCGGACAAGTTCATTTTGATCCTGGACGAGTAGAAAATCTGCTTTTACTTGTCCAGGAACAAGTGGAGAAAACTCGTATTTCCACACCCCTGATAATGGATATTTCTTTTATTCTTGCTTGCCCAAAGCTGCGTCAGACTCTCAATTTAAAGGGTTAAGCAGGGTTTGAAGGGACGCAGGTTTTGTGAGTTATATAGGGTTCTCAGACTCACAAAATCTGCGTCCCTTAAAACCCTCACATGATCTAGCTACTGCAATGTGACGAAATAACGGTTAAAAGCATTGTTAAACCCCCTTCAATGCAACAATTTATTGTTGCAAAATCATGCAATTTTTTCAACAAAACATCTAAGAGAATTTAAACAATTGGAGGTAATTTCAATATTGCTTAAAGAAGTTTAAATGTGTCACAGTATTGCAAAATCCGTTCAAAATAGTTTTATGTTTCATTATACCCATTAAAACTTTGTTTTCGTGGGTAAATAGGAGTCAGCTTGTTGGTCATTTGGTTGGTCCGTCTGTAGATTTTTCTTGTTTGCTCAAGTACTCAGCAACTAATTTGTGGATTTTATCAAAACTTTACAGATGTTATCAGTATCAGGCAAAGATGTGCAAGTGACATTTTGATTATGTTCCATTGACTTTTGACAGAGTTATAGCCCTTTATTGGAAAATGGGTCTTTATTTTTGACAAGCACTTGTAAGGAGGTATCAGTCCCCTTTGCGACAGTCTAGTTTTCTATGACTTTTTATGCCTCTGCATCATTAAGATCAGGGGCATATTGTTTTACCACTGTCTGTCTGTCTGTGCTCCTGTCAGTCTGTTTGAAAAACTTAACTAAAATCGTATTTGACAACTACTTCAAACATATTCAGGATATAATGTTCATATTTGGCACAATGGTAGATCTCAATGATATGCGTCTGCTAGTACCAAGGCTTAGGTCATGTGCCAATGTCAAGGTCATCTGTCAAGGTCAAACTTATGAAATATTTGCTGTTTTGAGGTATTCTTGTTCCACAAACACTTCTTGTTTTCTCAATTTATCACAATTCATTTGACTTCTAGGCCTCTATCTTAATTAAGCACAATTGGAAAATAATAAAAAAAACCCATAAAATTAAAAATCTGTATGTGTTCACCAATAAACTAAGATTCAAGAATATTCCTTATCTTGGTAAAGTCAATGTTCGCATTTACAAAGACCCTGTTTACTAATCAGTTACATGGATGGAGAAGTTGTTAATTAAAGGAACGTCAACCGGGTAAAATAACAATAAAATATCATTGCCGTATTTGGTAATTTTTGGTCATTGACCATTGGTATCCATGACGATGAAGCCTACGGTGGAAAACAATATTATTCCAAGTCATTGAAACAAAGCTAATTGACTTGATTTCTGCCCCTGACAATTTATGCCATAAACAACCATATTAGGTAAAAATCATTAAATTTGACTGTCTTGATTTACAGATCCAATAAATATATGAGACCCATCATACCAAAAGGGACCATCTGGGTAGTGCGCAAAATGTTGCCCACTAGTCAGACTGCACCAATTGCACAGACTGACTAGGGTCAAAACTTTTCATGAATTGCTTATTTTCTGAATCTAGAATGATTAATCCACCTTCTTGCACAAAATTTTTTGAAATGTGAACTCTGATTGACCTATGCTAGACCAGATCTGTTTTTCAAACATTTATTCTAAGGAGTTCCAAGATGGTCCCTTTTCGTGTGACAGGTCACATAATATTATATATACATCTGAATTACAGATAGAGAGGGTATTCTGGATTTCAGATCAAAACTATTTTCTACAATTGTACAAAAGTCAAGACAATTCCAATGAGTACCCACAACATGGGGTTTCTCTGAGAAGTAAAGATTTTAGACTTCTTTAACCCTCTTATCTTTCCTCTGTGAATCATGAAATTTGACAGTCTTGATTTACAGAACAAATGATATACAAAAAATTCTCTCTTCTTAACTTAAAATTTTAAAATGTCTAGAAAAAATTAATGAAATACTATCATAATAAAAGAAATTGTTTACTGGACTTCCTTCCACAGAAGCTTACAAAAAAATTCATAATCAAAATTGTTTTCATTTAGAAATAAATTCAATTTTTTAACCCATCAAAATCATGGATCTTGGTGAAAACAGCCGGAATTAAATTATTGCTATTATCATATAAATTACAAGTAGATGTACAAGATAAGATAGGACAAAGCCAGTCTAAAAATTTTACTTGTAAAAAAAAATACATATTTGTTGTTGGTGCTACTTCGTATCTTCTAAATGAGATTATTAAAATGAATACCTGAATCACATTGAACTGTCAATCATAAGGTCCCAGGTCAATCCACAATAGCAGCACTTTCGGCTGTAACTTTTGATTCCCACCAATGGTTTCTTTTCTAAATTTATATTGGATGACAGCCAGAACTAGGAAGAGATATTATGGGAGAACTTATACAAAGTCTACTAGGAATCCATTGTTAGGTGCTCCAGCTGCTGTGAAATGACTGAAAAAATGTTAAAAGCAGTGTTAAACCTCATTCAAGCAAACAAAGAAAACAAAATGAGTACCCACAAATTTGGGTAAAGTGCAAGTATAAAGTGAATTTTTTAACCTAAACTCCAAAATACTCCCTCTATTTATTACTCTGAAATATCAAACTATTTAGTTTTCGACTGGTTAGAGATTAAAGGAAACAAGATGGGATAAAAGTTATTCCTTTCACATGATTTCTTCTTTTCAAAATGTGTTTTTCTAAGACATTTTACCCCAGAGAAAGAGGGAGTATACTGGTTTACACTTGTCCATCTGTATACAGTAAAAGCTCTTATAGGACCCCAAGGTTCAGTTAGAATCATATCATTTCCATAAGAAAGGGATGGTTTTTTAGAGGCTACATGCATTATTCGTTAAGACCGTGAAATATAGCCAAAAATAAACATAATCTGCACAAAACATAATTGTATGATTGGGGAATAGGTGCATTAAACCTCTTGAATTTTTAGTAACCTTGCTTATGTGGGTATGGGCCTTTATTAAAAGCTTCAAGGTTTTGTTAAATCACTTCAAAAATGTTTAATTTCAACTCTACAAAAAGGGGGATGGGCTTTTTAGCTCACCTGAGCACAACATGCTCACCCTGAGTCCCTTGTGGCTTGTCTGTCATGCGGTGATTGTCCTCTACAATCTTAAAAAATTCTTCTTCTGCTGAACCACTGGGCCGATTTCAATGAAACTCTGCTAGAATGTTCCTTGAGTGACCCTCTTTAAAAGTTCTTCACAAAATTTGGATTGTCCCATAAATATGGGCGTGGCAGGGCGTGGCATTCTGAAATCTTTGAACAACATCTCCTGAACCACTTAGCCAATTTCAAAGAAACTTAATCAGAAAGTTTCTTGGGTTATCCTTTCAAAAAAAATGTTCGCAAAATTTTGATTGGCAAATAAATATGGGCATGGCAGGGTGGGGCTTATTTTGAGCCTGAAATCTTTGAATGACATCTCCTCCAGAACCACTGGGCTGATTTCAATGAAATTTAACCAGATTGTTCTTTCGGTGACCCTTTTTAAAAATTGTTCACAAAATTTTGATTGGTCAATAAATATGGGCCTGGCAGGTGTGCCTTATTTTGAGCCCGAAATCTTTGAACTACATCTCCTTCTGAACCATTTGGCTGACATTACAAGAATGTTCTTTGGGTTAACCTTTTGAAAAATTGTTTGCAAAATTTTGATTGGCCCATAAATATTGACTTGGTAGGACGGGGCTTATGTTGAGTCCGAAATCTTTGACGACATCTCTTGAACCACAGTGCCAGTTTCAATGAATCTTTAGCAGAATGTTCCTTTTATGACGCTGTTTAAAATTTGTTTGCAAAATTGTGATTGGCCCATTAATATGGGCATGGCAGGGCGGGGCTTATTTTGAGTCCCCTCAGTAAAGAATGGGCGGGCAGGGTCTATTTTCACTTTAGATTCTTGGAATAACATCTCCTCTTCAACAATTAGGCAAAAGTGAATGAAACTTTGTCACAAAGTTACTTTGATGGGTTCCTCTGGACCAATAAAGTTCAGGTGAGTGTTTTAGGGCCATTCTAACTCTCTTGTTTTAAGAGCATGGGGCTGTATTAGAATTTTTCCGGTATGAGTTACCACCATTCTGTCTGTCTTTAAACCATTTTTCCTCAATCAGGAACTTGAAACTTGACACAGTCTTTTAGGAAGAGGTCCTTTATTTTGCTTTCTAAATTAAGGTCTGTCTGATATCAACTTCTTGTTTGATGCCCTTTTTTTCGGACTAAAACAAGACAATGCAAAATTTTCACTGTTCTCAGCAGCAATGAACCTCGGCAGCTTGAAACTTGATGGAATGTTAAAATTCTCACATGATACTTAACTATGCCATTCAATTTATGGCTCTCTTGGCCTCTCAAGATTGTTTCCATTGAATTGTAACAACAAAATTATGTGTCTATTTTTGCAGGGACTCCCATCCAAAAGACAGAATGTAAAGATTGTGAAGAGGGTTATTTTTCTCCCAACTTTTCACGCACACAGATATGTCAGCCTTGCTCAACATGTAAAGATGGTCATGTGGTAAAAACACCGTGTTCAAAAGACAGGGATGTTGAGTGTGTTCTGGAAAATGAGATAGGTAAGATGAACCAGCACTACATTCAGGATACAAAAGCACTTTCTGGGAACAGTTAACCTTTTTCATGCTGAATAAAAATCATGGCACAATTGTATTCAAATTGAAGTGTTGAAAACACTGCCTGCACTTTTTGTATTTTAGTATTTATATTGAAAACACATGATTTGAAACTTCTTGTTTAAAAAGTGACATCAGGTGGTATATACTAAGATAGGACTGCACATATGTGCCGGCTGATCTTTGTCTGCACCTCCTTCCAAAGCAGGAATATTCTGGGATCAGCATAACAAGGGTGAAAGCCAGCAGTCTATCCTGAATGCACCGCAAACGCTTTCTGAAAATGGCCCAGTTGGTAAGCAAAAAAAATGACTCAATTCAAGGCCTATTCCCAGAAACCCTCAGCCAACATTTTTAGATTTACAAAATGAAGTAAAAAACATTAGTTTTTAGCTCACCTGAGCACATCGTGCTCAAGGTGAGCTTTTGTGATCATTGAATATACATCTTGCCGTTTGCGTCGTGCGTCGTCATGTGTCAACAATTGAAGTGTTTACACTCTAGAGGCCACAAATATGATCCAATCTTCATGAAACTTGATCTGAATGTTGGTCAGGTCGCAGGGATGAACCCTATCCAAAATGGGAAGTATCCATGCTAAATCACAGGAAAAGGGGCCTTATGACCAATTTTCTTGTTTACACTCTAGAGACCACAAATATGGCCCAATCTTCATGAAACTTGGTCGGAATGTTGGCCAGGTCACAAGGATGAACCCTATTGAAAATGGGAAGGATCCATGCCATTTTACGGGAAATGGAGCCTTATTGAGAATTTTCTTGTTTGCACACTGGAGGCCACAAATATTGCCCAATCTTCATCAGAATATTGGCCAAGTCACAAGGATGATCCCTTTTGAAAATTGGAAGGATCCATGCCATATCACAGGAAAAGGGTCCTTAATGACATTTTTCTTGTAAACACTCTAGAGGTCATAAATATGGCCCAATCTTTATAAAACTTGGTCAGAACGTTGGCCAGGTCACAAGATGAACCCTATTGAAAATGGGAAGGATCCATGCTATATCAAGGGAAAAGGAGCCTTAATGACAATTTTCTTGTAAATGCTCTAGAAGCCACAAATATGGCCCAATCTTCATGAAATTTGGTCAGAATGTTGGTCAGATCCTAAGGATGAACCCTACCGAAAATGGGAAAGATCCATGTCATATCACAGGAAAAGGGGTCTTTGTGATAATTTTCTTGTTATAACTCTAGAGGCCACAAATTTGGTCTAAACTTCATGAAACTTGGTTTTTTAGCTCACCTGAGCACAAAGTGCTCAAGGTGAGCTATTGTGATCACTCATCGTCCGTCCATCGTCCGTGCGTCCATCCGTCCGTCTGTCTGTCCGTCCGTCAACAATTTCTTTAAACATCTTCTCCTCCTAAACCACTTGGCCAATTAAGCTGAAACTTGGCAGGGATGTTTCTTGGGTGAAGCTCTTCAAAAGTTGTTAAAGAATTTTATTCTATTAATAACTCTGGTTGCCATGGTAACAGAAAGGCTGAAAATCGCGAAAATCTAGGAAAATTTCTTCTCTTCCTTAACCACTGGGCCAATCAAGCTAAAACTGGCAGAGATGTACCTTGGGTGAAGCTCTTCAAAGAGAATTTAATTTCGTCAAAAACTCTGGTTTCCATGGTAACGGAAAGGTTGAAAAATGGCCGAAAATTGCTGAAAATCTTAGAGAAAAAATTAAAAAAAAAATCAAATTGCAGTAGGAGGAAATTAAAGTCTGTTTCTTTTAAATCCACCCTAAATGTTCATAAGACATTCTCTGGTATTTATAACATGGTTGTCAAGTTATGAGTTTACTTGCTCAGGTGAGCGATATAGGACCATCATGGTCCTCTTGTTGTAGAAATTATCTCCTTTATGACATCTACCTATTTATTTGATGAGATGTCCCAGGGGTCAAAGAGACTCAGGGGAGCGATCTAGGACCATCTTGGTCCTCTTGTTCGTAGATCTCACCCTCCAGATGATTTAATATCTAAACAAAACGAGAATCACAAGATTATCGACAGAATCGATAATTGTCAAGCTTACCGCCATTTTTGCTTGCCATGCCAGTCTGTCACCTTGTGACAATGCAAGTGCCCCCAGCGCAAGCACATTATTCAGGATAGGAAAGCAGGAAAGCCCTCACGAGCTTATTTCTCCTGAACACAGGGTAGGGTTTTAGTCAGACATCAACAGATTGGGGTCCAAAGGACTCAATATTTAGGATCTTAAGGGTCCTTTCTTAAGGGTTAGGAATCATTGCTTTAGATGTAAACTGCTTCTTGGAAGTAATATAATCTTGTTTAATGTGAATATTGGGCTATAGACTGTTTAGGTGTAAAGAAAATGTTGATTTGCATGAACATTTCGAGGGTTCAGCGCAAGACTGTACTAACTACGTCTTTGAAAATTTTACAGGAGGCGAAGAAAACATTCTCTCTTTTGCCTTGTTCAATGAATGATGGATTTTTTTGGTGCACTCATTAAATATATTATTTCTTATAGAGGCATGTAGTTATTTAAAATTACTTTTAAATATTTTTGAAGATATTTGACATTTATTGACTTAGTACTGTATTGCACTCAATTTTGTAATTTTCAGCAAAAATATTTTGTGCAAGACTGTACTAAGTCAGTTAGTACTCTCTTGCGCTAAATTTTTTTGTCAGATGGTTAGATTCTTTTATGCAATAAAGTACTAACTCACTTCTCTTTCTTTTTCATTGAATAATAATCAACTATTATGATGTAAAATAACAAAGTATTATCTATTCATCTTACAGTAACCACAATTTGCTTGTTAAAGAAAAATTAGTTGATCAGCAAATTCAATACTTTCTTCAAGGATACTATTTATGACAATTTATAGAACAAAATATTGATTAAACATTTAAGAAATAAGATATTTAGATATGCAGAGTATAAACCTTTGGAATTTAAACTTTGCATGAGACTGCAATGATTAAGCATTTATCAAGTTTGCATTATTTAAACCAAAATGAAGGATGAAAGAATGAATATAACTGTTTCTTAATGACTTGAAAAACATTCTTACTATGTTTAAAGAACATTCGGCTAACTTTTTGCCCCTTATTTCAATGAATTTGTGATTAAAGACCCTTGTCCTATATGATTCAGAAAGATTTTTTTAGAATTCAGATAAGTTCTTTTTACCTGACCATAAGTCAGCCTAACTTACATGAATATTTGGTAAAAATGGCTCTACAGTAGAGTTTGAATAACACAAAAGCATGTTTCCTGATGGAAGATTCGAATAAGGAATATCCATATGATCATATGAACTTTTCTGAAAAAGATTTCTTAAAAATTTAGTCAATTAAGTACACCATATTGTCCTAAGATTGTAAATAACATAACTTTATTAAGGCCCCTTAATGTCCCCTTTTTGCAATTGACAATTTTATGAAACATTCTGTTTTGATATGGTCTTTTGTTATGACCGACTATGTGACCATAGTCCATGAAGATTGGATCATAATTGTGGCCTTCAAGAGTAATAACAAACTAAAATTTAACCCCTTTACATTAAGTGTGTTTTCCATTTTAAAGTTCAAAATTTATGTAAGCGTTAAACTAATCAATTCTTGAAGATGGGACAAAAATGTTTTCCTCTTGAATATAAATACAATGTAGGCTATTGTGATAGTGACTTTTCCCATGATTTATGAATACTGATTGAACATTCAAATTTTTGGGGTAATAAAAATTGTATAATTCTGATCAAGTTTAGTTAAGTTTTGTCCAAAATTGAATTATAATGAACCAAAGAGTGTATTTTCCTTACAAAAATTCCTACTGACGTTAAAGAAAGAAGTTGTCATCACCGTCCCTCTGCACTTGATTTCCAATGGAACATTCCAATTTTGACATCAAATACATTTTTCGAATCATACCAAATTCCATGAAAATGGGACCAATATTATGACCCTCAAATGAAAACAATATTTCAATGTAATATTTACAAATCTAGCATCAAGGGACTACTTTTCAGCACACAGTTAAGGTATTATGACAGAGGACAATAAGGCAAAACACATGTAAAACCTCCTGGAAGAGAATATTTTGAGAGTTTTTCTTGAATTCTTAAAATATATGAAGGACTTGTAAAGAAAATCAATCAAGGATAAAGTTTGTATTATATAATTGTGAAAAGCTAGGAAGGCAGACAGACAGTTCGATGGGCATATTTTGACCAGACAAAATATTCAAATGTTTTCTCTATCTAAAAATTAAGAGTGGGTCAATTCCAACCATACTTGGCATAAATTCTCCTTTGGTGACCCTTTTCAAAACTTGTTTGATTTTGTTTTTTTAAGGTTCTGGAATGACCCCCAAATATTGGTGTGTCAGGGTTGGGTTAATTTTTACCCTGAGATCTTTAAACATCATCTCATCACATAGCAGTTTCAACAAAACTTGGTCTAAATGTTCTGTAGGTGAACCTTTTAAAAACTTGTTCATGAATTATGATAGGTGCCAACATATTTGTGTGGCAGGATTGAGGCTTATTTTGACTTTGAAATTACGTATTACACATGATTCTCCTTCTAAAGCCTTAGGCCAATTTCTTTCTCTTTTTTTGATTGCAAGCTTCTTCTTATTCATCTACTATTATTAAGGTGAACAAATTAAGGTCATTCTTGGACTCTTGTTTTTCATTGGAATGTTTGAATATTTGAAATACTTCAGTGACCAGACAAACATAATCTGACCAAATATGTTCTAAATGTTTTGTATGGGCAAGATATAAGGTGAACTATACTGAACCACAAAAGAAATTTTCAGTTTTACAAAACAATCTGACATGTTTATAAATTTGAAATACTTGATGCTTTTTGTAAAAAAAAACCACGTCGGTTTAACTTCATTTTAAGTCAAAAGGTTACAGGCTATTTCACAGTAATTTTTCGATAGATTCTGGATGTCAATTGAATTTTATGACTCATATTTGAAGAACATTGTAGAAGAATTTTGCAGAATTCAAGTGTCCCATTTTCTTCTTTTTTGATTTTTACAGTAAAAGGCAGTAAATTGTTTTTATTATCTACATAATCAGTCAATATATTCAGGTTTTCACATTAAGTTATAGTTAAAAAGAAAAGTTGACTGAATACCTGTGCAACAACGGTTAATGTTGCAAACAGCATGAACATAATGATCATCGTTAGTCATAGAACATTGAAACATTTAACACAAAAGCTTATGGCTAACTAAGGAGGTGTAAAAAAAAAATCTTTGGAACCCTAATTCAACCTAGAAAGTAAAGGTGCTAAAAAATATTGTCTTGACTCACTAGTAACCATTCAGTCATATCACCCAACTCAATTTGTTTCATTACTCAGACAAGAAATTTTCTTCTCATGGGTTGAAATAGACAAGCTAGTTAAGCAATTTGGCAAAATTGATATATAGTGTACAAACCTTTTTAAAACAACTATGAAATAATTAAACTGTTCTGATTAAAATGTTATGAAAAGTTTATGTTCTTCTGCCATTAAGGAGAGATTGATATTTGAGTTCTATCATTCTATTTCTTTAGTCCATTGAATCAGAATTGTAGTATAATAATTTACTTTTATGTACATGTAGTATGTTTTAAATGCAGCACACATTGGGACACAAGTTAAAGCCACAGTCTGCGTTTATAGTAAAAGAAATCGCTCTTTTGTGAATATTCTTTTCATGAAACGCATGATCTGCCTTATAAAGTAAATATGTAACTGCGATTTTGGTCCCATGAGATAGGTCCATGTGCAGGAGCAGTATAAGAGCAGTATTCAAATCGAAGTCTTTATACTGCAGGTCATAAATATTCATCAAGTTTGGCCTATGTTTAGATCATCGCATCATTATCATTTGAATTACGGAATATTGGAATAACAAATTCAAGCTTATCTTTGAGAATAAAAGTCTAGTTTTTGTGTACATTGTCGTCTAAGATCACTGTAATGCCTTTTGTAAATGTTCACAAACACAGACGGGGGATTTAACAACAGGAATTAATCTCTTAAAAATCTTCTTCTTGAAGAATTTTCAAGGAAACACAACCAACTAATGGCTTATGAAGTAAATCATTTTGAAACATTGAAAAAGGCTATTCATTATTATTTTTATAATCATAGCTGCCGTCATAGCGCAGAAGGTAGTGCGTCGGACTGTCAATCTAGAGGCCCCGGGTTCGATCCCTGACTCATTCTTTCCAACTATTGTCTTTCACAAATGGGTTGATAATCGTACCCCTATGTGAGATAGCAGCTGGAAGCTAGGAAAGGATGTGGTGGTTGTACTGGTGAGAGAAATACCAGGAAACCATTGTTAGGTGCTCCGGCAGCCACGATATAACTGAAAAAATGTTAAAAGCGGTGTTAAACTCCCTTCAATTAATCAATCATTCTTGCTAACTGAGCCTTGATTGCATTTAACAAAATTCCACATAACACTACATTTGAGTTTAGTAATAACTCTAACAAATCTAACCTAATTAAGAACATCACTTAAGGCTAAATTGAAACAAGATATGTTTTGAAGCATTAATGCCTTGGAAATAGCATTTTTCCAGAAATACGACCTTAACTAATGACATTGACCAAATGTCTTGTCTTTGGTGTCTGCAGATGCATATTAAAATTACCTATTATCATGCCAAAAATAGATAATATGTGAAGGGGCTTAAAGTGATTTGAAAGTTTTTGATAATTTTGTTTATGTGTTTAATTGTTACCTTCAAAGTTAACCAAGCTGAACCTTAGCATGACTTTAGCCTTAAAAAATGAGAATTAATGATATCTATCAACAATTATGAAATATAAGCATTCTATCTTGAATAGGCTATGGGTGAATTGAATATATTATTTTAAAAAAAAAATGGTTAAATAATAAGAAGTTAGACCTTGCTACATGACCTTAATATCATCAGATGACCTTGATATTGGTATCTGCAGATGCATATCAATAAGATCCTTCAATATACCAACATTATATTTTGGAAATTTCACGCTAAGGTTTTTTTTGTTTTTTTTTTAAATAATGTTTTGAAGTTTTTTTTTAATTTTGCCAAGTTTGACCTTGATAGATGACCTTGTCCTTGGACAGAAAAACAGGAACTGGTGAAACAATATTCTCTAATCTTATAGAAAAGGTCAAGGTGGTATTTTTCTCAGAATTCTTTGATTCTTGATTTTGACCATTACTGTCAACACATAAATTGCTTCAAGCATTCTCAATTTCACTCATTTTTCAACTTAATTTGTAGAAGATCGTTGAAATGTGTGTAAATGGGTGAAGCAAGACAGCTTTTCCAATTGTAAACAGTTAAAAAATGGGAAAAAATAAGAGGAAAATGCACTGTAAGACATTCTAAAAGATGTCGTTTTGTGAGTTACTACTGTCTTGCGCTAATTATTATAACTAAATTCAGAAATGTTTTTAGTGCAAGATAGTCCTAAGTGCAGTTAGTACTGTCTTGCACAAACTTTGGTGGTACACTTGAGTTAGAACTATATTGCACAATAACAATATCTTTTTTATCTTTAATATTTGGAATGCAATGTTTTCACAGGATATCCATCTTGGAAAAATAAATATAATTCTTTAAAAAAAGTCATTTTTGAAAAAAATGTAGTTAGAACAGTCTTGCGCTGAACCCTCGATTTATGGCTCAACTTAAGGGAATTATTCTGAGACTGTTTAAAATAGTCTTCAATTCTTTTCTGATGTTGACCCAAAAAGGGTCTATGTGACATCAGATAGTGTTGAGGGAATGGCTGCTCATTTGTGAGTTTCAGGCTTTAAAAAGTTGACCTAAAATTTTCAAATTTTCTCTTATTAATGCATTATAAAAAAAATAGAAAATTTGTTTTTTTTTTGAATAACATTGATTAACATTTCATTTCAGAACAACAAAAACTAAATATTTTCTCTTGTGACTCTGTCATGCCTGAACCTATAGCTTTGTTGTTCACTCAAACACTAATTTATCTTATACTGAAACAAACGATTTTCTTTTTTATGCAGTCAGACTGAAAGTCTGACTTGCATATAGTGGTCGCCGGCAATCGGATCCTCACAACACCGAATTCGAATAAATCCATGAGCGTGAAAAAGTAAACCCATTCATGATTTTTAGCCCGCGAAAATAATATCAGACAGAATGCCAGCTACCTAGATTTTTGTGAACAATTCCGATTTCAAAGCCATATTTCCGTATTACGAATTTGGACATCAAAATTCCAGGGAAAATCTATTTTGAACGGCGCCGAAAAGTAAACACGAAATCGAAAGTAGTCAGCGACCGTTTTTTAAAGGGAATGCAATTAGGACAATCGTCTTTTGGAGTTACTTCCCCTATTCAGACAGGTTTATTGTTTAGTTTGAAATCCGGTGTAAGTGTTCTGCCAAGGCCGCGCGATTAGAACAAAAAAGTTGTAGACTGCGAATAAAAATGAAAAGGATGGGCCCTACGTCGCGCCGAATCTTGAAATACGACATCGACGAAAATCGGACTTCCGCGACGACCTGCCGTTTTGGCCTATTCCAAAATAAAAATCTTAATGGTACCCCGCACAGCGTTATGAAAATCGGCGCTGTATTATCGGAAATTCAATAAATCGGGAACCATTCTATGTTTACATGTTTCTTTACGAAATAGATCAAGATCTAGGGCGATCAAAGACAATTTATAACCTTTTCGCCGGGTCTCCCGAAAAGAAGGCAAAAGTAAATATAGAAATTTAATCTAATGAACCCGGGCCGATTTCACAGGGCCCACGTCCATATTACACAATCACCGGAAATCTGTCCCTCTGAAATTTTAGAAGACGAGCAAGTGACTTTTGCCGATCTAAAAACCAAAGCGGGGTTTTCTCACCTACTTGCTTGACGGATATTACTGGCTTAAGTATGGTTAGAAAACCAACGTTGTGACATGTTCATTGTGAATAAAAAGAATAGCAGAGTTAGATAGTTAACATTATCATGTTGATTTGTTGACTCCAGTGCAATTTTTGGGGTGGTTTTATGTCTGTAGTTATTTGCTGTTAACGCGGCATGAGTATTAGCCATCACAGGAGCTATCCCTATTATCAAGGTGGATGACGATGGAAGATATAAGAATTAAGCCCTTATTATTTTTATATTATTTTTCTGACCTTGTAGTAAAGCATTGGCCTTCCAAGCAGTGCTCTTTTCATCAAAAGCAAGGGCTTTAAGCATGAATAAGGCAATATTTTGGAATGAAAGGTCAGAATAGAAGGCCAAAGATCTGAAGTGTAGATTTTAGCCTTAAATTTCAGAGAATTTGTTATAATTGAAATATTTTAATACTCAAATATTGTTCCATCCTGACTGCATTCAGGCCTTTGATTTCTTTAATGCTTTTGGTGGTTTATCGAGAAATAACAGTAGATTATCAATAGATAATCTCACCATAAATGCAGTGAAATTATCAAAAGCTTGTACCCTGCTTTTGCGTATTTCATCCTATCTGATGACATCTATGCGGGAGGAAATAAGTGATGTCACAATGAATGTTGCATAGCAATCTCATGCAAAATAATGCGTTTTACGAAAATATGTCCTAGAAATTTTACATTTTGTCTCATTTTTGCATAAAATAAATAAAATAATTGTTAGTTTTCAAGTAAGATCAATTTATATTTCATTTTGTGAACAACAAAAGCTATATTTTCTCGTGATCATATAGCTTTTGTTGTTCACTCAATGAAATATAAATGAAACTCCGAAACAAACAAATCATGTGCCCCTCAAAACCCTGATAAACAATGAATAAAAAATTTATGATGTAGTGGTTCCCCAATTTAATTCTCAGAAGGGACTATGGATATGTATTCCTTTGCAGGCGCACTCAAGTACAGGAGTAATCTTCAAGAAGTAGAGTTTTAAAGGATTCATCCATATTTTAAAAATTTCCAATCCATGTTTATGGCTTGAAACTAAATCATTAATAGGGATAAAAACGATTTTAGCTCACCTGAGCAAATCATGCTCTAAGTGAGCTTTTTTGATTGTTGAGCATCAGTCGTCAGTCCACAATTTTTGCCCAATCTTATTGAAACATTTTCAGAATGCTTGTATGATCTCAAGGATGAACCCTATTGAAAATGGAAGAGGGCCTAATATTATCATAATTGGAAAAGGGGCCTTTATTATGAAATCATTGTATTTTTCAGATGAACAATTACTCATAATAGTAGGGTGTGTTTGTGGAGCTGTTGTTGTTGTTATTATTATCCTTGTGACTATCTGTCTGTGTGCGAGAAAAGGACGAGGGCCAAAACTACTGCAAAAACTCTGTCATGGAAGGTTAGTGATTATCCCATATTTAACCGTATTTAAAGTCTTGCATAAAACAAATTGCCAATTTGGGACAATGGAAACAATCTTACTTAAGTTTTTTGCTATAATATTGTAAAAGGAGAAGGCAGGAAGTGTAGGCTTTGACCAGAGTGCACCTCTGTGCAGGCTTATCTTAGTCTACATTGTCAGAAAACGCTAAGTTCACAGCAGGAATTCAGTCAAAAGCTTTGTGCTCATCAGAAATTTGGGGATAGATCTACTCGATATTGGATAGTTTCCAGTTATGGAAATAAGTATTTATTATGTTGTCCTTGTAGAGAAAATGACAATAAAATTTTATTTAATGCTTTTTGATGGTTTATTATACGCCCGTCGAAGACGGGACGTATTATGGGATCACCCGTGGCGTCCGGCGTCGGGTTGTCCAGGCGTCCGGGCGTCCGGGTGTCCGGGCGTCCGGGCGTCCGGCGGCGTCCACTTCTTTGTCCGGAGCATAACTCTGTCACTTGAAGTCCGATTGACTTCAAACTTGGCAATTATATTCTTCTCATCATTGCGGAGTGCAGTGCACAAGAACCATAACTCTACCTGGCCTATTTTTTGAGTTATTGCCCTTTGTTGTTTTTCAGACTTGAATCTTGTCCGGAGTATATCTCTTAAAGTATTATAGCTAGGATCATGAAACTTCATGGGTGTATAGACCTTACCAAGGGGGAGTGCAGTGCACAAGAACCATAACTCTACATGGCCTATTTTTTGAGTTATTGCCCTTTGTTGTTTTTCATACTAGAATCTTGTCCGGAGTATATCTCTTAAAGTATAATAGCTAGGATCATGAAACTTCATGGGTGTATAGATCTCACCAAGGGGGAGTGCAGTGCATAAGAACCATAACTCTACCTGGCCTATTTTTTGAGTTATTGCCCTTTGTTGTTTTTCATACTAGAATATTGTCCGGAGTTTATCTCTTAAAGTATAAAAGCTAGGATCATGAAACTTCATGGGTGTATAGATCTCACCAAGGGGGAGTGCAGTGCACAAGAACCATAACTCTACCTGGCCTATTTTTTGAGTTATTGCCCTTTGTTGTTTTTCAGAATTGAATCTTGTCCGGAGTATATCTGTAAAAGTATTATAGCCAGAATCATGAAACTTCATGGGTGTATAGATCTCACCAAGGGGAGGTGCAGTGCACAAGAACCATAACTCTACCTGGCCTATTTTTTGAGTTATTGCCCTTTGTTGTTTTTCAGACTTGAATCTTGTCCGGAGTATATCTCTACAAGTATAATAGCTAGGATCATGAAACTGCATGGGTGTATAGATCTAACCAAGGGGTAGTGCAGTGTACAATAACCATAAGTCTACCAGGCCTATTTTTTGAGTTATTGCACTTTGTTTTTTTTCAGACTTGAATCTTGTCCGGAGTATATCTGTAAAAGTATAATAGCTAGGATCATGAAACTTCATGGGTGTATAGATGTCATCAAGGGGGAGTGCAGTGCACAAGAACCATAACTCTACCTGGCCTATTTTTTGAGTTATTGCCCTTTGTCGTTTTTCAGACTTGAATCTTGTCCGGAGTATATCTGTAAAAGTATAATAGCTAGGATAATGAAACTACATGGGTGCAAAAAATATTCATTCAAAATAACCTCAGTTCTATTCAAACCCCCAGTTTATACTAAGCAGTGTGACGGGCGTATCTTGTGACAATTTGGCACCTTGTTGAAGATAATGGTCCATTATAATTTCGATAAACCCACCGCCTTACTTGTGAAATTATCAGAAAATTATACTCAGCTTTCCTTCATTTTACCCTATGTGACGTCATCTAAGCAGAGCTCAAAAGGTGACATCATCATGAGTGTTGCATAGCAGTCACATGCAAAATGACGCGCTTTAAGAAAATTGTCCTTAAATTTTCACAACTTGATTCATTTTTATGCCCCCGTATCGAAAGATCGGGGGGATATTGTTTTACCGTTGTCGTCTGTCCGTCTGTCCTTCTGTCTGTCTGTCCGTCCGTCTGTCTGTCTGTCTGTCTGCAAAAGTTAACCAAAAAACTTAAAATTGCCAATATCTTCAAGCCTATTCAAGATACGTGGCTCATATTTGGCATGATGATAGATCTCAATAATCCGCATCTGCTGATACCAAAGTCAAGGTCATGTGACAAGGTCAAGGTCATCTGTCAAGGTCAAATAACTCAAAAAGTTAACCAAAAAACTTAACATTGCCAATATCTTCAAGCCTATTCAAGATACAAGGCTCATATTTTGCATGATGATAGATCTCAATGATCCGCATCTGCTGATATCAAAGACAAGGTCATGTGACAAGGTCAAGGTCATGTTGCAAGGTCAAATAACTCAAAAAGTTAACCAAAAAACTTAACATTGCCAATATCTTCAAGCCTATTCAAGATACAAGGCTCATATTTGGCATAATGATAGATCTCAATGATCCGCATCTGCTGATACCAAAGTCAAGGTCATGTGACAAGGTCAAGGTCATCTGTCAAGGTCAAATAACTCAAAAAGTTAACCAAAAAACTTAACATTGCCAATATCTTCAAGCCTATTCAAGATACAAGGCTCATATTTGGCATGATGATAGATCTCAATGATCCGCATCTGCTATTACCAAAGTCAAGGTCATGTGACAAGGTCAAGGTCATCTGTCAAGGTCAAATAACTCAAAAAGCTAACCAAAAAACTTAACATTTCCAATATCTTCAAGCCTATTCAAGATACAAGGCTCATATTTGGCATAATGATAGATCTCAATGATCCGCATCTGCTGATACCAAAGTCAAGGTCATGTGACAAGGTCAAGGTCATCTGTCAAGGTCAAATAACTCAAAAAGTTAACCAAAAAACTTAACATTGCCAATATCTTCAAGCCTATTCAAGATAAAAGGCTCATATTTTGGATGATGATAGATCTCAATGATCCGCATCCCCTGGTACCAAAGTCAAGGTCATGTGACAAGGTCAAGGTCATCTGTCAAGGTCTAACTTTGAAAAAAAATGCTGTTATGGGGGCATTAGTTTTTCACAAACACATCTTGTTTAATTAAAGAAATTTAGAATAATATTAGAATAATTTTTCTTCTTTCAAGTAAGATCAACTTATATTTCATTGAGTGAACAGAAAAGCTATATTTTCATGCATAGCCCCACCACTTATGAAAATATATCTTTAATTGTTCACTCAATGAAATATGAACCAATCTTACACTAAAACAAATGATTATCTTCTACTTATTTATTTTTTTTATATCAACAGGGATGACTGTGACACAGAGAGTATGCCAGAAAAACATCCTCTTGCCCCAGTAGATAAAACATCAGCACATTCTAGTGAGTCAAGTTAACCTTCTCCTGATGAATCTAAATTTTGATTAAAATAAAGCTACATTTTGGGAGTACGGTCTAAGTACTATTCAGTTTGCCCATTCCTATACTGTCTGCAAAAGCTTTCTGTACAGCCAGGCTACAGAAAATAGGTACAAATGCATTTGAACCTATTTTCTTTAGCCTGGCTATCTTCAGAAAAAAAATGACGGTAAATCTATTGCTATAGCTTTGGGGTCATTGTAACTGTTGTGCAACAACTTTCATATTTTGTGATATCTTTGGTTTCACAAAGGGCATTCTCTTATAACTTGGAGGACATTTTCACTCTAAAAATGCAACCTATACTATCAAGGGGCATAACTCTAGATGCATTTAGTGTGAATTATGCCCCTTTTTTGACACTTTTCTTACCAAGTTCCAGCAACCAACAGCTGAGTGTAAGCACCTGTAGGCAGTGCTCTTTTCCAAATTTCAGAGCAGCTTGTGGCTGTTAGTACTTGTGTAAGAAACCATACCAAGTTATGGTAGGATGCATTAGGCAGCCAATATAACTGGAGTACTGTTGAAAATGGCATTAAATGCCTTACAACCAAATAGACCTTTATACTGATAGTAATTGAGGATTTCCACTCTGAAGTCAACAAGTCTGTAGGGTCAGAATCCTTCAAAAAAGGACCAGAAATTGTGTTTGATTGTGGTTAAAGGGAGATAATTTGCATTATAATGCCGTTTTTAAAAATGCCATCTTTGATGGAGTTATTAAACCCATTTCTCTCTGTTAATAAATTGTCAATTTTGTAATGGTGTAGATAGCATTTCGAGGTGTCAGTGCAACACTATTGTAAGTGCCTATATATTTATAGGCACTTACAATACTGTTGCGCTGGCCCCTTGATTTAGATAAGTAATTTGATAGGTAAGCCAACAGGTTTTAGGGTTATAATTTTAAAGTGCCATCCCTGAGAATGTAAAATTATTTCCCTTCATTTCTCTCTGTCTATGTTAATAACACTTGTCAATGTTGTAACTGTTGTAGATGGCATAAAGAATGGAGATGTGTTAGATAATCCAACAAGTTCTAATGGCTATATAACAGAAGGTAAGGATGCTTTCTAAGTAAACATAAATTTTATGCTACGAAATTTGGTATGGGGTATTAAGAGGATAATCGTTTTGTTTCAGTGTAAGATTGATTTATATTCATCAAGTGAACAACAAAAGATATATTTTAACGAGTTACTTGAAAACAAATGATTATTCTATTTCTTTTGTGCAAAAATGAGACAAAATATGAAATTTCTAGGACATACTTTTGTAAAGTGCATCATTTTGCAGGTGATTGCTTCACGTTCATTGTGACATCACTTATTTCGCCCCGCATAGATGAAGTCAGATAGGATAAAATGCACAAAAGCAGGGTATAAGTTTTTGATAATTTCACTGCTTTTGCGGTGAGATTATCAAGTGATAATCTACCGTTATTTCTCGATAAACCACCAAAAGTATTAAAGGAAAAGAGGATATCTTTTGTTTCAGTGTAAAATGAATTTGTGCTTGAGTGAACAACAAAGCTATAGTTTCAGGAGTGGCACAGCCACGAGAGAAAATATTTACTTTTTGTTGTTCATGAAATGAAATGTCAATCAATGTTATTGAAAAAGAAACAATTTTTCTATTTCTACAATGCATTAATAAGAGAAAATGTGAAAATTTAAGGACAACTTTTTTTAAAGCATGTTATTTTCAATGTGATTGCAACATTCATGATGATGTCACTTTTGGGGCTTGGCTTAGATAACATCAGATATGGCGGAATGAACAAAATCAGGGTATAAGTTTCTAATAGTTCACTGGTAAGTTCATTAAGTAATTATCTACCATTATTCCTTGATAAACCATTGAGAAGCATTAAAGAAGGTTGGACAGTCGTAAACCTTAGTGAAATGTACTGCTAGGGGCTTGCAAAGGATGTTGTGGTAGAACAGGTGTTGGAAATTCATTAAGTTGTATCACAGTGGCTGCTGGAGCACCTAACAATGGATTCCTAGTATTTCTTTAACCAGTACTGCAATTACATGTTTTCCTAGCTCCAGCCGCTATCCCACATAGGTCTACGATTATCTACACATTAGTTGGAGAAAAATAGTCGGAGAGGACGAGTGCTGTCATCAGGGATTGAAACCTGAACCTCAAGATTGACAGTCTGATGCGCTACCAACTGCCCTATGACAGAAAATTAATAAATGTGACCCGTCACGTGAAAAGGGACCATCCGGGAATTCTGTGAAATGAATTTTTCAAAAAGAGATTTGATCCAGCAAAAGTCAACCAGAAGTCGCATTTCAAAAATTCTTTCAGCACAGTGCAAAAAGTTTCGACCTTAGTCAGTCTGCTAGTCCGCGCAGTCTGACTAGGGTCAACGCTTTACGCACTACCCAGATGGTCCCTTTTAGCGTGAAGGGTCACAAATAGATAAAGAATAAATCTGTTAGGGGGACAATTGTGTTTCACAGACTGGTTATCTTGTTGTTCACAATGTTGATCACAAATTTATTTATTTTCAGATCTACCTGGTGTGGTCTCAGACAAAACTTTACTCAGTCTAAGTCATGATCTGATTAGTCAAGATTGGCAGTTCTTCTTTAGACATCTTATAGGTAAGGTATTGCAGGGATTTTGATTAATCCGAGGTGTGTTCATTAGAGTGAGATTCTTAAGATTCTTATTAAGATTTTTAAGATAAAGCGTTCGGTAGAGTGAGATTTTTAAGCTGCTCAATAAGAATCTTAAGATATCTCAATGAGGAAACCAAGATGCTTTTGCATCGGCTAAAAACGAGTAGTCATGACGACGTCGAATATTTTCACCCAAAACACTGAAAATCGTTCCTTAAGACGTCTTAAAAATTTCATTTAGTTGGATTTTTCATCTTTCTCTAGGTTTGAAATTGCCTTCAATTCGATGGGTGAGCACAATACTTTTGTAAGTGCCTATATATTTATAGGCACTTACAATAGTATTGCGCTGACCCCTTGAATTTCACCAGGTATAGACTTAGTCAAGATTGGCAGTTCTTCTTTAGACATCTTATAGATAAGGTTTGTAGGGATTTTGATTAATCTAGGTGTGATGGTGCCCATATTTTGAGAGGTCAGCTCAATACTTTTGTAAGTGCCTATATATTTACATGCACTTACAATAGAATTGCTCGGACCCCTTGAATTTCACCAGGTAAAGACTAAGGAAAGATTGGCAGTTTTTCTTTAGACATCTCATAGGTAAAGTATTGTAAGGATTTTGATTAATCTAGGTGTGAATGTGCCTTCAATTCCAGGGGTCAGCAAGTGCCTATGAATTTTTATAGGCACTTACAATATTATTGCCCAGACCTCTTGAATTACACCAGGTGAAAACTAAGATCAGCGTATATATTCTTAATCTAATAAAACCTTTATCATAGACATTGTTATTTAGTACTGATTCAAATTTTCTGTATATAATGTTGAATAACAATAGAATATATTTTTGATCATTTAACAAGCTTATGCTAATGGTTCAGTGAAGAACAGTTGTAACTGCTTATGCATTTACAAGCAGTTTCAACTGTTTCATGCTATAGTCATCTACAACTTTGCTGTTACTATTTCAGAAAGAAACTTCATATGTGTAAAATTTATTTTTATACGCCCGTCGAAGACGGGACGTATTATGGGATCACCCGTGGCGTCCGGTTGTCCGGGCGTCCGGGTGTCCGGGCGTCCGGGAGTCCGGCGGCGTCCACTTCTTTGTCCGGAGCATAACTCTGTCACTTGAAGTCCGATTGACTTCAAACTTGGCAATTATATTCTTCTCATCATTGCGGAGTGCAGTGCACAAGAACCATAACTCTACCTGGCCTATTTTTTGAGTTATTGCCCTTTGTTGTTTTTCAGACTTGAATCTTGTCCGGAGTATATCTCTTAAAGTATTATAGCTAGGATCATGAAACTTTATGGGTGTATAGACCTCACCAAGGGGGAGTGCAGTGCACAAGAACCATAACTCTACCTGGCCTATTTTTTGAGTTATTGCCCTTTGTTGTTTTTCATACTAGAATCTTGTCCGGAGTATATCTCTTAAAGTATAATAGCTAGGATCATGAAACTTCATGGGTGTATAGATCTCACCAAGGGGGAGTGCAGTGCACAAGAACCATAACTCAACCTGGCCTATTTTTTGAGTTATTGCCCTTTGTTGTTTTTCATACTAGAATATTGTCCGGAGTTTATCTCTTAAAGTATAAAAGCTAGGATCATGAAACTTCATGGGTGTATAGATCTCACCAAGGGGGAGTGCAGTGCACAAGAACCATAACTCTACCTGGCCTATTTTTTGAGTTATTGCCCTTTGTTGTTTTTCAGAATTGAATCTTGTCCGGAGTATATCTGTAAAAGTATTATAGCTAGAATCATGGAATTTCATGGGTGTATAGATCTCACCAAGGGGAGGTGCAGTGCACAAGAACCATAACTCTACCTGGCCTATTTTTTTGAGTTATTGCCCTTTGTTGTTTTTCAGACTTGAATCTTGTCCAGAGTATATCTCTACAAGTATAATAGCTAGGATCATGAAACTGCATGGGTGTATAGATCTAACCAAGGGGTAGTGCAGTGTACAAGAACCATAATTCTACCAGGCCTATTTTTTGAGTTATTGCACTTTGTTTTTTTTCAGACTTGAATCTTGTCCGGAGTATATCTGTTAAAGTATAATAGCTAGGATAATGAAACTACATGGGTGCAAAAAATATTCATTCAAAATAACCTCAGTTCTATTCAAACCCCCAGTTAATACTAAGCAGTGTGACGGGCGTATCTTGTGACAATTTGGCACCTTGTTTGGCAATGACTAAGCATACTTTGTTTTTGTCGAGCTTACTTGCAGTCATTGAGACATAGACATCTCTTTGATAACAAGTTGTGTATGTGCTATGTGCCGAATCTGACCCCTGCTATTTAGATAAATAGAAAACTGTTTATTCATACTCGGCTTTGCATGTGCTTTCATAGGAATGAATAACAATCGATATTGAAAGTAATATGTGTTTTTTAATTGATGAAATAAGTCAGTAATAGTTATTTATCTCTATAATAGTTATTCAAGCATTTTTTCCTCAGAGGACAAATTCGGGTCAAATAAACAAAAGTATAAATGGCATAGATGTTCCACTTAAGTTGTAGAAGTGCCATTTTCTTTAATTATGGCTGTTGGTCAAACGTCAAGGTCTCAATTCAAGGTTGGTCAAGACTTTTGAGCTAATTTGCTGGTCATGCATCAATTTTGTAGGAATATCAGTTCAACTTAAAAATGTTTCCATTATAGGTGAATCAGCAGACATTCATATAGATGAATCCATGATAGACAATAAGGGGGTAAAAGAACAGATATATCAGTTATTAAAAAAGTGGAAACATCTCGAGAAAGAGAGGGCAACTCTTGACAATATCGTGGCAGCATTACGAGAGTGCGGGAAAAATGACCTTGTTGTGAAATATTCGAGAAGAAAAAGTACAGACGTGTGATAGTGAACTATGTGTACTGTGTTTGAGGAATTCTGTACTGTGTACAAGGGGTTAAGAAATCCTTGACATAATATGGGCTTTATTGGATACATGGTGTTAATAGACATGCAAAACATTGTGAATGTGGCTTAGATACAGACATATCTATGATATTTTGTTCACTCCCTGAGGATGCAGGGTTCAACATAAACACTACTCCTGACCGAAGGCCTGTAATTTTGGGGTAGGACTGGCACTTCATTCTATGATGCAGGTCTGTGACTTGAAAATCATGAAAGTTGCACCCTAAGTTGTGAGTAGAAATCTCATAAGATGAAGGGAAACTCTGTAGGAAAAGAAGAAATGGTTTGTTATCAAGCTCCAGTATCTGCAATATAACTGAAGGTGGTGTAAAATTCCATTCAAACAAGCAATTTCCTATGTTTGTGGCCAGTTTTGAAAAAAAAAGATATTTGTGAACTGTCATGTTAACAAAGAACTCTGTAAATATGTGATAAGGGGTTTGATCCAGAGGAGGGAAACCAATTGTTACATTTGAGAAAATAAATGAGACTGTTTTTCTAGATGTTGAAAAGATTTTAAAATGAATTGTCAATTCTGATTTTTTCACATCTTTGAGAGAGGGGTGGTGGTTTAAATTCACTGCTTCCAAATCCTTTAGCTGGGTTAATTTAGGCCCTGCTATTATGTGTTTTGCTCGTAAACTCACCAATTATTGTTAGCTTGTGATTGGCCCTGGTATGAAGCTTTACTCAAGCTGTAGTAATAAGGTTTTGTGACTCACTGCTGTAATGCCAGGCTGTTAACTTCTGAATATAGATATACAATAATGAGTATTTCTTTAATTGTTGTTTCAAAATCCATATTTTTGTGCAACTGTTTCTGGTTAGTGTTCATTATACATAAGAATTGTTTTTATGTCAAATAATTTTATGATTGATTGTTATACATGTAATTTAATAAGTTTTACTTGAGAGTTGATTACCATTTTGTACACAAAAAAAGAACCAACCCAAATATCACTTTACTTTCTAATTTTGATAGATAAAATTCCTGAATAGTGTATTTTTCACAGATTCTGAAATTTTACAATACAATGAAAATTAAACACCAATGATATATTCAATTAGACAAATCATTCTCTCATGTGACCCATCACACATGAAAAGGCCCAACTGGGAAAGCTGTAAGATAAATATTTGAAAAAGAGATTGGGTCCAGCATATGTCAACCAGAGGGCGCAATTCAAAAATCCTTTCACAGGAAGGTAAATTGATCAATCTAGATTCAGAAAATAAGCAGTGGGAAAAGTTTTGACCCTAGTCAGTCTGTGCAATCCGCGCAGTCTGACTGGGGTTGACACTTAAGGCACTACCCGGATGGTCCCTTTTCATGTGACAGGTCACATATAACTTGATCTTAGTTGTATCCATCAAAATTCGTGCATTTCGATTGGATTTAAGTTGATTCTATTTCTCTATTAAGACAATTTTGAGTACACTTCCATTTTGAAAGCTTTGGCCCAAAGAAGTCCAATTGGAAAAGAGTTAAATGATGGAGAAAAAAGTTATATTCTAGATTCATGGTATTTAATCATTAAACATAAGAAAAAATATGTATTGGTCTCATGGAGGCATGAAACTTAAAACCTAATCACTTATATGAATGACTCTGCTTGGCATTTTCATACATTATGATAAGGTTTTTAGTTCCATACCTCCATGAAATCAACAAATAATCACTTCATCTCTTAATTTACCAAACAAGCACTTTCTCTTAAAGTCGAAACAAAATAATAAATGAGCATGTGCCTGACATTTCCAACAATTTCACATCTCGGCAAAGCAAAGTCTCTGGTCAGACTGTGCATCTGCAAAGTGTGATCAGTCTTTTAATGTAATTCATACAAAGATCGTCTTAAGGTAGTGGACCTGTAATAGTTCTGTAACATTTCATCAGTAATCAACTTGAGCAGTGTTAACCAAGGTTTCCTATTGACCAGAGTCTTTACTCTGCAATCAATCTAAGGATTGGGTCTTAAGGTAGTAAACCTGTAAAAGTCAGCAATGTTATGGAAGAAATGAACTTTAAAAGTGTAAACCAAACTATTAAATTTCCACTACATAAACCCCTCTTCGGGCACAAGGTTATAAAACTTTTCTCAGGCTCAACTGAGAATATTCTCAAGTTTTAGATTCAAATAAATGTATAAAAATAAACGATAATATAAATAAGTTGTTATTTATTACAACATATCAATAACACCTTTTATGTTAATACATAAAAGTGAGTATTAAAACAGAATTAAGGCTTTAATCTCAAATTGAAATTTGAGAAAGTTCTGTTTTGAGAATTTGAAAAAGTTTTATAACCTCGGGCACAGACAAAAGAGAATATTATTGCATTGTTAGGTTACCTAGACTGCTAAATACTTATGTCCTGCTTCAGGGGTCCAGAAAAGTCAAGCAAGTCTAAAGTCTTTGTATCCCAATAAATCCCTGTGTTGAGGGAAACCATTCTAAGGGTCTCAATGAGAGGTTTCAAATGAAAACAAACAACTAGGTTTAAGTAAGGAATAGTTGAATATTTAAATTTGGAAATGAAAATATCCCCTTTATCTGTAGCCATGATGCTTGAATATGAAATTGTTGGAGATTTCAAGCACAGCCTCAAATAATATTGAAATTAGCCTGATGTTTGGATTCTCTTGATGATGTAGTGACACCTCAGAATTGCTTAATATTTAAGTTTTAGTTGTTACTGTGACAAATTAATTACATGATATATTTCCACTAGCTATTCAATGTAACGGTAGCTGCGGTCATAGTGCAGTTGGAAGCAGGGCAGCCTATTATTCTAGAGGTCCCTGGTTTGATGCCGAATGGCGACACTAATCCTTTCTGACTATTTATCTCCCACCAATGGGCCAATAATCAGACCTATTGAGATAGTAGCTGGAGGCTAGGAAAGAATGTGATGGTAGTACTGGTGTGAGAAATATAGAGAATCTATCGTTAGGTGCTCAGCTTTCCCAATATAACTGAATGATTGTTGAAAGCGGTGTAAAACCTTATTCAAACAAATCAATTATTACATAATGATTCAATGCAAGTCAAAAGAATTCTGATGTCAAACATATTTCAAAAACACATTTCAAAACTGTTTGTTAGGTTGCCTTCACCTTAAGTGACCACTTTTTTGCAATCCATTGAGCAAACTGTTTGTTCATTTGATTGTAAAGTAATCTCTTTTTGTGCCGCCGTCATAGTGCAGTTGTTAGCGCGTCGGACTGACAATCCAGAGGTCACGGGTTCGATCCCCGACGGCGGCACTCATTCTTTCCGACTATTTGTCTCTCACCAATGGGTTGATAATCGTAGACCTTTGTGAGATAGCGGCTGGAGGCTAGGAAAGGATGTGGTGGTTGTACTGGTGAGAGAAATACCAGGAAATCATTGTTAGGTACTCCAGCCGCCGCGATATAACTGAAAAAATGTTGAAAGCGGCGTAAAACTCCATTCAATCAATCAATCTCTTTTGTACTTTGTCAATATATGCACTGCCTTAATGTAGAGATTTTGTTCTTTCGATTCCCGGTGCTTCTATTCTTATTGTTCTTTTGTAAAAAGAAGAAGTAATAATTTAATTCTAATGGTGTTCACCAAGATTTGTGCACTCTGATTGGCTGAAAAATTGGTTTCATTACTTGATGATATCGAATTTGATTACTCAGCCTTTTTGTACATTTCGGCGGAAAGTAGTCCTATAAACAATCCATGTATTTGAGAGTATACCTTAACATTTTTGCTTTAAGAAATTAAATTATAAGATATGAAGAGAGTATTTGTTGAACTCATGGAGGTATATTCATACAATATGATTAGGTTTTTAGTTTCATAACTCAATGAAATCAACAAATACTCTCTTCATATCTTCAATCAACTGGGCATGAACATTGTTATTAACCCTCCTAGTTCTCATTATATGTTCTGTCTCTGCATGAATAAGGTAGAGAACATATGAGCAGGTCTTGTGTTTGACCCTTAAATCAGGGGTTTGACCCCCCAAATATCATATCTTATTTTGACCCTTAGAAATTTCTTCCAAGGGGGTCATTGTGACCCCCTTGAAAGAAATTTCTTAGGGTCAAAACTTTTTTAAAATACATCTGAAAAACTATCTAAAATTTTACAAAACAATTGCTCTCTTCATATCTTTAAAAGATAAGGTCAAAGGACTCTTAAACCTATAAAATTATGACTCACAATTATCTCTATCATGTCTTTTGACCTCTTTGAAAACCGTTTAACACTGAAAGTTTAATGGTTAAGGGGTTAATGACTTCCTAATTACAAACACAAGCATGATCCCTGTATTAGTTCTATGTGTGGCATTTCCTATAATTTCATATGTATGCAATGGAAAGATTCAAACCAGCCTGCCCCAATGGCAGCACTCATTCTTTCTGATTACTTGTCTTCAACCAATGGGTTGATAATGGTAGACCTATGAGGGATAGTAGCTGGAGGCTAGGAAATGTGATGGTAGTACTGGTGTGAGAAATATCAGGGGTCCATTGTTAGGTGCTCCAGCCGCTTTGATATGACTGAAATAATGTTGAAAGCGGCATTAAACTCCATTCAAACAAACAAATCAAACCAGCTTGTGTATTTCTGTTCTAAATCGGAGAATATTTTTTTCACACTATCAGAGAGATCAATGTTTTTCCATTTTACACACATGCAATTGTTGGAAATGTCACATACATGCCCTTAATATTATACTTTTATCAGTTTCAATTTGTCTTGTTTTTCTATTGAAAACTTAAATCATCTGTTAAAAACTTTATAATTGTTACAGCTGGGACGGGTAGAAATTTTATACAAGGGTACCTTCTTGTTACTGTCCCTATATTTATTTTATGAACTTAACTCTTGTCATGCTGAATAATTTTGGCTAAAAATATTCATAAAAATCGAAGGGCAAAAAGCACTGAAAATACCAACTGTACGTCAATTTTTATTTGAAAAACTAAATCTGTTGACAATTCTGGATTGAAAGTGAGGAACAGGTGGTGTAGACTAACGTCAGTCTGCACATATGTGCAGGCTGATGTTTGTCTATAACTTCTGCAAAAGCAGGAATATTCCGGGTTCAGCATAACAAGAGTTAATACAAAAGCAGATTCAAAGTTTTCTGTAAGGGGGATCAAATATACAAATTTCAACATGGTTTTAAGGAACAGATGTTGTGAGTCTGTGACTGGCAGATAATTATCTGCCGCTTTCGCCGAGTAGTTAGCCCACTCAACTAATAACCTGGTGGTTGCAGGTTCGAGCCCCACTGGAGGTGGGTAGTGTATTTGGGCAGTACAGGGCCCCAGTCTAACCAGCTTTAAAAGTTGTTAGCAGTGGTTAGATCCATTGCCTCTCTCTCAATGTGCAGGATAGGATCTGGAAGGAGTTAAGACCAAGATGGAAATAAGTCATTTGACCATTTATCTTGTTATCAAGTAAAAAAAAAATATTAGGACTCTAAAAACTGTCTGATGCATGTCCATCTGCAGGTGCATCTGAAAATCAACTTTAGAAAAGAATTGAAGACGGTTTTAACAGTCTTCAATTCTTTTCTGACTTTGATTCGCAAATACAATAATCTAATAATGGGTAATGTTTCATGACCCAGGTAGGAACATTATATACCCTATCCGATATCCGGATACTTGTCCCAGCTCTAGTCCATACAATTACTACTGTAAAGGTATATATATTGTAAAGAAACTTACGACCTTGTGTAGATCACATAATTTATCAAGGTCATCCGGACCTGAGGTTATGAAACTTTCTCACTCTCAATTCAAAATGTTCTTAAATTTCAATTTAAGATTAAAGCTGTAATGCTGTTGTAACACTCATTTTATATATTAACATAAAAGATAATACTAATAAGTTGTTATAAATAATGACTTATTAATATTATATTTTATTTACATATATGTATTTCATTTAAAATTTGAGAAAAGTTTTATAACCTCAGGCCCTGATGTGTTTCAGGCAATAAATCTGAGTTACCAAGAACTGATGGATGATTTCCAAAAGAAGAATTTTTTCCGTGTTTTACAGCGATGTAAGCCGTAATTCTGTTTTAATACTCATTTGAATATATTAACATAAAAGATAATATTAATAAGTTATTATAAATAACGACTTATTAATATCACTTTTATTGTCATACATTTATTTAAATCTAAAATTTGAGAAAATTCTTAGTTGAGCCTGAGAAAAGTTTTATAACCTGGGGCCCTGGTGATAGCCAGATGGGACTCTTTCTTAATTTTGTCATTTGGTTATGGGTAAAGAGAAATGTGCGTATCAATTGAACCTTCTTTTGTGGTCGCTTTACAGAAGTGGTTTCTTGAAAGAGATGGTCACTTTACAAGATTTATGATGCAAGATTTTACAATGTAGTCTGAGAGTTCAGGCATGTTATTCAGTTACGGACGGCATTTGTTTATTGGTTGTTGAATATTTGTGATGGGATATGTGTTGATCATATGCTCACCTCACATCATGCTGATGTATACGTTTGTGATCATTGAATATCCGTCCCCTGTTGTATGTCGTGCGTTGTCACCAATTAATCCATTAACATTTTAGGGACCTCATTTTTGGTTAATCTTTTTAAAAACATTTGTTTATGAAAAAAAATTGTCTAGTCATAAGGTCATGGTACCTATGGGAAACGGGAACGTTTCGTCCATAATCATGGGCCTTTAAGGCAAAATCCTTGTTAGCACTCCAGAGGCCACAATTTTGCCTCAAACTTTTATGGAACCTGTTCAGAAAGTTGTCTGTTGACATGGATGAACCCTTCTATAATGGGAAAGTTCTGTTAGATATCACGTGAAAAGGGTTCTTAATGACAAAATCCTTTTTGGCATTCTAGAGGCCATAATTTTGACCTTCGAGTCTGAAAAAATGGTAACTTCAGTAGAAAATCTTTGACCAATGATAAGTTACATTTGTTTTGTTCGCTGCTAGTGTGGAAACTGAAATTTGATTTTTTGCCCTTACTGGTATCTCAACTAAGCAGTGAGCAATCTAGGATCATTTTGGTCCTCTTGCTTTTTGCTAAGTTTTGTATAATCTGGGGGATCATTTTTGCATTGTAAAAGCTCACATTTTTGTATTGTTTACCATTTTACATTTGTGAATAAAATGGAATCATAATGTTAAATTGCTTTGTAACTTGTAATATCCGTTCCCGATTTAGAACGCAGTTAAAGACTTTAAAGAAAACTGCCAAGTCAAATCGAGGTATTTATGCAAAACTATTATAAGCTCATATACAATTAAGAACATCGTAAAATTGACTTTCTTCTCAATCAAACCCATCCTTAATCACTAGCTCAATGATCAATTCTCTCATTCCGCAAACTCACTCAAACCAATCAAAACGCTCCAAATTCACTAAACCATATAAGTTTTACAACTGCAGTCAAAATAAAAATCGCTTGATAAAACCCATGATTTCACTAACTTTATTTAATTTGGAAGCTTCTGTTTGTTTGTTAAGATTTTTTTATAACTTTTATGTATATTCTATTAAAGGGGGGTAATAAATATCGCTAATTTTGTTCTTCTTGAACAAAATTAGTGATATTGGATTACCTCCCTTTAATTTCACTCAAAACTCATTGCAAACACTCATTCAATTTCATTCCAAATCACTCCAAAATCATTCATCTTTTCAATTTAACGATGTTGTTAGCTGTATATTTATTGGCAATTGCCATGTTTTGCACTGACACCTCGAAATATATGAATTTTCAGCCTGCCTGAGCACAAAGTGCTTACGTGAATTACCCTATATGTTCACCCTACATCTAATGGTTAAAACAAGAGAAACGTGATTTTGAATTATATTATTCGTGCAGTGATGACGCTATGTCTGTGCTAACGCTTGGCTGTTTGGTGCGGATAGTAGAAGAAAAATCAAAGTCGAAGAGGGACATAATTCTAATAAAAAATCAATTAAGAGTTATAGCCCTTGATATCATAACATAATTGTGCTTGATAGTTGGCATATTCTAAACCTGTATTCAGGATGCGGGTGCAAAGCGGGTATAATTTGCCAACAGTTTGTCATTCTGAATGCTCCTTCAAGTTCCAAGTGATGTATTTCGGTACAAGCAATACCGGAGGTGTCGGAAAAAGTAACTTTTTGCATGACAACGACCCAAAGAAATCACTTAAAGGGGCCAAAAGGATTAAACCTACGATCAAATATGATATTTCGCTCCACACATCTTTGAATAGATTTACACGAACTGAAAATTATGAAAAAGAGGTGTAAGAATACTTTGAATTCGTGAAGGTTTAGAAAATTCAATTCAAAATTATAACAATTAGAATGACTTACGACATTAAATTATCAAAACTATGAACAAATTAATTCATAGACCTATCACTGAATAAATTTCCTGACAGTGAGATCAAATCGTAGTTGGGCGACAAATAGATCGTAACTTCAACTTGAGATGAAGTTACGATGTGTTCGTCGCCCGTATTCGATAGCTCATACTTTAACCTGTAGTAACGACCCCTCAATATAGAATGCTAGCACATTCAATTTGATATATTAAGATGATTTTAGGCCTTCATTTTTGGTGATCCATTGAAAAATAATGCAATTGATCAAAGGTCTATCATTCTTGGAATATCTACCAAGGTCTCTAAACGATAACGTTTGTATTTTGTGTTTTATTTTCAGAGTTTTCCGTTGTGCTTTCTTCAGATTTCTATGTTTCCGTATTATTTGCAAACAGTTACCACCGTTTTGTCATTCGGAACGCACCTTCAAGTTTCAAGTGAAGTACTTAAGTACAAGCAGTACCGGAGGTATCACAAAATGTAACTTTTTGCATGACAACGACTCAAGGAAAAAACTACCGTCCGGCTATAATTTCGCTCAACACATCTTTAAATATATTTAGCAAAAAAAGAAACTTTACATACTTGATGGTCTCTTTTGAATGACTTACAGTGGCTTTAGGCCAACTTTATTTACATTTGTAAGTTGGACTAGCTACAGAGACTACACAGTCGCAGGAAATCGGGCGATTGAATCGAGTCCGAGCTAAAGCGTCTATAACTTCCGGTTTTGGTAACATACTCGTGTTGAGCTACCCAAAGCTCATTTTGAGTGATTTTTGTTACTCGGTCACACTCATTCCATAGCATCGGCACGAAAAAACAAAAATTGTTTGTTCATTTTTATTGAAACGGGAATGTAACAACAATCGAATTAAGGCAGAAATCAGACTACATGTATACATAGAGCTTGAATGTCTGTTTATAACGCCACTCTGAAATTTGGCTACTCGGGACAGGCAATTCACATTTTAACATCTCGGTTTAGAACTGCCGCGCCCGGTTAGGACAATCGGTTACGCGTCTGGTTTTCAATCATTGGGTCGTGGGCTCGACCTCTGGCTCGGCCATCTTTCCTCCCATATTCGACAAAAAGCATTGTGATAAGTGTCATTTCTCTCCCACACAATTTGCAAATGATGCGCCTAGGAGAGAATGGCGACTGGTACCTCTGATGAAAACTCTAGCCGTACTGTGAGAAACGAAAAGAAACTATGGATAGGTGCACCAGCCGTCGAATTTTAAATGTAAAACTATCGAAAGTGACCTTTAAATCCATATTGATTAACAAAAAGAAATCCATTACACGGCTAAGATGAGATAGGCCACTTGTGACGTCATATAGAGGCCCTGTTACCATTGCATATTTTTCAATTCATTTCATCAAAGGAAGGATAACTGCAAGACAAGTATTCGTGTTTAGATCAGACGTTGGTCTATCATGATATTGAAACGACATTAAGCACGAAAACGTCAAGGACCTATACTCAAAACATCACCGAAAATCTTTCATTTCATTTCTGTGATTTTTGAATTCGACCCCTTTGTCCTTTGACCTCAAATAAAATCCTCATTTTACTAACATCCGGTACTGAACATTCCATAAACCGACGGATATTGCCTTCAAGTTTCATGTAATAGTAACATATGTATTCTTTATGGTTTCATAACGACACTACAGCCCTCGGTAAGTCATGTAAAGTTTCTTTTTTGCTAAGTATAGATGTAAACAATTATGAAAAAGGATATTAAAATGCTTTGAAATCGTAGAAATTTAGTAAATTTAATGCAAAATTATAACAATTAGAATGATTAAGGGCAATAAATTATCAAAATAAGGAACAAATTAATCTAATGACCTGTCTTGAATCAATTTTCTGCCATGGAGAAGAAATCGTAGTTGGACGACAAAACACATCGTAACTTCATCTTGAAGTTACGATGTGTTCGTCGCCAAACTTCGATAGCCCATTCGTTAACCTGTAATTACAACTCTTTCAACATTGAATGCTAGCACATTCAATTTGATGCATTTACATGATTATACATATTTGTTAGGATCCATTGAGAAATAATGCAATTGATCAAAGGTCTATCTGTCTTGAAATATCTACCAAGGTCTCCAAACGATTACTTTGGAATTTTGTGTTTTATTTTCCGAGTTTATTGTACTTTCTTCGGATTTCTGTGTTTCCGTTACGTTAACGTTATTCTTACTACCAGTTGTTGACGTAAAGTCCAATGGCAATACGTTATTTTTACTGCCGTTACTTGACGTAAAGTCCAATGGCTTTTGTAACTGTCCGTGATTTTGTTGTAGATTCTGGAAACTTTGTTGTTGTTGTTGTCGTTGTTGTTGTTGTTGATGATGATACACATTCTGTTGGTACATAACATATTCCCTTTGCATATTAACCCACTCATTTACACCTCCATATCCAGTTAGAAAATCCATATTCTCAATATCAAACATCCCGTTATTTTGAACAGACGTAACGTTATGCACAGAGATTGGTTCAGGTTTAGACACGTTGCCTTCCGACTTGACACTATCACATCGTTTGTTATTCGCCGTTATAACATTTTCTCCGCTAATATTTCCATTTTCAAACTTTTGTAAATACTGTTCAAGTTTCGCGAGACTCGGACTGAAAGCCATGGGTAGCTCTGCAGTGTCGGCTGGTGTAGCTGATAATGTATTCTCGAGAGATGATTCTAGATGAGATTTGAGATCAGGAATGACGTTTTCTAGTAGGCCAGCGTCTTCAAACCCTTGTAATATTGTAGACATACACGATCTGTAACCCTCCTCGTATGCCTGTATGTCAATAAGTTCTGGATTTGGTGCGATATCTGAAAGATGAATTAGGGATAATAAAGAAAATTTATACAACATGTATATCGAATGGAGTCTATTTTATTTTAGTCAGTGTGTTTGTATTTGAGAAATTATTGTACCTTTTCTTGAATGATATTTTTACATTCTGAAAGTATGCCGACTTTCGTGTACGTGGTAGGTAACCGGCAATTTTTTGAAGGAGATTGGAAGAATAACGACGACATCTAATCTACGTGTTTTTGAAGACACGTTCCATGGTCGAAAATAAATTTTATCAAATTCGGGCTAGCGTAAAATTCCAATGTTAAGGTTAAGTAACACATCGTCGATTTTCTACTAAAATCTCGTAACTACAGCTTTAAACAAGCTGCAGTTACAAGGTTTTAGTATAAAATCGACGATATTTTACCTACAAATTACAGAATTTTACGTACTGAACATGAAATTGTGATTAAAAATGTGAGAAGATATGACATGGGTAAAAATTGCATGTTAAAAGGCAATAGATCTTCATGTATAAGTCACAATGTTTTGTACCGTAAAGAATTTGATAAGCCTCCATATTTTGCATATTTGAATATATTTACAATCTTTGTCTGCAATTTATTCAATCAAGACTAGTCTACGACTAAATTATGGAATAAATTTATATAAGAGATGAAGATTTTATTTTTTGTTTCCATAGAATTTGATACCAAAAGCATATTAATACTTATATATGAATCTGTAATGCGTACTCGTATTTATACATAAGTATGATAAGAAATTGCGTTTCATACTCTCATAAAACACAAAAAAGCTTGATCAAATTTTTGTTCATTAGAGAATTGAATATTTCTTTTTAACCAGTTATAACATTCGTTTTTGATAGATGAAACTTAGAATTATTTGTATCTACTTACTATTATTGTTTTGTTCAAAGGGCTGGTTATTCTGTATGTACTCTAATGCTGTTTCCAAAACCTCAGCTTTCTCCAACTTAACTTTTTGTCCCTAAAATAATAAATGGAATGGTTTGAAATCAAAATGGCATTTCATATTTTCGTTATATCTAAAACTGAAGCATAAAGGAAACATTTTACTGATAAAAATGATGATGGGAATATTCTTCAAAATACGATGCCTCCGTTTTATATGGTATTTTGCAACATAGGTTTACGGGAATCTGTCACGAAGCAAAAAAAAAAAAAAAAAAATGTAAAGATTTTCTCTATGAAGAGGACTATTTCTTATGGGACTGGTTTGTGCTCTTGTGAAAACTTACAAAATAACTGTGCACTATAAAAGTATTTTCATCGATAAATAAAATTGACTGAAATGATAATAAAAAAAAAACATGAAAAAGAAAGAAAATATGTAAGCATCTGTCCTAAAATGATAAATATACAAAAATCCACTTGTTTTATCGTTGGATATAGCTGAATTTGACATGTCTTGATTAAAAACAAGATATCAAAATTAATCAGGCGATAGACTAACCTACGGTAGATCCAGTGTGCGATTAATCCTGAATCTTCGGTACATATGAGTTGATCCCCCCCCTTTCCAACTTAAACCCTCTTTTTGATTATCATCGAGAAAAAATAGTGTGGAAAACATTGATGAAAACGAAGAAACTGCTTATAAAAAGCAATTTCTTCATTTCACACATTTTTTTCTACCAAGATCGACCCCTTCATAATAGATATAAAAAACTCTCTCTTTAGAACTGTCGTCTACACTTTCTTTCTAAAATTTGGTCGACCGGTAATGAGTTGAAATAAATAAACCAGACGTCAAACTAACCTCTGTCGATCCCGCATGCGTTAAGTCCTGAATCTCCTCTAGATATGAGTTGATGCGTGCACGTCTCTGTCTCTCAGCGATGTGTTTACGGGTCTGAAAGGGTAAGAAAATCCCCATTTCCTGGTGAAGGTGATACATTAAAACACAAATCAATCAACTTTTTTAACAACATGGCCCCGGGACAGGAACTGGTTATTGATGATTTATCAGATAGTGCGACATTTTTATCCCCCGTGTCTTTCCTTTATTGATATCAAAAATAAATTTAATTATAACCCTTAATTTTGATGATTCTTGCAGGATAATTAAACAATATATACATAGTTGCATGTAATTTGTCGAAATTCGACTTTTTCACTTTGGCGAATCATTCATTTGCAAAGGAATTGAAATATCAACTTCGCATGATTTCGTCTTATATTAAAAATATTTATATGATTCTTGTTTCAAAAATGAAATAATTTCTTCGCTTAAAGGACATCAGTAATGCCTTTGTAATCGACTGCATACAGTACCAAGTTTTGATTTTGTGCAATTGAAACAACAAAAGCCAGAATTTGAAAAGAAGAAACATTTTTATACTTGTCAGATAAAAATAAACACACTTGTACTTGTGCACAGCATCAGCAAAAGAAATCTGGTCTTATTTGGGAATATCGACTATATCTTAAATGATTAGTGAACTGAAAGGCTAAAAATAGTTGATGAAAGACAAAAACATAGTAAGTAAAATTTACTGGATTTTATCATCCAACATTGTAGCTACAAAAAATAGCCCTTTCTTATATTTTGGTGACGACACCAGACTATCAATAGGTGTATCTAAGACTTTGAAATTTATACGCACTCAGAAGGCGAAAACCAATAAATATATAGGATAAAAGCAATATGAGAACTGTGACAAAAGATGAATGCCCTCCGTCCGCTCCTTTTACATGATTTGAGCGTTGGTGAATAATCAAAACATCGTAACTACAGCTTGAATGAGCTGTAGTTTCGATGCTATGATCATTCATCAACGATATTTTCAACAGAGAATATTTCTCTACGCCCTTGCTATCAAAAGGGATGGGAGTATGTTATTGCAACTAGCCGAACTAGTCTTATCTCAATTATTCTCCATTCTACCATACAATACAAAAGACCAATTACTTAAAATTACTTTCAACCACTATTAAAGAAACAAAAAATATCGCGGAGAAGAAAACAAAAAGAAGAAAACGAATAATTTAGACAATGTCTCTGTTTCCCTAAGATTTATTAAAAATATTGTCGGTTAATGATATACTCCTAATTACGGATTTAATCGCTGAAGTTACGAAATTTTTAATTACACCTAGTATATGCACTGCGACTAGACCGTTTCCATACCTTTTCATCGGCCATCCCTGCGCTTAAGATGAATCGTTTAAGAAAATTTTACATGTACTCTGCTTTGCAAATGTTTTTTTTCTTTGCATCCCAACACAAAATACTAGTAGATTCATTTGCAGAAATCTTGGGGTCGTTTTTTTTTCATTTATTTTTTGAATCTCCTTTTCTTCAACCGAACACAAATAAAGACGGACAGACGATCTTATCAAATATCACCTGTCAAAGATACATGTAAATGTCACAGTGATAGATTGTTGAATTTCTAATTAATTTTTATTGTAGATTAAAATCGTTCATAGTATACGTCAATCGGAAATAATTTTGATGAAAGATTGACAGACAAGAGGAATGAAAAATGAAATACATTTTGGACTGATACCATCATGAAGGGGTCCGTTCAAATATGTATTTGTCACTTTAAGAAATAGTGGCACGCGGTTTGCGCTCAGCCTTATTTCTATGCACGAAATTGCCCATGAATACTTAAGACCAGCCCTGCGTTCAGGATGCAAACGTTAGCAAAACGCTTTCGAAATGATACTTCGCTTTGCACGTATGTGCACGTGCAAAGCGGGGTATCATGTAAAAGCGCTCGCGAAACGAAACATCCTAAACACAGGGCAGTTATCTCTTGGTTGATGTTAAATCGATCAAACATGAGAAAACTATGTGCAGTTAAAAACAACAACAAAAAAAAAACCGCATGTGATAGCGCGTGTATTTGCTCTCCAGGGGCAGTACGATTTACTTCTTCGTTTGATTGGTGTTTAACGTCGATTTTAGTTTTACCGTTATATCGCGGCGATTTGATCATCTACTCATGGTTTCTCAGTATTTCTTTCACCAATACTAATATAACGAGCCCCTAGCTGCTAATCTCACATAGGTTTACGATAGTTAAGGGTAGAATAAGTATTCAATTTTAAAAATCTGAAGTTTCCCGTTCACCATAACCTCCTATAGCGGTACGGCTTGCACTTCGTTCAGGATGCAAAAAATGTTCAGAAAAGATACCCCGCTTTGCACGTTATAGCACGTGCAAAGCGGGACATCATTTCTAAAACGTTTACTTTTTTTTTTCAGAATCGAATTTTAGATAGCTTTCTTTTCAATAATGCATTACTCAAATACTTACTAGATTTTTGGAGTCAACAAATTCAGAGTCCGCTTCTGTTTTCATCGTGAAGTTTCGTCTGCAACAAACAGTCTGTAGACCAAGGATCTAGGTAGTTTAGATTGTCTGGTAGAATTATCCGATTATATTCCCTGAATTTTATATTTCTTTTAATTTGTATATTTTCTCAAAAATGCAGTTATACTTTCCTTGTACGATTTTTTTTCAACACTTCGATAATGCTTTTGATTTTCAATTAAGAAATTCTAATATGGGGATGAATGGTTTAAATCAGGACAATACATGCATGTCGTAGTGTTTATTGGGTAACCTGTTTATTGATTCCAGATATGTTTCTGTGTAATATAAGTAGGTGTGGGCCGTCTTATCAGTTCTAAAATCAGTAGGAAGTTCCCGTGGTCACGCAATAAAATTCTATATGACTCTTAATTCATTTCCGTGCTTGGGGGGCCTTTTTCTCACGATAAGAAATCACATCCGGTCAATAAAATAATTAACACGAAATGGTTTAAGATTGGCTAAAGTCGTATTTAAGCGAAAAAGAAAATGTCGATTAATTTGTATTTATATGTAACTCATCTTTCATAAGGCAATGTCAAAATAAAATTTTCAAAGAATATTCACGAAAGAGCGATTTTTGTACTCTAAACACAGACTGTGGCTTTTACGTGTATGAATATGTGTGATTATCTAAGTTTTTGACAAATTAACAAATAATGTTTTAATTCAAAGTACAAGATTCTTATTTATTTTCTAATGTTTTATTTTTTTCTGATTGGACTTGGAAATAAATCAAGCGTGATGATAGGAGATGCATGCGCGCTTATTTGTTTGAATTGCAGGCGCGTTTATGCTCATAAATGTTGCCTGAGCACCTTATCTTAAATGCGAATTTCATTACACGGTGTTCTTTATAATGAATTATGTTAAATTATCCTAATAATAGCGTAAACCCCAATATTTGTTTTACTTGACCTTACTCAATGTGAGCATTTCGAGATTTCCCCCTTAGTTTGTTCACAAATCACTGTCGACAGTCGTTGTCGAGTTAAATGATAAAACTCTAATAAGAAATAACGTACATTGAACTGTTTCGTAATAATACAACACTCATTTAGACATGTTTGCATCCCGAGTTTCTGCCTCTAGATATATTGATACTAGTCATCGGACCTGTTGGGAAAGCCAGGCTCACTATTGACTCCTGTTTTGAGCATTACTCTAAGCGTTGTATGGAATAAAGTTATTCGGAACATCTAAGAATGAAATTTTCATAATTTTGCATAATTTGGGACAAATGGAATACAAAAGTACACTGCAAGTGGATGCCACACTCGCTTGCAGGTCCATGAAAGTGGAAAATTCTTAATTTGAAAAAGATGTGTTTGAGAAACACAAATGCCCCCGTAGCAGTATTTTTTCAACATGTTGACCTTGACTGATGACCTGGACACCTACAGATAGTGTTGGGCAATCGTTTTCAAATCACAACTGATTTTTACTTGGAAAAGAAAGTTAACTAATGATCGATTGTACACTCGGTTTCTTAGAAATTAATACAGCACTCCCAGTATCATCCTTTGAAGAATAGAATGTGAAAGTTTAGTTAAGGTTCATGTAAAGTGTTTGAGACCCAATTTTAAGGGCGCTTCATTAGCCAAGAAAAAGCAGTATGTCCAGGTGTATTGTATATCAAAATGAAGCTATTTATGGGGACAAGCAGTTAAGCAACATAAGACCGCCATAGCTATAGCGGTATAGCCAAACCATTGTGGAAAAGGGTGCATGACGGTTAGACAAAATTGTCTCATATATTCTAAGTTTAGCATCAGTATCTTCTTGAAAAATCATTGGACCAAAACCATATTAGAATATGTGATAGGTCAGGTGACCAGGAACATTTTGTGAAGGTTTCATCCCAATCGGTCCATAAATGAAGGAGTTGCGTTCACAAGATTTTGGACGTACAGACAGACGGATGTTCTGACATCCGGACGGATTGAGGATATCAATATAGGACCACCTTCGGTGGTGTATAAAAAATAGCTAGGCAGAGTAATGGTTCTTGCGCACTGCACTCCATAATCATTATAGGATCATAACTGTCAAATTTCAAGTCAATCGGACATAAAGTGACAGAGTTATGCTCCTATGCTCCAAATAAAGAAGTGGATATGCCCATGTGTTTCCATATGTTCCGTCTTTATACTGGCGTATAATTAAGATAGCTATTAGAGTTATTGTTCTTGTGTACTGCACTCCACCAGGTGACAGGCATATAAAAATCTGTTAAGTAGGGTTATGGTTCTTGTGCTCTACACTCTATAATCATGAGAGGAATAAAAGTGCAAAGTTTCAAGTAAAAAAATTATGCTCCAGACAAGTAGTGGACGCTTCCTGCCGGATGGTATGGGTGATCACATACGTCATTTATGCCCCCCATAAAAGGAGATCAATAGCCTATTCATTGTCAATCATCAAAGGGCAATAACTCACAAAGTGTGATGAGCAGAGTTATGGTTCTTGTGCAGTGGACTTCTCCTCAATGAGATCTATCCACCTGTGAAGTTTCATTATTCTAGCTTGCATTATTTTTGAGATATGCTTCGGACAAAAAACGGTCTACGTACAGACCGACCAACAGTGCAAAGCAATATACCCACTCTACTTCAAAAGGGGGGTATAATCGATACAATAACAGATATGTACTTTTCTCTTTATTACATACATGTATATTTTTATTATATTCACAAAATCCATTGTAAAAATGAAGAAGTAAGAATATATAACTAACATAAACATAAAACAAAATAAAAGTGATTGTACTGTGATAAATGACCATCTCTAGTGAGAGACAACTTAAATTAACCGACCATTATTTTAAAATCCTTTAAAAGGTACTTGAGGCAAAATATGAATTCTTATTATGTAGATACTCATTGGAGTCAGTGATGCTAACCACTCAATAAAAGCAAAAAATGATAGAAGAGTTTGCACAGCTAAATTGGGCCTGTGCTTGACATTTCCAACAATTTAAAAAGTGCGTAAGGTGCAAACAAGGTGAACAATATAGACAACTACATACTGTAAATATAACATTACCTGGTGGTCTACTGGTACTTTGAGACCTTATCTATCTTTTAAACGCATAGTGATGACTCTGGTCAGACTGTGCGAATGCACAGGCTGGTCAGAGTATTTGCTTTGCACATATCTGAAATTGTTGGAAATCTCATGCACAGCTAAATTGATAAGACACTCTACTGGAAAGACATACACTGAGCACTGATTCCAGTGTACCATGGAAAGCTTTCAATTTGCTTGGTTATCATCTTTCATTTCTGGAATTAAAAATCCTTAAAACATGTCTTTTACAATGTATATGAATTTAAAACAAAAACAAGATGTGTTTGTGAAACACGAATGCCCCCGTAACAGCATTTTTTTTCAAAGTTTGACCTTGACAGATGACCTTGACCTTGTCACATGACCTTGACGACCTTGACCTTGTCACATGACCTTGACTTTGGTGTACAGCTTTGTATGTCAAATACTTTTGGAGAAAAGGCAAAGATTAAGTTTTCGGGTTAAGTTTTCGGACAGACGGACGGACAGACAGACTTGGAATCCTGTAAAATTTCACACTTCCCTGATGATACCTTTTTCCATGACAGGTCACATGTAAGAAAAATCTAAAAATAGCATCATGGTCAATTTTCCTTGGAATCCTGTAAAATTTCACTTTTATGAATATCAAACTTCTGGAACATTTCTTCCTTACTACAGTCAGTGTTAATGATCTGAAATAGATGAATGTACATGTATAAATTAAATAGGGGTTAAATTGTCTGATTTAGTGTACAATTGTTCAATCTTCCTTGAAAAGAAAGATTTATCAATCTTAAAACTAGAGGTGCTTGAGCAGTTGATTTGCTCCACAGTACTGAATCTAAAGATAAGATTAGACGAGAATTTAAGTGTTGAATGAATGAATGTTAATTTCAAGTACCCGGTAAATAAGTATTTTTAAGTGTGCTGAAATATTTCCCCAAAGAAAAATAAGATCAATGAATCACATATCAACAATTGATCCCTGCCTGTTGAATACATATTCCTCATCTAATCACAATAACTTTTTATAGACTGATAAAGAGTCGCCAAAGGAACATTCCAATGAAATTTGGTCGACATCAATCAATTAGGTTCTGAGAAAATGATTTTCAAAGTTTCCATTATGTAACATTTAAAAGAATGGCCTTCACCCTTGAAAGACATATTTTTCATCCAATCACATTTTTTTTTTTGTAGACTGATAAAGGGTCACTAAAGAATCATTCCAGTGAAATTCAGTTGATATCCATCTGAAAGATTCTAAAAAATAAAAGTATGTATCCGAAAATATGTATACTAAGGCTATTTGAGATCATACACATACAAAATTCAAAACATATATATACAAGTATACCATTCTGATTAAACTCTTTTGTTGCAGATCATTATATCTTTAACAACTATAATAGGTAAGTTTGGACCTGTCAATGCACTATTTTATCAAGAAAAAGAATAGAAATTCTAGCACTTAGCATAACTTGTTGACTATTGATTTTTAACAAGATAAATGTTAATAGAGGCTTCAATAGTAGAATGCCTTACGATATTTTTTGTTTCATGTTATTCCGCCAAACATATTACGCCGTTTGCAAAATGACGCATATCCATTATGACGTCATTTTCCTAACAAAAATACAATGATGTTCTTCGTTCTTAGCTCTTTGCATATTTATTCTACTAATGTAATAACACTTGTGTAATTTCCAAAACATTCTACGGGGTTATTTCACTCCGTAGACGTAGGTCATATTATAGATAGCCATATCTAATGTGTAAGACTATATACTCACCAATACAGGACAAGGGGCTTTAAATTTTGTTTCTTTTATCAACCAGTCTTCATATAAGTTATTCAGGGATTCTAAATAATCCTGTTGTGAAGAAAAGAGGCAAAATGTGAATATAAGAGATAATATATTCAGCAATAACATAGCATTTTTTCCATGGTTCTTAACTTTCAAATTAGTATTAAACAGACATTCACATATCTTTATTTAATTTCAATAATTGTCTTTTTTGTATTGATTATGGTTATAACTAGAGTGCCATCATCACAATATACACTGCCACAGGGAAATTTACATGACTTCTACTGTGATGTGGTAGAATATCATCAAACACCTAAAATATGTGCAAGGTTACGTGACAAGGAACACTTAGTGATTTTTTTTTTCAAAATCAGATTATGAATGAAGGAAAAGTTGCATTCAAGCTTGAGGTAATTAGCCCTGCATTCAGGATGGCAAAATGGTGTAAATGGTTTGCGAATTATCCCACTTTGCATGTGCGCTTGCGTGCAAAGCAGGGTATAATTTGTAAACAGTTTGCACCATTTTGACTTTCTGAACGTAAGGCAGGTTTTTGATAGTCAACGAATTCTGTTTCTGTAGTAATATTCATGTAGAAGAAATACTTTACCAATGGAACACTTTGTTCTTCGTGTCTGTTTCTCATTTTGATCCGTTCCTGACAGGTCTCTGGTTTGGCTTGTAAATATACTGAAAAATATACAGTTCACTTACAACAATATTGGATAATACAATGTATATTGAAGAGTCAGTGCAACACTATTGTAAGCGCCTATTTATTCATAGGCACTTACAATAGTGTTGCACCAACCCCTTGATAAAGCATCTGTAATGACATTTTGTTTCAGACAAGCTGAATATAATTGAATTAAAATAACAAGATGTGTTTGTGAAACACAAATGCCCCCGTAACAGGGATCTCTCGATAAGGCAAAGGTTAAGTTTGGTTAAGTTTTCGGACAGACAGACAGACGGACATACAGACAGACAGACGGACATGAGTAAAACAATATGCCCCCGATCTCTCGATATGGGGGCATAAAAAAGAGTGGAAAAATTGTCTTTGACATGGTACTCTAATCCGCAGGCCCTGGAACACAACATGGCGCTCTACCAACTAAGGTAACCTGGCACCTTTTCATGAGTCTACCCATTCTTGATCACTAAACTTCTCCCCCTTTAAACCTACCACTCAGCGTTCTCCTTTACTTCTGACACCATTAAAGTAAATTAGGGTAGAAAAATTGTGCCCGACATTGGATTTGAACCCATGACCCTTAAAATAAGCATGGCATTCTACCAATTGAGCTAGCCGTGCACCTGGTCATGAGTCTACCAACTGTTGATCACTACAGAATCTAGAATAAATTTTCTATTTCTGACTTTGTTAAAATCAAATTGTATTAATTAAACTTGGGGTAATATTCTTTTCCTCACACAAACTTAATTTTTGTATGTTTAATCTATTTTTTGAGAAGCACAGATAACAGAAATGCTGCATAAAATGTGTAAGTAGATATAATATCATTTTAAGAGTGATCCTATGCATCATTCAGAACATCGCTCAGACTTTTCCGTAAACTGGAAAGTACCTTTTAAAAATTCATGTTTGTGTATCTTGTCAGACTAAACAGACTCTTTGAAATCTAGGTATGATAATAAAGTTGTGAAATGTTTTAATCAATTTGAATGAAATGTTGATCATCATGAAAAGTTTTGGAATTTTTTGATTGAATGAATGTAGCACTGAGTGAGTGATTTAGAATGGTTTTGATTGGGACAATTGTCAATTGCACTATGTTACTAACTGTATTTCTCACACCAGTATAGTGTAATTTTTTTTACCGGAACTTAACCTCGCTCATTTAAATGAATTAAAATCTGACGAATTCTACTCGGTATTAATCCTGCTGTGTTCATCTGAAACTTTGAGTCCTATGTAAACTATTTACTTTGACAAAGTTTATAAGTGTAGCTTTAAAAAACAGCTGTGGCGATAGCTCAATGGGCTAGAACGCCAGCACAACAGTCTTATATACATCCTTGATAGTTTTACGCCAGTTCGAGACTCGAAAAGACCATTCTATTTGCTTATTCATTACATAGTCATTTCTTCTGCAAGTCCCGGATTTAATACCCGACGGCGGCAGTCCTTCTTTCTGACTATTGTGTCCCACTTATGAGTCGATACTCTTAGACCTATGAGGGATAGCAGCTGATGACTAGGAAAGGACGTTTTGTCAGTACTGGTGAAAGAAATACCAGGAATTCACTGTTGGATATTCCCCACACCGCTATATAATTGAAAAATTGTTAAGAGTGGCTTATAACCCCATTCAAACAAAACAACACATTTTTGAAGTAGTGAAAGTGTTTTTCGTTCTTCTTTATTTCTTTTTTTGGTGAAACAAAATAAAGTTTGCAATAAATTCTAATCAAAGCCCTGAAGGGCCTGAAAGTCGCTTCAACAGATGTATTAGTTAAACAAGACTTGCTTTTTATGACTTTATCAGAGAAGGTTTTAAAAAGTATTGAAGGAAATGAAATTAATATTGAATTATATATAACAAGATGTTTGTCTCTTAAAAATTAGATCTATTGAACCTCTCCACAATAAATTCTATGCACCTTTAAATTTTCAAAATTGTGACCTGTCACGCTAAATGGGACCTTATCCGAACTCCATAAATCCAAATTTTGACAAACTTGTCAGACCCAGCGCAGGTTAACCAGATCCTGTATGCGAAAAGTGAATACAGAGTAAGATAGGGTAAATACCCCAGATTTAGAAAATTACATAAAAGTGAAAAGCGTCGACCCTAGTCTGGCTGCGCGGACAGTACAGACTGATCAATATATTGACTGGGTCAATATTTTTCACACATGCCATAAGGTCCCTTTGAGTGTGATGGGTCACAACTATACATGAACCTTTATCAATATTTGAGCTATGTGCAAGACAAGATTTGTACATGGACGGACAGACAGGCTGATGCCAGTAAAACCCCTAAAACGATCAGGGTTCTCCTAAGAATAATTGGAAGCTGTAGAGGCAGCACTGTTGGAAGCTTACAATACAGTGTTTATGCAAGTAATTGTGATTATGTGAATAAAAACATTTAGGAAAAGAATAAATTGCTCATGTTGAGCAATTTCTTCTTTTCCAATAATGTTTTTATGCATATTTATTGTACAGAATGCCTTAATTCATCAGTTTTGCCTTATTTCATCAGTTTTTGACATAAGATAACTAAAATTTCTCTATTTGATGACCATTTTGAAGAAATTAAGCGGTAGGGTAGTTTTAAAGCTGTTTTAGATGAAGCTGTAGTGGGGCTGATACAGGTTATTGGGCTGGGGAGAACACTGACGATCGTTTTGCGGGGGTATGGTTTATTGGGGTTTTACGCCGTTTTCAACTGCTATGGTCATACCGCAGCGACTGGAGCACCAAACCATGGATTCTAGTTTTTTTCATACCAGTACTTTCACAATACCCTAAACGAGCCTCCTGCTATTCCTCTACATAGGTTCACGATATGGGTGACATTCTTTTAGTGGAGCTACAAAAAGTTTTGCTGGGGTATAATAAAACATACTTGTCAAAACTTCTAACCGGCCTATTATTTTCTGTCAAAAATGACATTTTGAGACGGGGTGAATACAATCATCGGTTTTCATTGAACAGAATAATAATTTTCGAAGTGAAAAAGATGAAAATGTTACCACAATTCTGGTTCAAGTATTTAAAAAAAATACACAAGTTTCACCATATCTCCTTATTTTGACTTTGATGGATTTTAACATTGGTGGGTGGAATATTTTGTGGAAAATTTGTTCATATCTGGGAAATATTCCATAGAATCAAATTCTTCTTTCGAGAATAAATCTTCTTTATCGATTGACTAGAAATGTTGATAGATAAATTTTTAAGAATATCTAATTTTATTTGGTCCTAAATCAGAGTTTCTGTCAAAACGAAGCGAATAACAACCGATGAGAAAATGGCGACTGGATCTATATGAGAGCGTGTCTGAATTACTGCACATGCGCGAACTATTTTTTCAGTGCTTTCCAGGGCTCTCACTAGGGTTTTGAAAGTAGGATTTCAGGAATCCAACTTCAGAAAAAGTTGGATCCAACACAAAAAGTTAGATTCCATCATTATGAGGGTTGATTTTGTACCATGCAAAACTATGATATTGAAACAACAATTTATTAACCTTTTACTACACAATCCAATGTTTTAGTCACCAGAATGGTTATCTTAAGGAAAACATTGATTGAAAAGAAAAAATTGCTTGTAAAAAACATTTTCTTCTTTTATCACAATGCTTTTTACATTTTTTTTATTCATTTTTGGAGATGGGGTCAGTAGATGACAAAACTTTTCCCGGTTCAGTTTAAAACCATATAAAACCAATACAGAAGCAATTCTTTGAAACAGTCATATCTTCTTTTTGCCAGAAGTTAAAAAGAGGTCAAAAAATGTTATTGTATTTACTTAGACTTTAAAGAATCTCAACATATAAGTCAATGCGATGTTTCTCTTTGCAGATGTTGCCAATTGAGAGAACAAATTCAGAATTCATTTTCATTACAAAAGATTGTACATTTGAACTGCATTGGTTATCTCTCTCTTTTTCTTTTTTAGATTGAAATAATTAAACTTTCTGAACCACTTGTCTCTTGATTTGTGTTCATTTTTTTTTTTTTTCCATTTCAACACGTGTTTGATCAGTAGGCTGATCCGGAGCTTTCCATTTTCGAAATACAGTATCCGACGGGATAAAGCACATGCACGGCGTTTCAGAGATTCACCGGTAGTGGTAATTCGTTTCGTGTTTTTTTTTTCGGAACATTTCTTTAATGAAATAATTGTTTTAAGTCAAAATACCGATTTTAAAAAAGGTAAAAGAGATTCGGGACAGTTTGAAGGACACGGACTAATCATTTACTTGTTACGAACAAATCGGGTCAATTATGTTGTCTTACGATTGTCTTCGTCTAAATTGGGGCCCTGCTCGAATTCAATTACCGGTATATAATTAGTGAATCAACTGCTTCGATCAATATATTAATAGTTCACATGTTTCGTTTATGCCTAACAATCGCCAAAACACATTGTCGGGCAGAGTCTAGATTCAATTCATTGATAGTCAGGCTCCGCCTACAAGGTCTACGAATAACCGATTACGATTGGCTGTTGGCGTCAATTAACGCCACGCCTACCGTGCCCATCTATCGGACTTCAGATATGGCTATTATCGATTTTTCACACGACAGTTAGCCTAACTTACGTAAACAATCAAATACATGTTATACACAGCCGAGAGGTTATAAGTCGGGACGCGTGCCTTAGAAAAACTTGTCGTCCGGTGGAATCCTTTGACTATAGGATTTTTTGTCGTCCGCTGAGAAAAGTTGTCGTCTCAGTCGACACTACTGTCGTTTTCAACGAAAAACCTTTATCTGTATATAAAAACAAATTGTGGTTACGAGTTTTTTGTTGAAAACTGATGTTATTCTTTTTCTGAAACGCGTCGGTATTACTGCGCGTAGTGCACTATTTTTTCAATGGTTTACGAAACAAGAGGACCATGATGGTCCTAGATCGCTCACCTGAGTCTCTTTGACCCCTGGGACATCACATTAATTAGATAGGCAGATGTCAAAAAGAAGAAATTGCCTAAGATCAATACCATGGAATGTTTTCAGCGAATAGCAAGACAGATATGCCTGTTTGCTTTTTGCTTCTATGTAAAAAGGGATGCACCCAGCTGGACCCAAAATGAGACCCCAGGGTCTTGATATGACCAAACTTGGAAGAGGCCCATAAGATGATGCTACATACTAAATATGAAAGCTGTCTGCCTACTGGTTTCAGAGAAGATGATTTTTGAAGGTTTACATATTTTCACCCTTGGTGCTCAGATGAGCTGAAAGGGATGCGCCCGGGTGGAGCCCAAATATGACCAAAGGGTCTTGATATGAACAAACTTGGTAGGGGCCTACTAGATGATGCTACATACCGAAAATGAAAGCAGTGTGCCCTCTGGTTTCGATTAAAGAAGATTTTAAAAAAATTTCGCTCTTTGATTCTATGTAAAAAGGGTTGCGCCCGGGTGGAGCCCAAATATGATCCTAGGGTCTTGATATGGACAAACTTGGAAGAGGCCCATAAGAAGATGCTACATACCAAATATGAAAGCTGTCTGCCTTCTGGTTTCATAGAAGAAGATTTTTGAAGATTTTCATATTTTTACCCTTCGTGCTCATAAGAGATAAAGGGATGCACCAGTGCAAAGCCTAAATATGACCCAAGGGTCTTGATATGAACAAACTTGGTAGAGGCCCACTAGGTGATGCTTCATACCAAACATGAAAGCTGTGTGCCATCTGGTTTCAGACAAGAAGATTTTTAAAGATTTTCGCTCTTTGATTCTATGTAAAAAGGGTTTGGCCCGGGCAAAGCCCAAATATGACCCCAGGGTCTTGATATGAACAAACTTAGTAGAGGTCTACTAGATGATGCTTCATACCAAATATGAAAGCTGTCTGCCTTCTGGTTTCAGAGAAGAAGATTTTTAAAGATTTTCATATTTTCACCCTTTTTGTTAAGGTTAAAGGGAAAGTTTAGGGTGGATTTCATTCATTTGAACAACTTTGGTAGAGCTTGACCCAAGGAACATCCCTGCCAAGTTTCATCAAGATTGGCCCACTGGTTTAGGAGGAGAAGATGTTTAAAGAAATTGTGGACGACGCACGTCGCACGACGGATGACTGACGATGGACGACGGACATTCTACGATCACAATAGCTCACCTTGAGCACTTTGTGCTCAGGTGAGCTAAAGAACTCGTAACTGCATATTAAACAGGTGTGGTTACGGTGTTTTTGTTTGTAAGTTTTTGTTTTTTGAAATTCTTTCTCTGCCTCATATGGCGTTTAAGAAATATGATGTATATTTCTTCTACAACTTTCATACGATCGCAAAATGTGGCATTATTTCGTTATGTTTATTACCATAAAGTGCGGACAAGAAATCAGAGATCTACTTTGTCTCAAAACAGAAATACAGGAGACGTTAAGAGGTCTGTCTTTGACCTTTGACCTGTCCAGAAAACTTCGTACGGCCACAATAAGTCGCAGCGCGAGCGCAAGCGACTTAAAAAGTATTCCAAAAACACCGGTTTTGGGCGATCGAGATATATAGACAATTTAATGAAGCTGTAGTTATTTGGTTAAAGTTGTCTAATGATGATATCATGAATTTAAAAGAAAAAAATCCTAGACAATTGGTGCGAGATTCGAAACTAGGTCCGCCGACATAACAGCTTACTGCGCTACCAATACCACTACGGTATCTAACACATTCATGCTTTTATCAAGAGTGATTATATACAGTCAAACTTCTGTCTCTCCAACAGGGGTAATCTCGAACACTAGGGAAAATTTGAACAAGGATCTCAGTCCTGGGGGATTTCGCTCGTAATCCAAAGTGTTTGGACCTTGGAAAACTCGTACAGCAGGACGGTTGAACTCTCGAACACATTGCTCAGTCCGGATGTTAAAAATGCTTTATATTTCACCTGAGAAAATTCGAACAAAGGGTCTATCACTAATAACAAGATGTCATATTTCGGTGATCTTCACACTTTTCAACTTGTAATCCTTTTTGACACCTTATTGTCAATTACGCACTGTGCGTCATAATTATACATTCCGTGAAAAATATGTATGCTTGAAAGTATGACAAGAAGGGTCAGAAGGATTGACTCATGTATAAACTGGGCTTTTTAAAATTTAGACGGATCTACATATTCTCAAAGACTGATGTAAATTTATATACTCGACAAACGTTTAAAGTTCAACATTTGAACAGTGTTTAAATTTGGCTTTAATTAATTTTCACTTGCAATTGAGGCCGCGTACGTAACAGGTAGCCTTTTTTGTAAACAAAGGGAATGCAACAATAAACCTCTGTAGTTGAAAGTTATTTCATCTTTTTTTCTTTTCTTTATTCATTTTCAAACACAAATCCCTTGGATCAATCGTAAGAAACCTAAAAACCAGTGAATTAACAAGAGTTGTCCGCGGACAACGTAGCTCGCCCAAACAGCTGCTTGTCACAAACAGCGTTTGACCGAAGACCGAAGTTCAAAGTGGTTTCTTTCAATGTTAAAGTCCATGATCTAATATATATCTGTTTGAGTAGTAATTAAGAAATATAAAAACTTTTTTGTTTTAATTGCATGTATAAGGTTAGGGTAAAGTGAAAGCCTACAAGCAGATGAGGTTACCAATGGAATTTCTTTGTATCAACCATGAAGTTTTTCTTTAAAATTTTTCCATTAAGTCCACAAAAGGTCAAGATCAAGGTCAAATTGTGAAGGATCTTGGTCTCTGTAGAAGCCTATCACCTAGTGAGTATGTGTATGAAATAATAAAGTCCCTGAGTAAAGCATTTAGAAAATATAAGCAAGGTTAAATTTTTGGTTAAAGTTTTTCAGTTTCAGTTTTTCCAAGTCCATAAAAGGTCAAGGTCAAGGTCAAATTGTCAAGGCCCTTGGTTTCTGGTGAAAGCCTTTCATCTGGTGACTATGTATATGAAGTAATGATGTCCCTAGGTTAAAGCATTCAGAAAATATAAGCAAGGTTAAAGTTTTTGGTAAAAGAATTTCGGTTAAAGTATTTCTAAGTTCATAAAAGGTCAAGATCAAATTATCAAGGACCTTGATCTCTCACAAAAGCCTATCACCTAATGAGTATGTATATGAAGTAATGATGTCCCTAGGTTAAAGTATTCAGAAATTATAAGCAAGGTTAAAGTTTTTGGTTAAAGTTTTCAGTAAAAGTTTGTCTAAGTCCACAAATGGTAAAGGTCAAGGTCAAATTGTGAAGGACCTTGGTCTCTGGTCAAAGCCTAGCACCTGGTTAATATATATATGAAGCTATGATGTCCCTAAGTTAGAGCATTAAAAAATATATGCAAGGTTAAAGTTTTTGGTTAAAGTTTTTTGGTTAAAGTTTTTCTAAGTCCACAAAGGGTCAAGGTCAAGGTCAAATTGTCAAGGACCTTTGTCTATGGTGAAAGCCTATCACCTAATGAGTGTGTATATGAAGTAATGATGTCTCTAGTTTTAAGCTTACAGAAAATATAAGCAAAGTTAAAGTTTTTTTGGTTAAAGTTTTTGGTTAAAGTTTTTGGTTAAAGTTTTTTTGAAAGGGTCAAGGTCACAGTCTAAAGGTCATTTCGACATGGATGTTGGTCTCAAATGAAAGCCTATGCCCTAATGAGTGTTTCTGTAAAAAATAAAGCCTCTAGGATAAATATTGATAGAAATAAAAAACTTTAACCTAATGCGGACGCCGACACCGACGCTGACGCCGACATCCGAGGGTATGACAATAGCTCTTCCGAGACTTTCGTCCTGGGCGAGCTAAAAAGTGAAATTGAAGAACCTTATAAGTATACCTATATTTGGATACAATGTATTAACGGATGTGGCGCATTTCCATCTTTTGGTACCTTTATAGTTTTTTGGATTGCTTGAACAACCGACCTCTCGAACAAATTATCAGGTCCCCAAGGTGTTCGAGCTACTGAAGTTTAACTGTAGATTTGATTCTGTAGCACGACGTCTGTGAATCCAGCTTTAGTGAACGACATTTAGCGAGGTATTATCGGATTCGTATTCATGAGCTCATTAGATATGCATGCATAAAGGTCAGATTCAAGTTAAAATAATCCCACTATACTACCAGTCGACTACATCCTTTCTGAACCTTTAGCTGCTCATCCCACATTGACTAACTCCACATTGATTAACTATCAGATCATTTGAAGCCCATCTCACTCTATATGTAGTTTGAATATTCCACTATCTATTCAGGGATGGGAACTGTATTAGTTCTGCAACATTTCGGCGCTCATGAATTTTCACAATGAAAATCATTAGGAAACCTTAGTTAACACTGTTAAAATCAATTTCTGTCGAAACGTTGCGGAACTATTAAGGGTCTACTACCTAAAGAAATATTTAAAACAAGAGCTGTCACTGTAAGATGACAATGCCCCCGACACCGCTTTGATTTTAAATTATGGCCAATCTATGTTGAAGGTCAAGGTCATCCAGGGGTCAAGGTCACCAAAGTATGTGCCTACAGAAAGGTAATGTACCAAGGAATGTTGTGGTAAAGTATGATGCGAATATGTTAAGTAATAAGGAAGTTATGGCCAATGTTAAAGTTTTTGGACGGAATGACGGACGGACGGACGGACAGACGGACGGACAGACGGACGGACGGACAAGTCAAATTTATGATGCCTCCCTATCGGGGGCATAAAAATCTGCAAGTGTACCTATGAGATCTATATGCATGTCTTCATTTTCCTGTATCCAATCATACCACTCCGACAGAATAGCGTAATCTACTTCTGGCATTAAACCTCTGAAATAAGGTAAACAATGTGTGCTGAATATATCAATATATTAAATTTAATCCTGAAAAATGTCAGTAGTGCTTCACATATTAGCAAGAGAGTTCATCATATGCTCCCTTATTTCAAGAATGGCACTCTCTTTGAAGAGTGAAATAAACTAGAAAGCCATGAATGGCTTGAGTCGCTCCACAGGCTTGAAATTCTTGTAATAGCAAACCTAAGTTTTGACTAAATTTTTAGATAGTTTGGGTTCTATTGATGTTGAAATGATTTTCAAAGTTTCCATTATAAAACATATAGAGAAATGACCTCTGCCTATAAAAGACATATTTTTCTTCCAATGCCAAGAATTTTTTGCTGCATGATAATGGGTTACCCAAGGATCATACCAATGAATTTTGATTGATATCCATCAGTTACATTCTTAGAAATGATTTTCGAAGTTTCCACTATATAACATATAGAGAAATGACCTTTGCCCATAAAATACATATTTTTCATCCAATCACAATAATTTTTGGTAGACTGATAAAGGGTCGAGCAAGAATCATTCCAGTGAAATTTGGTTGATATCCATCAATTACATTCTGAGAAAATGATTTTCAAAGTTTCCACTATATAACATATAGAGAAATGACCTTCGCCCATTAAATACACATTTTTCATCCGATCACAATATTTTTTTGTAGACTGATAAAGGGTCACTCAAGAATCATTCCAGTGAAATTTGGTTGATATCCATCTATTGCATTCTGAGAAAATGATTTTCAAGGTTTCGACTACATAACATATAGAGAAATGACCTCCGCCTATAAATTAAATATTTTTCATCTGATCACTATAATTTTTGGTAGACTCATAAAGGGTCATCCAAGGATCATTCATGTAAAATTTGGTTGTAATCCATCAATAAGAATCTGTGAAAATTCAATTTTTACCATATTTGGAAATTAGCCACGCCCATTAAATCCATGTTTTTCATTGGATCAAAATTTCTTGAACAACTTTGAAAGAGGGTCACCCAAGGATCATTTCTGTGAAGTTTGGTTGAATTTCATCCAGTAGTTTCTGATGTGAAGATTTTTAAAGAAAAAGTTTACGACCGGACACACGGACGCACGACAGACACAACGCCATGACAATAGCCCCAGTGGCTTTCAGCCAGTGGAGCTAAAAAGTGTTAAAAAATAAATACAATTTTTTACCCATTTACTAACGTACACATTATAAAAATTTTGACTCTCTTTTCAAGGACACGGCTAACTAGTGCCTGCACTGGATTGTGGTGCTGGATAGATGCCTGTGTGTGACATTTCCAACAATTTGAAACACGCGCAAGGCACAAACAACCAGCAGTCTGTTTAGTAACTAGTGATGGGCAGATTAATGGATAATCAGTTGGTTTGGAGTTCTGATTGTGATAATAGACTAAGGAATTTCATAATTGATTAATCAGTTCCTAACACATAAATGAAAGCCATTGTATTTTGTTTACGGAACCATCATCAGTTAAATGGCTCAGCATGCAACAGTTGTAACTGCCTTTATGTTTATAGGCAGTTACAACTGTTTCACGCTTTGCCAAACAGTTGGCAAAAAAATCTGCAGAAAGAGTATTTAGATCTTGAGTTTTAACTAAACTTTCATATTCTATTCTTCATATGAATGATGCTGGGAGTGCTAAATTAATTTCTAAGAAAACAGTTGTACAGTCGATTATCAGTTGATTTACTCTTCCAACTAAAAAAACAATTATTGATTGTGATTTGAAACCGATTGCCCAACACTACTTATAACAAAATTTACATAGAATATCATCTGTCTGTCTAGAGACACTTCAAGACCTAAGACATCTAAAACAGCTAAATGAAGACTCTGGACAGACTGTGCAGATGCACAGGCTGGCCAGAGTCTTTGCTTGGCACTTTTTAAATCGTTCACTGTATGATTTGAATCAATAATTCAAGTGAATAAACATCGACATTTAATGTAATTTGTCTGGTACAGAACTCTATAAAACTCAGTTAATAAAATATTAATCTTTTTTTTTATTTTTTTTAAACAAAGCAAAAGGATTATGTATGCCTAGGTACTGATTGATGAGAAATAACAAGCTCATCATTTTGAAATTACATTAGGCTCTAAAATTCAACCACATCATCCTTTTTTTCAGCAACATACAGTAAATTTCAATACAGTACATACCCTTTATACAAGTTTTCCACAAAACAATACCTTGCACTGTAGAGAGATCGTTCTATCATCTTCACATCACCTGTCTATAAAATATACCAGAAATTATATATTTGTGATCTGTCATGCAAAAAGGGACCATCTGGGAACTTCGTAAAATAAATATTTGAAAGAGATTGGTTCTGGAACAGGCCAACCAGAGGTCACATTTAAAAAATTCTCTCATATGAAGGTAGATTGATTAATCTAGTAGATTCAGAAAATTAGAAAAGTGCAAAAAGTTTCCAACCTAGTCAGTCAGAGCAATCGGCAGTCTGAGAAGGGCTGACACTTTATGCACTTACCCAGACGGTCCCTTTTGGCTAGACAGGTCACACATTTTCATGTTTGCTGCTTTATTTTTTCATAACCATTTGGTAACTATATTTGCAATTCTATACTTCACATATTGCATCACATGACTAGAAATGTGTCTCAAGACATTGATTCCCACGCAAATATTTCAATCTTCATAAACAAACTTTTCCGATGACAGTAGAAATAATCTAGGGGAACAACTGTCAAACACTATCATGAAATCAAATCATGAATGTAGAAGATATGCTCCAGGGGCCCGTTTTACTAAACTACTTACAAACAATTTTTGAGTAAGTCAAATATTAAAGTTGCTTCTAAAGTAGTTACTCAATATGGAATTCTGCCATGCATCATCTGATTGGAATTGTCTTCTCAAGACAATTCCAATAAGATATTGAAAGACAGAATCTAACGATGAATGAAAACACCAGGTAGGATTCGTGATTTTGACTTACGATGACTTTTTTTGTAAGAAGACCTAAAGTATAGTAAAACGGGTCCCAGACGAGAAGTTTAATTGTCTTACATTCAGCAGTGACCTTGACATTTGACCTCTCTAGACAAACTCTTTGAATGACAAAAGTACCCATGAAAGGGGAACAACTGTGCCAAGTTATTTTGAAGTCCATTCACAAGTTCACTGTTGAAGGTCGAACAATAACATTTTTCTCTGAACAAGAAAAATGTTATTGTTGACCTTCAACAGTGAACTCAATTTTTAGGAGCACCTAACAATGGATCCCTGGCATTTCTTTCACCTGTACTACCATTACACCCTTTCCTAGCCTCCGACTGCTATCTCACATAGATTTATGATTACCTACCCATTGGTGAGAGACAAACGTCAGAAAGGATATTTGCCGCCACTGGGGATCGAACCCACGACTTCCAGATTGAAAGTCTTATGCCTAACCAACTGCGCTATGGTGGCGGCAACACTGAACTTGACCTTGGGTGTATCTGAACAAACTCTTTGCATGACACTTGTACTTATTGAGGGCAAATCAATTGATTAAGTAGGAGATACGTTGTGGACAAGAATTTATTACTTGGCCCTCACTTGATCGTTATCTTTGACCTCGACCTAGGGCATATAGATGTACATTTTTTTTTTAATTTACCATAGATGTAGAAGTTATGCTTTACACTAACATATGACACAAACACACACTGACTATTAACTTTACCTGCCTGTTGCCATTTCATTGCAGGAGCATAAAAGGGGGCAATCTTGAGCCTGAATTTGTCAACTGCACAGACTGACCACTCAATTTTTTGGGACCTTTCAGTAAATGTTCTGATTGTGGAATGGGTATCCCACCTCACTATATTTTCATTTCGAAATACAAGCTCTGATTGAAACTCTGCTTTATTTGATGTCAAAGCTATCCCTTTGCTAAGTAAAATGGCTAGATAGTTCCTCTATTGCAGTTTTGCATAGCAAAATTGCTAGTAAAAAATCGATCTAGGAACGGGAAACAAAAATGTCACATGTGTTTATACAAAGCATACTACTTGTGTAAATTCTTTTCATGCAATCATGCGGTCAAGTCTACCAGTAGCTTCAATATATAGTGAGTATGCTATCAGTAGATCACACGGCTATTCTGAATGATCCCAGAAATGAAAGAAGTGTGAAGGTTACATTCAGCAGAAAATAGATTAACAATTTCAACATCACAATTATAAAATTCATGTAGAACAAGCATTTGGAAGTATTGCATGGCAATACCAAGTCCCCTACCAGATTTATAAATATATCCCTAGAGCAGCATCTTTTTTTGGTGACAAAGGTATAGCTACCTCTCCAAAATATTGGTTGTATCAGATTTTATGTATCAGCTCAATATCTCTGAGGATAAAATAAAAAAAAGTCCAGAAATTTCCTGGTAATTTTCTTAGTCCAGCATCCGTATCTTCCACAAAAATCAATGGACCGGAACAAAATTCAAACTTGTTCTGTAACTCATTGATGCTGACTCACATACCAAAAATCAGCTCAATATCTCCAAGGGTTAAAAAAAAAAAAGGCCGGAAAACTGAAATTTCCTGGTAATTTTCTAAGTCCAGCTTCCGTATCTTCCACAAAAATCAATGGACCGGAACCAAACTCTAACTTGTTCTGTAACTCATTGATGCAGACTCACATTCCAAAAATCAGCTCAATATCTCCAAGGATTAAAAAAAAAAGTCCAGAAAACTGAAATTTCCTGGTAATTTTCTGAGTCCAGCATCCGTATCTTCCACAAAAATCAATGGACCGGAACCAAACTCAAACTCATTCTGTAACTCATTGATGCGGACTCACATACCAAAAATCAGCTCAATATCTCCAAAGGTTAAAGAAAAAAGTCCGGAAAACTGAAATTTCCTGGTAATTTTCTAAGTCCAGCATCTGTATCTTCCACAAAAATCAATGGACCGGAACCACACTCAAACTCGTTCTGTAACTCATTGATGCGGACTCACATACCATAAATCAGCTCAATATCTCCAAGGGTTAAGAAAAAAAGTCTGGAAATCTGAAATTTCCTGGTATATTCTAAGTCCAGCATTCATATCTTCCACAAAAATCAATGGACCGGAACCACACTCAAACTCGTTCTGTAACTCATTGATGCGGACTCAGACATCAAAAATCAGTTAAATATCTCCAAGGGTTAAAAGAAAAAAGTCTGGAAAACTGAAATTTCCTGGTAATTTTCTAAGTCCAGCATCCGTATTTTCCACAAAAATCAATGGACCGGAACTGAACTCAAACTCGTTCTGTAACTCATTGATGTGGACTCACATACCAAAAATCAGCTCAATATCTCCAAGGGTTAAGAAAAAAAGTCTGGAAAACTGAAGTCCGGACTGACAGACGGACGGACAGAGCGCAAACCTATAGTCCCCTTCGGCTTTCGCCGGTAGGGGACTCAAAAGTCCTTAATGTTCCGTGTTGTTGGTTCTAAAACTTTCCATGCACATGATAGCTACCCTTAATTGGGCTATACATAGCTGGTGTGCTGGCAAAATTGCTTTTCAGGACTTTCAGTCCTTTGATTGCATAATGTGAGTTTATGTGACTCAAATAAATCTATACATACTATATCTTTTCTGTGCACCTCAGCCATAGTCAGTTGTACATAAGATTGAAATGCCAGACTCCATCTTGAAGCATCTTTGTACATCATCTCCTACAATGGAGTAAATGGATAAGAATATAATCTTTACACTGCAATATCTTCAAATTTCATAACCCAAAAAGCTGGAATGCATCAACAGCATATATTGTATATTTAAATTGTATTTCTACTTATCTACCCTTGTATATGCCTATATGAGCAATGCCTCCAAAAGACAGATGCAATTAATTACTACCAGAAGATTCTTCTAGTTTGTAAACTTAGATACACTTTTTTTTTGTGGATAAACACAGTCTGTGACAGTCTTATAGGCCCCATCTTAAATCTCATCTAAAAGAACAACATGTATGTAAACCCTGAGGTCCTGAAGTTCGAAGTTGAGAATAATTTTGATGGCTCATTGCAAAACAGTTATCTGCCTACAAACAAATAAACAGTTACAATTGTTTTATGCTAGGCCATCAATAAATGAGTTTTTATTTTGCTATCAAAAACTCATGAATGGCAAGCATCCTACCACTTGTTTAAGGTAGGGGACCCGTAATAATTCTGCAATGGTTCTGAAGTCATGAACCTTAATGGTGTACACTAAGGTTTCCTGATGATTTCATTAGGAAACCTTGGTTGACATTGCAAAAGATAATGCGAACAAAATGTTGTGGAACTATTACGGGTTCAATACCTTAACATCTTTTAAAATAACTTGTACTTACTAATGTGTTATATCCCTTCACATCTTTCCATTTGAACACTGGCTCTGGCAGCACCTGGGGATGAAAATTAAGAGACAAGTGAAATACAAGTTTGAGAGGCTTCCAAATGGAAGTAAAGATCATTTATCATTTAATTAAAGTATTTTGGGTATAATTGTAATTTCATTTGACCATATGAGTGAATGCGTAGAAGACAATCGTTAAGGGAATATCCCAAAGATAAAGGTAAAAACTTTCATAAGCTATACCTTCAATGATTCAGGACGCCAAAAGTGTAAATGTTTGAAATAGCCTTCTGCTTTGTGTTTAAGTACACTAGGTACTTGTTCTACCTAGTATCAAAAGTCTTGCAAATGCATTCATCTTTACTGTAGTGTAACAAAATTTTTTCTCTATAGTGTTGGTTTCTGTAGCTGATTTCTTTTTACACGGTGGGGGTGCTGACCCTACGTCAAACCTTCCTGAGACATGGAAACACACTTTACAACAAACTACAAGTGTTCATCAATAGATGTCTCAGGAGGATACTAAAGATAAGACGGCCAAAGTATCCAACCAGGAATTTTAGAGGAGAACCAAACAGAATCCAATCACTACCACCATTAAAGAGAGGAAGTGGATGTGGATTGGGTACATTCTTAAATGAGACCAGCAAAACATCACAAGGTATGCCCTTGTCTGGAACCCACAAGACCATAGAAAGAGAGGAAGACCAGCTATACCTAGAGAAGAACACAACAAACTGAGCGGAAGCCAATCCGATTATTGTGGAGTGAGGGCAAAATGGAAGGAGATAGTGCTGGTCCTATGCCCAGGTAAGTATTTATTTGTTTGAATGTTTTTTTTAAGCCGCTTTCAACAATCTTTCAGTTACATCTCAGCGGCTGGAGCATGTAACAATGAATTCCTGGTATTTCTCACACCATTTCTACCATTATATCCATTCCTAGCCTCCAGCTGCTATGCCACATAGGTCTTGGATTATCACCCCATGGGCAGGAGACAAATAGTCGGAAAGGACAAGTGCCACCATCGGGGATCTAACCCAGACCTCAAGATTGAAAGTCTCGCAAACAGACAGACAGACTATGCCTCCAATCTATCCATGAGGGGTTACAAAACTAAAGACATATAAATGAAAATTTACCTCAACTTGCTTTTGCTTCCTAAAGTACTCTAGACATGTTGACTTTCCACTTCCTATATTTCCCTCTACAGCTACCTATAAAATGAAAACGATAAGTTAATTAAACCTCTATAAATGAATAAAATTAAATAGTATGGGGCTAAATGCCACATTTATCATTTGTTCAGTCTTATTGCAGAAGTAGGAGCATAAGACCATGAATTCCTTGAGACCCAATGATTGGGAATCTTAAGGCACTACAAGGGTTTTACGGGATGTTGGTTTCTGATTCTGTAACTAAGACTAATATTTTTTCCCTAGGTCCCTCTAGGGATCAACTTCAGACAAGAGCTTCGCAGAGCGGGCGCATATACGCCCGATAGGGCTTGTCAGTAACCTTGGCTTGTCAGTAACGTGAGCTTGAATGATAGCTAAAAATATTTAAAACAGACAGACAGACAACTGGTGCCATAACATAGTATGACCTTTTGAGTGTAAATTGAAAATGATTTATGCACAACTACCGGTATATGCCAAAGTTATTTTGCAAGTTTCAGTTCATTCCAATTCAAAGTGTGAAGAGTTGCTCACAAAAGAAAAATAGTGAATTTCAATCAATTCAAGGGCAGATAATACAAGAAAGACCCAAGCTTTTTGAATTTCTGAAGTCTTATGCTAAACCAAATATCAGGGTTACATATTGGCAAGATTCATTTCAATCCAATTAAATTTGTAGGAGTTGTGCACACACACGCACCAAAAAACCCTGTAAATTTAAACTATTTTGTGAAGTAAAGGGCAGATAAATCTGGAACTACTTTAAGTATGAAAATATATTTAGTCCTAAGCACAAAAAGACAACCTACAGAGTCATTATGGCAAGTTTCCTTTCATTCCCATCAAAAATGTAGGTGAAAATGAGCTGACAAGAAATTTTGTTTTTCATCAACTAAAGGGTAGATAATCCAAGATATCTCAAGAATAACTGGAGCATTTTGAATTGATAAGTCTTATGCAAAACTAGACATCATAGAGAGTAATTGTGTCTAGTTTCAGCTCATTTCATTTGATAGGTAAGGAGGAGTTGCGCACACAAAAATAGTGATTTTTGTTATATTGAAGGGCAGATAATTCAAGATTTCTCAGGAATGACTCGAGCGATTTGAATTTCAAAGGTCTCGTGCACAACAAGACATCACAGAGAGTAATTGTGTGTAGTTTCAGCTCATTCCCATTGATAGTTTAGGAGGAGTTGCGCACACAAAAACAGTGATTTTGGTTATATTCAAGGGCAGATAATTCAAGATTCTCAGGAATGACTGGAGTGATTTGAATTTCAACGGTCTTATGCACAACAAGACATCATAAAGAGAAATTGTGTGTAGTTTCAGCTCATTCACATTGATAGTTAAGGAGGAGTTGCGCACAAAAAACCCCAAAGATTTTGGTTATATTCAAGGGCAGACAATTCAAGGTTTCTCAGGAATGACTGGAGCGATTTGAATTTCAAAGGTCTTATGCACAACTAAACATCATAGGGAGTAATTGTGCCAAGTTTCAGTTCATTCCCATCCATATTTTAGGAGGAGTTGCGCACACAACAAAATTGCTAACGGACGGACAGATGGACGGACAGACAGATGGACGACAGAAGCCATAACATAATACGACCCTTCATGTGTATAAAAACTGAAGACTATTTTAAAATTGCTTTCAATTTTTTCTGAAGTTGATCCTCCAAGATACATATCTATCTATCCAATCCATTGTAAAACTTAATCCAGAGAATATTTTAATATTTCAGGGTTTGACACTTACTAATTTTTACCACCAGCCTTCAGGACCTGTGGTCCTAAATCATTCGGAACATCACTTGGCCATTTCTGTAAACTGCAACAGACCTCGGATGTATGTAAGGCGGATGGGTATGTAACAAAATTGTGCATTTTGTTAGGCGGAAACAGTTCAAGAAAAACTAGCACTGTAGATTTATATATTTTACAGTAAATAACGGCTGAAAAATCTTAATTTATGAGAACGACGAATCATTCTCAAAAATTAAGATTTTTCGGCCTTTATTTAAGAATTGAAAGATATTTATATTAGGATACAATGGTTTCATGTCATTTACTTAAACGAGAAGTGTTGGCGACATCGAATGTTTTCACTCCAATTTTCGAGGGCTAATGCCATTTTTAACTGACATCATCGAGTTTTCCCAAGGTTTTCCGCTAATTTTTAAAAATAGTCGGTCTATGTACATCCAAGGTTGATTATGAGATTGGCCAAGTGGTGTTCTAAACCTGTCATGTCCCTCTGCATGATAATAGGTCCTTCATGAAATCTACATTTTTTTGTAGTTTTAGAAGGATAAACAGAGTGGGGAAAGAAGAATTTGCTTGTGACAAGCAAATTTTCCATTTATCACAATGATTTCCTTTGAATGATGAAAATCTTGAGTATGGGAAAGGAGCAACTTTTTTTCAAAAGTACATGTCATAGGAATAAACATGTGACATAATAGCTTGTACCAGTCCTCCCTAAAATCTGCAGGTCTCCGGCCTGAGGTAAGTGTCAACCCCTGTACTAACATGAAAACATGATGATACATTTAAAAGGAAAAGTCTACATTTAAAGCAGGATTTTCCAAATGTTGAGCAAGGACCCTTAAGAGCCTAACTATTGAGTTCTTGGGACCCCATTTGTGGATGTCATACTAAAATCCTGTATTACTAATTGTGCTGACAGCAACTGATATTTTGTCCCCCCCCCCTCTCAAATCTACCACCGAGTTTTTAAATTAACCCTCATGCTGAACCCGGAATATTCCTGCTTTGGCAGGAATTATAGACAAACATCAGCCTGCACATATGTGCAGTCTGATGTTAGTCTACACCACCTGTTTCTCACTTTCAGTCCAGAATTGTCAAATAGATTTAGTTTATCAAATAAAACTTGACCTACAGTTAGTACTTTTAGTGCTTTTTGCCCTTCGATTTTGATGAACTTCAATATTTCATTATTCCACCCTTATATCCAATGTTGTTGGGTGTCATTTGAAATATATAATCCTGACGGTTCAAATGAGAACCCACAACATGGGGTTTCACAGTGAAATAAAGATTTAGGACTAGCTTTTACTCCTTCTTATTTGAACCTCCATTTGTATTTTTCATTGTATAAATTTTTCAAGCACAGAAGGTTGTTCATAATAATTTCATACTATTTCCATAATGTAAGATAAGTAGAGACACAGAGGTGTGTTTTTAGAGCAAAATGAAAAATCCCACTAAAACATTTGACGTCAAGGCTACTCATTTTAAGGCAATGCAAAACCATCTTTGTTTCCTCATTAACACATATCTTAGATTCTTATTAAGCCGCTTAAAAATCTTAATCTAAAAAACACTACATCTTAAAAATCTTTATGAGATTCTTAAGAATCTTAATTTAAGAAACACACCTCAAAACATGCTTGAAATTAAGATAAAAGGGGGTATTTCCAGTCTAAAATCTTTATTTTATCATTAAAACCATATGTTGTTGTTACTTATTAGAATCGTCTCGACAAGACGATTCTAATAAGTACCCACAATTTGGGATTTGTACAAGAATTGTTAAAAAATCATTTAATTTGAAATACAAAATACCCCCTTTAAAGTTTAAATGTAGCTCTGATAAGGGAAGCTACCGTATTTTTCCTAATACATGCTCCCACGATTCAAAAAATCATTAAATTGATGTCTTTTAGGCCTCTTTCCCTTTAATTTCAGGTTTATCTCCTTAATTTCCTCTAAAAAACCAAAACAAAAACATCTCAAATTAGTGAAGAAGTCTAAAAAAGTTCCAAAAATTTAGGCATCTGAAGTGGGGTTTCTTAGTATAAAAAAAACTATAGGGGTGCTACTATTAGGGAGGGTGCTATTATTAGAGGAAATACGGTATACACTGCTGCCACTTACTGTGTATATCTTTTTGGACCTCTGAGGCCTTTTCAAGGTTGGCTCCACATTTTCTGTAATATAAATATGTATGAATTTATAAACAATCACATGATTTCAGAAGCAGGGATTATTCTGGGATGGGCCGTATTGTGTTTGAGGACAAACTATTTGTTTTAGACTAAATCTGATTACAGTTTTGAATGGGCCCCATACATAATCTATCCAAATATGATGCTTATTTTAATCTAGGATAGGTATTAAGGATTCTTTGGCCCACCATTCTTTCCTAATGGCCCATCAATTTTGCAGATGGCCCATCAAAATCTTAGATTTTACATGTAAATGAATAAGACATGGGCCATTGGCCCATTTCAATGGCCCATCATGAAATTGATCCAAAAATATCCCTGAGAACTATAAAACATGTACATGTACCGGTATAATGATTGAATGCTTATTTCAAGGATGATGACAAAAAAGCTGTGGTGGATCCATGAATTTTGTAGAGCAACATTCATAAAGAGTAGGGCATTTTAACATTTTTCTTTTTTTAACACGTTTAGTTTATATATGCCTAATGTCATTGGTGTTTCTAAAATAGCTCTATATAGCTGTGAAGACGTCATAAAAACAAAAAATTTTGAGCGGGAAAAGTAAACAAGTGTGTGTGTTGATACAGACTCATTAAGTGTGTCATACATGCTTTAGGAGTGATTGAATATTGTCACAAGGACCTTTACATAGCGTATGAAATACTTCATTTTCCTTTATCCGTGGTCTGTCAAAAAAGTATAATAAATAATTGTTTGTATGTTTGAATTGGGTTTAACGCTGCTTACAACAATCTTTCAATTATATTGTGGAGGCTAAATCACCTAACAATAAATTTCTGATATTTCTCACACTAGTACTACCATTACATCCTTTCCTAGCCTCCAGCTGCTATCCCACATACATCTAATTTAAATAAAGAACAATACTGGGGTGTCAGTAGAATAGAGCAATTTGATGAAAGGGAAAAAACATTGATAGCTTCCCCTTCCTTTCTCAAACGTTTTCTATGAACTTCCCTTGTATCAAAAGGATATTGTATATAAAGTTTAAGGGTATTGGTCATCATGAGAATATCCACAGTGCTCATGTTTGACCCTTAAATCAGGGTTTTGACACTCAAAAATATGAAAATATACTATTTTGATCCTTAGAAAATACCCCATTTTTGACTCCCTTGAGAGAACAATTATTAAGGGTTTTGTCTCTCAAATTCTCAATGATTATTTTTCCCTTAATGTTATTACAACAAAAGGCCAATTCAGTCTGAAATCTGTAAACTTCTACTCACAATTTGCCTTTAATGTTGTTTTGACCCTTTAAGAATGAGTTTTGACCTCTAGAATATCATGCTTTAGGAGTCAACGACTCGTTTTCAAACACTAGCACAAGCCATATATCTAAGGAAGGTTTATCGCAAAAACACAGCAAGTGTATATACAATGTAAAGATACCTACTATGACTTTGCTCCTACCCCTCGATATATATGTGACCCGTCACAAGAAAAGGGACCATCTGGGAAGCGCAAAAAGTGATATGCGCATGTCCTCATTGTAGAGAAGCTGTGTGCCAAGTTTCATTGAAATCCGGTCTATAGTTTTCAAGAAATTGCGCGGAAATGAATGTCGGACGGACGGACGGATGGAAGGAAGGACGGACGGACATGGCAAAAACAATATCACCCCCCGAAAAATTTTTTTCGGTGGGGGATAATTAGCACCCGAACCAATGACTAACAGTTTTTATTCCAGCACAGACGCGCACCTGCCAGTAATACCTAAAAGGGGAGTTAGGCAGTATACATAGATAGATGGGTGCTTTGAGGCCAGTGGTTTCCTACATAGCCTTTCAGTGATTCAGATTGGACACAATTGTCTCAGGACAAATGGCCTAAAAACTGAAATTTCTTTAGGCCATTTTATCCTAGACTCGGAAAAACTTAAGGCTACAATACCTTTACCAAAAATCAAATATACACAGGCAGGAAATTTGGCATTTTTTTTGTAAATGCTAATAAGTATCATGAATTCTTTGGCCTCTATCATACTACAAGGTAAAGTTACAAACCTGCAAATTATGAAAGCAATATTAAAATCAAATTGAGCTATAGCTGTGTCATTGAATATATGTTGTCTTTTGCTTGTCTCCTTCATCAAATTGTGGTTGAATGTTATTAATCAAAGACCCCGTAATTGGGTCTTTACATAAAAGGGTTGAATGTCCTTTCTTTAATAAAATGCTCAATTCACATTGGTTGTCATTTATGTCAATTATTCATATTGAAAGAGATGAAACCATTCTTCACAAAAACAATGAAAAAAAATTTGAATTAAGTTTTGGAAATAATAATTTGTTTGTCAATCCTACTCCAGTATAATGTATAATTTCTTGATTCTAAGATATTTGTAGCAAAGTATGTGCTGAAATTCATTGAAAAAGTGTCTGTAGAGATTTTTCCAATGTTTTTTGTTCCAAAACTCAATCCTTGTGCAAGTATTATTCCTTTTCTCAAAATATACAAACTGAAAATACAATCATTCTGAGGAACAGTGTGAAAATTGTAATAAAAATTATTCTAATTTAACAAAAATGATATATACTACAATTGATCATCAATGCATGGCATTTCTCAGTTAAAAAGAATTTTGTAACTCTCCCTAGCAATCGTTATCCATAGGTTAAGCCCCTGGTTCCAACCTGGTTCAATTGGACCCAAACTGGTCCAATTTTGTCACTTCTATTTCAGCAATGTTTTTATATCAAACTTATTGTAGTGTGTTTAACTTTGGCTTATTCTAAATAAAATAAAATATCTTTCTACATCTACATCTTAGACGCCAAACTGTCAAGACTTGACATTTCTCTGGCGGTGCGCAAGAAAAAAGGTCTGAAAAGAGAAATATATGGAAAGAGAGAAGGGGGTTTGGACAAATGGAAGATTGCATGAAAGAGAAAGATAGAAAAAAGCGTAAAAGCTTTTGACAGGTGCTTTTCTCTCCATCTAGATCCAACCAATCCAGCTTCCGTGGCGGTACCAAGGCTTTAGACTCCGCTGGCTCAGCTTGAATCCGACACTTTAAAGGTTTGATAGCCCGCTCTTGAAGGATGCGAAAGAGTGGGCCTCAGCTACAGAGGCTGGTAGGCTGTTCCAAACTGAGATACATCTTGGGAAAAAACTATAGCGGAAGCAGTCAGTACAAGTAGACTGAGGTCGGAGTTGATGTGTGTGGGCTGCTCTTGGAAGATGCTTAGTGTCTGAGATGTAGTTCATTTTCTCTATATTAACCAGATTATTGACAATCTTGGACATCATGGTCAGTTGAGACTTTATGCAGCGCCTCAAGGGACTCCCATTTTAGCAGGATTAGCATGTCTGAAACACTTCTGGTGATGTAAAAACGGTTTGTGGCAACCTTACTGCTCGCCATTGTATTTTCTTGATTTCAGTACTGAGCGTCTTATGGTGGGGGTTCCAGATTGACAGGCAATACTCTAGGTTGGATCTTACAAGAGCATTGTAGACCTTTGTTTTTGTGTGCCTATTTACCATGTCTATGTTTCTTGTTAAAAAGCCTAAGGTGTTACTAACTTTTTTTGTGAGATTTCCAACTAAGGCAGGGCTTTTTCTTCTATCTCTCAGGGGCCCAATAAAGGCCCCATTCCCCATTGAAAAGGCCCCAAATAATTTCCCAAATTCGGAGAAAAATTCCCAATTTAAATGAAATGGATTTAACCAAACAACTTATTTCTGACATATTTGTAACTTGGGAGTATGAATATGTGCTTTGTTAACTTTAAAAAATGTAAGAAAAGGCTTTTTTAAAGAACATTGAATACATTACAAGCAAGAAATAACCGGAACAGTTATACATGAAAAAGTCCCCAAATCGCAATTTTGTCGATATTTTTCCCAAATGAATGCTAGGGGCCTTTTCCCAAAGAACTTAGGAAAAGCCTTGTAAGGTCTGCTTGTATGTCAACTCTGAGGTACTTGCTAGACGAGTCTAGGCTCCAATTGATTCCTTCCAGGCTGTAGTTGAATTTGTGGGGTGATCTTGCTCTGGTCACCTGGAGCACACTGCATTTTTGGGTGTGAAAGTCAATACCCCAGGTCTTTTCCCACTCTGCGAGAATGTTTAGGTCTTTCTGGAGTTATTTTTGGTCTTCTGTTGATTTGATTTGCAGGTATAGTATACAGTTGTCAGCGAAAAGAATCCGTGCTTGAATCTATTACCTCTGGTAAGTCATTGATGATAGGAAGAGCAGGGGTCCAGTACAGAACCTTGTGGGACTCCACTGACCACGGGTACCTCTGTTGAGGATGATCCGTTGACAATGACTTTCTGTGTCCAGTCTTGAAGGAAAGATGTGATCCACTTGTGTGTTGACCCTCTTATTCTGTAATAATGGACCTTTTTCAGAAGTTGCTAGAGAGGGACCCAGTCAAATGCCTTACTAAAGTCTAGGATGATCATATCTATTTATGTTCTGCTGTCAAGGGAAGAAGCTAGCTCTTGAACAAGGGTGAGTAGCTGGGTCTCACAACTTCTTTGCACAGAAACAACTACAGACATTTTCAGAAAGAATGTAAAAGACACTTCAGAAGAGCAGAGTGGGAATACATAAACAACAACATAACTGAAGGACTCAAGGAAAACAACTCTAAACCTTTCTGGAAATACATAAAATCTAAAAGACAGGACTCATTTGGCATCGCTCCATTAAAATCAGGTAACAAAATGACAACCGACAGCAAAGAAAAAGTGGAAATACTAAACAAACAATTTCAGTCAGTATTTACTCAGGAAACAGATGATAACCTACCACCCTTGAGCAGAAAATCAAAAAGCAGAACCAACATCAGTGACATCAGAATAAACGAGAAAGGAGTTGAAAAACTACTAAAAAAAATAAACCCCAACAAAGCATCCGGACCAGACAATATACCGAATCGAATTCTAAAAGAATGTGCTGAGGAATTGGCCCCATGCTTTACAAATTTGTTCCAAAAATCACTAGACTCAGGGGAACTACCAGAAGACTGGAGAAATGCAAACATCTCTTGTATCTTCAAGAAAGGGGACAAACATCTTGCAGAAAACTATCGTCCTGTATCACTTACCTCTGTTCCATGCAAATTATTAGAACATATCATTTGCCGCCACATGCTCAAACATCTAGAATCCAACAAAATCCTAACAACACTAAACCACGGATTCCGCTCAGGTTACTCCTGCGAGACTCAATTGATTACAACAATGAATGACTTCCTCCTACAATATGAAAACTCAAATCAAGTAGACATTGCCATCCTAGACTTCTCCAAGGCTTTCGACACAGTTCCCCACAGAAAACTACTACACAAACTGCAACACTATGGCATAAACGGAAACATCCTAAAATGGTTGACAGCCTTCCTTACAACAAGAACCATGAGAACCACAGTTGAAGGAGAACACTCGAATTCGGTACCTGTAGACTCTGGAGTCCCACAAGGAACAGTACTTGGTCCTCTACTGTTTCTTTGCCACATAAACGACCTACCAGAAGCTGTAACATCCAAAGTTAGACTGTTTGCAGATGACTGCCTCCTATATCGCACAATAAACTCCTTCAAAGATCAACTAGAACTACAAAAAGACCTTGAAAATTTGGAAACTTGGGCTAAAAACTGGGGTATGAGGTTCAATGCAAAAAAATGTTACATAATGAGCATAAGGAAACAAATCTCAAAATTCTACTCACTTGACAATCACATACTCGAAGAGGTAAATGACAACCCATACTTAGGTCTTCAAATATCATCTGACTTGAAATGGACAACCCACATCAACGAAGTGGTGAAAAAGGCAAACTCCACACTTGGCTTCTTGAGGAGGAACCTAAGACACTGTAATGAAAACTGCAGAAAAACAGCCTATGTCTCCATGGTACGATCACTGATGGACTACGGATCAGTTATATGGGACCCGTATCTACAAAAAGATATCAACAGACTAGAAAGAGTCCAACGAAAAGCTGCCAGATTCATCAAACAAGACTATAGAACTCAACAAGATGGATTCATAAAAAACACCCTAGAAAAACTGGAACTACAACCACTCACCACAAGAAGAAAAAGCCTCAGACTGGTGATGCTGTACAAGGTGGTTGAGGGGTTGGTGCCAGGGCTGCCAGCAGAAAAATTTCTAAAAAGATCCAGACCAAAGAGAGCTGTAAAGGCCAGAAAATTTGAGGACTGTGTATCAGTAAACATTGTCAGCAACCAAATCAAAAATAATTCCAAGTGCTTTGAGACAACACATGCAAAAACTGTCCAATACAAACAATCCTTCTTTGTGAAAACCATAACAGAGTGGAACAAATTGCCAGAAGAAGCAGTTTGCGCTAAAATCGATAGGGGCATTCAAATCAGCCCTGGACACTTTGGTCCATAAAGTCTAATCGCGCACTCCCCCGTCGCGTTAAAACCAGAAGTGGGAACTGGGACGTAAAGATACAGATACAGAACAATGTTGGCAGTCATGAAGGATGTTGTTTTTATCTAGCAGATTCATGGTTGAACTGGTGATATGCTCTAGTGGTTTGCAGATGGTTGAACTGGTGATATGCTCTAGTGGTTTGCAGCACAAACGGGTAAGGGAGAGAGCTCTATGACATGATTATAAAATTGTCATGAAATACAAGACAGTAAGGTCAAGCAGAGCTTTCAAAAAGACAGTGGACCTGAACTGGTAAAATGACTGTATGATCCTAAACCCTTGAAATGTTTCCAGAGATTCTTTGGGTTATTTTTGTTCTCTTAGGTTGTACAAGTGACCCAGCCGTGAGGATCAGAGATCGAATAAAGCATTGAACAAATTAGTTAAAAAAAATGTAAAAATAAACATAAATATTATGTTTTTCTGTGATAACGCAGTTACCTTGAGATAAATTTTTAACGCCTAACATTTTTCTTGTTTTCTTTTTCAGCTCAGATTTCCCGCGATTTTACAGTTAGAAGGGCTGGTCAAAAAACACTGGGTCTGAGACCTAGATAAAACGTTGGTTTGAAATAGAAATAGAAAAATCAGTGATGAATTCCAAAAGTAGTAAGGCTTTCTGTTCTTTTTTTCGGCGAATTCCTAATCACTGATGTCTTCATTTTTTTTTTGTTAAAATAATGTTTTCATTGATGTTTTAATACCGGTGTCCCTAAAATACGAAAAGGTGCAAAAGGGTGGTTAAAGGCGCAAAAAGGTGGTTAAAGGTGCGAAAAGGTGCTAAAAGGTGCAAAAAGGTGCGAAAAGGTGCTAAAAGGTGGGCGAAAAGGTGCTCAAAGGTGACTCTGCAAAGATGAATACATAAGTATTACACGATATTATTGGTTCAATAAATACCCTACCCATCTTTTCAAAATTGTTAAAATTATTTCACTTTGGTAGTTTTCCCGGCACCGATTTATCAAATGCACAGCATTTGTGAATCCTGAGGGGGGGGGGGGGATAAAAAATGTATATTTCAAGAAAAAGGGCCCTTTGTTTGTTCTCTCCTTTACATAAATATTTGAACCGCCGTAGCACACCGGGTTACGCATTACACGTATATTACACGTATATGTGACCTTCACGCCAAAAGGAACCATCTGGGAACTCAAAATAAATATTTTAAACAGAGGTTATTTCTAGTACAGGTCAACATGAGATCGCATTGCAAACTTCTTTCTCGAAAAGATAGTTTTCATGCTCACTCTAAATACAGAAAATTAGGCAAATGTGTAAAGTTTTGATCCTATTAAGCCTGCGCTATCCGCGCACTCTGTCGTAATAGGGTTATACATCACAGTACCCGGATGTTTCTTTTATGTCTGACGGGTTACATATGTGTATTTCAGCTTTCTACACAGACCAATAAACACATTTTCGCTTGTTAATTCAAAAGTACTACTCTTTCTCTTATGCCGCTGTGATTACGATGTATTGTATGTATTAATGTGTGATTCTGTCATTCCCTCATTTCCTTTCTCCTACTGTGTGCTTTAGGCTTAATTTGTCTCTCACGTGGCTATCACGGGGAGGGGGGGGGGGGGGGGCTCACCCCGTTTCTGTCTCTGTTTCTTTCCATCTTTCTGTCTCTGTTTGTCTCTCTCTCTCTCTCTCTCTCTCTCTCTCTCTCTCTCTCTCTCTCTGTCTCTCTCTCTCTGTCTCTCTCTCTGTCTCTCTCTCCCCTCTCTCTCTGGCTCTCTGGCTCTCTCTCTCTCTCTCTCTCTCTCTCTCTCTCTCTCTCTCTCTCTCTCTCTCTCTCTCTATCGCGCGCGCTCTCCCTTTGTCTGTCTGTCTGTAGGTGGCTTTTTTTTGGATGAATAAGAATCTCAAAATATCTAAATGAGGAAATGCAGATGGTGTTGCATTTAGATAAAGCCATGACGGCATCGAATGTTCTACTCCAAATATTAAAAATCTATTCGTATGACGTCCAAATTATCTTATTGAGTCGGATTTTTCATCTTGCTCAAAAACGCACATCGGATGTTGTTATAGCTTACAGGCGCACCTATGAACGGACAGATAACTAGGGGGGGGGGGGGGGGGGGCTCGTAAACCTCAATCGTCAAGACAATTAAAAACGTAAAATGAAACGTTGCCATATTTTAGTAGGTTGAGAAGAAATCACAGTTTTTCACAATTAAAACAAAGCATTATTACGACATTTCTCATCTTAGGATTATCAACCGTATCGCTGCAGTATTGATTGGTCTTTCACATCAATTAACCTGTTGTATTTGTCTTACCTCTAGACCAATCTGTAAATTTTAAAAGATCGACACCTAGATTTACAATTAATTCGTATAATTTTATGGCATTAGCACATTTATCCCAATTTCATTTTAGGCTCCGATTTCATTTTGCACATCAATTTCGGCCATCTCGTTTCTAAGACTTGAATATATACGGTTAATGATTTTGTAAAAGTACCAAAGTGAATAATTAAAGAATGATTTAAGAATGAAGTTGAATATGTGCGAGGACAAGTTTTGACTGGATTTAGACGAAATCACGGTATTTTATTTATCTCCCTTGACAAAACATCTACGTAGTATCTGTCATGGACGAATCATACTCTAGCTCTCATCAGTTAATAAAATTTGATCAGTTTTATTGAAACGTTGATCGTTTATAACTATTTACTAATGGTTTTTTTTTGACGATATTGGAGCGATTTTGAGTGTTTGAAGTGAGTGTTTTAATGATTGAAAGGAGCGCTGAATGCCCTTGAAGCAGAGGAATGTCAAATTTGCGATATTACTAAATGGGATCACCGTGGCGGGAATCGTCTATGAAATGTAAATAATTTATAGACACCATAGTTACTTATTGTCTAAAATGTGTTTATATGTAAGAAACATAGTAAACAAAGTTAACTTATTTATGCTACAAGAAAATACACACATGTACTACTGAAATAATCATTTGTGCTTTGATTTGCTTTGATTTTGAATAGGGTTTAAAAACGCTTTTAACAATCATGTAGTCATATAGCGGTGGCTGGAGCACCTAACAGTGGATTTCTGGCACTTCTCACAACAGTAATACTACTGCATTCTTTCATAGCCTCCAGATCCATAGGTTTTCAATAATCCACCAGTAAGTTTGGTTTAAACCTATTTATTTTACATCGATCAGGAAACAAGTTCTTACAACTTAGATTAATCCCTCTCGATTCTGCTTCCTGGAAAATCCACCAGTACTCGTTCCGAATGTGTGGGCCAATGAAAGAACCAAGATCGATAGCCGCTCCCGGGAATCGAACTCAGGACCTTTGGGTCGAGAGGCCGACACTCTACCTCTAGACCATGGACACCACCAGTAAGTGGAAGACAACTTGTTGAAAAGGATGAGGGCCGTCGTCAGGGTTCAAATCCGGGATCTCTAGATTGACAGTCCAATCAATGCCTGGAGAACTAGAAATATTTAACATAGCGATTTAATTTAGCAAGGAGTTTATCAAAGTTATCCTAAGCAGATCTTGAAAATTGCATACATAGTCACCTTTGAGCACCTTTTCGTCCACCTTTTAGCACCTTTTAGCAACTTTTTGCACCTTTTAGCACCTTTTCGCACCTTTAACCACCTTTTTGCGCCTTTAACCACCTTTTTGCACCTTTTCGTATTTTAGGGACACCCTTTTAATACCAAACAAAGTGGGACATAACTTTTGGACTAAGCTGTACACAGATAAAGTCCGAGTTAACCAAATAATTTTAGGTCAAATAATGAGGATGTCCATAAAATGCGAAAAGTTGCAAAAAGATGGTCAAAGGTGCTTACTGGTTAACAATGTGCAAAAGGTGCTAAAAGATGCGAAGAGGTGCTAAAAGGTAGGCGAAAAGGTGGTTAAAGGTGAATGTATAAGTATTGCACATGCTATTTTTGATGCACTCAAATGGTCATTAGGAATTTAACTATCATAAAAAGTTTAAGCTCATCTCAATGTAGTAAATGTTGAATGTTATATAGGCACCATACACTACTCAAAAGTTCTAAGCGGCCAACTTACTTTTCTCCATTTTTCACACATTTTGCGCTTTTATCTTTAAAAGTGAACTTTGTCTTTCAAAAGAGTGGCCATTCAGCCATCATCCTATCAAATTAATTTGTAAAATTATGCATCTGTAAGTCATAAATACGGAATTAAATGCATGTACCCTCAATTTCAAAAGTCACAAAATTGACACTTTTAAGAGAAATTTGAATTTTTCGATACTTGAAAAACGCAGCGCCTATCAATTTTTCGTACTAATATCAGTGGTACAACGCCTGTGGACTCCTAAAATTAATAAGAAATGCCAAAACGTTCTACACAGTCCTTATCCTAACAAGAAATGGCAAAAATACCCCACCACCAATGTTAACTTTGAAATCGAGGGTACTCCCACTTTCGTTTATTTTTAAAACATTTCTTGTGGAATTATTCCACCTTTTTTCCCTTGTTTACTTCATGAATGATTTGGCTACATTATTCAAGCAAAAACGAGTTGAAACCATGCGGCGTTTATAATATATGACCAAAAAGGCAAGTGGCCGCTTAGGAGCTTTGAGGAGTGTATTCTCATGCATAACGTTAAATATGCACATGCGTAATAGTTACTTCTTATGTTCCCGCATCGAAAGTTCAGGGCATATTATTTTTGCCAACATCCGTCTGTCTGTTTGTCTGCAAAAACGTTACTTCTTATAACAAGTAGCAATAATGGAAGGTATAAACATAGTTTACTAAGTTCAATGTCAAAATTTTGAACCCTGTGCCCAAAACCTGCGAAATAAACATTTTCTTATAACTTCTTTCCTTTTAAAGTTAGAGTTCTTATATTTGGTATGTTGCTGGGTAAAATCAACAAACAACCAGGAAGGGGCCACTTTCAACAGGATCGTTGTAAAAATTTTAACCCAAGACTTTACAAAAAAGTTTCAATACTACAATTTGGTTTGGAGTTAAATCGGACGGTATACGGTTTACAGTCAACTCGGCATGTGAATAACTCGGCCCGTCAACTCGGCCTGTTTATATATTATATAGGTACATTGTATGGCAATGCAGTTTAAATATTTTGGATATTATGTGTTTTTTTTAGATTAATAATTACTCGTTAAAAAGGTTTTCAATAATGATAATAATTTTATTTTCCAATTCAAGTCAAGTCAAGTCCAGTCAAATTTATTTACAAAAAGTCGGAAGTACATAACAGGTAACACAAGCTCTGATGAGCTTTTAACACCGAATTGACAATTTAAGACATAAAAGACATTACATTATTGATAAAAAAGATAAGATAAATACTGCCGTAAAAAGAGAAAAAGACACATAAAAGATTTGTTTGAGCAGGGGAGACCAATCGCGCATTAGTTTTTCAGACATATCCATTTGTTGTCGCCCTTGTCCTACATTTTGATCACAGATTTTATAAAAAAAATTGCAACATTCAAAGCTACATACATTAAAAGGTAAAAACAAAACACTTAAGGTATTGTTCATTGAGAGTAGAGATATTTGCTCGCTAGAAAACTTTATTGCACATTTTTTTATTTGCCAGGGGACAAATTCTGCAATGATCAACACTGCAGACAGTGTTCCCATCCTTACTTTCTTTTTCAACATACATCTTTGTTAAAAGTTTAAAAGAAAAGACAATTCATGCAAACAGGGATTCATTTATCATGCAGTAAGCTAATAAAGCAGATTATGATAAGCAGCTAAGTAGAGAACACAAATGAAAAGGCGGAAACGGGTAGAAACAAAATAAAAAAGCTAAAGGAAAAAGGAAAATCAAAAGCAAAGCAAAATAAAAAATCACGAAAAAAGGTAGAAACAGAAGAAACAGTATCCCAGACCCACAGCAGCAGCTCAATTTACTTTGTATCAGTGCTGACAAGAAGAGCATACACATCTCTCTCTATCCCAAGAATTTAAAAGTTTTCGAAATTGAATGAATGAAGAGACCTCTTTAATATGTGCAGGAAGGGAGTTCCAAACAACTGCTGCTGTGTATCTGAAAGACCTTCTGTCATACCTTTCGGTCCTTGGCTGCGGAATCTCTACTGTATTTTTGCGCCAAAAATTATATTTAGAATGTTTGTATTTAATGAGGTCATGTAGGTATTCAGGATTTAAGTGATGCAGAATTTTGAAAGTTTCTTTGGCAATTGATCTTAAACGTCTTACTTTTAGTGAAGGCAAGCCAGATTTAAATAGAAGAATCTCGTAGCTTCTTTGGTAATCCTCATAAATGAATCGTATGGCACGTTCCTAGACTTTTTAATCTTTTTTGTATTTGTTTAGTTTGTAAAGTGACATATTAAAAGACACTAATTAAATTAGACATAATGAATGAATAGTAAATGGTTAATCTACCTTGTTTATTTAAATGCTTCCCAATACGTTTAAGAACATTAAGTTGTCTTGAAGCTTTTTTTGCATATAACTTATGTGTGATTTAAATCCTAGTAAAAATCCAAGTTTACGCCAAGTAGCTTAACCTCTCCATCACTTTGAATAGATATATTGTTGAAATTGAAGTTTAGATTTTGTTTACATGTCTTATGACCCGAAGAAATAGCCTGGAATTTTTCAGGGTTTGCTTTCATCAGATTTATTGCCAATTATATGGCATTTGTGTAAATATGAGATAAAATAGACATAAATAAATACCTTTAATTCAAATTTATTTTTCATTTTTTTTTCTAAGCACAAAAAAAGGTGACAAGTATAAATACGCGTATTAAATATAAAGATCGTAAATTTTGGTCATCAATTGTGAATATGCGCCTCGTTTAAGTACATTGAGCACATTGATTAACTATCTGTTTGTGCTTATATATCCGTTTACTAGGCTAAACACTATATACGTTATATACCAGCCTAGTTGACGGGCCGAGTTTTTCACAAGCCGAGTTTTACGCGGGCCGAGTTTTTCACAGGCCGAGCTGACAGGACACCATGGTATAACCATTTCGTACCATAAATAAATTTTCATTTCGTGCCATACGATGACCATTTCGTACCATAGGCGAAGACGTTTCGTACCATACGTATACCATTTCGTACCAAACATTGACCATTTCGTACCAAAATGCAAATATTTACTAAAAAATGTTCAAAATGTTGTTTTTTAATTACTTATTTTTTCCGTGTTAGATCGTAGGAAAATTCATTTGCATTGCTGCGAGTCCATAAGGTTTATAGCCTTTAAATAATTAAAGGAGAGGCCAATTAATGAAAAGATAAGTTGGTTGGTATGTTGTTTTTTACAAGATTCGTTATAAGCTGTCCTAACAGCAATTTGGGCACTAATGAAATGAAATCAGTAAGATATAAGTTTTAGTTATGACGTTTTATTTTGTCTAGTTTTTAAGTTGGAATGCGGAGCAATTCCAACTTAGATTTAACAAAACCGCAAAATGAACACAAGATAATTTCATTTCGGGTTTTTTGAGAACGCATATCACGTGAACAGGATGTGAATACACTTCGGCCTATTTTGTATATCTCATCTTGACAAAGGCATACAGTTTATTTCATCAAAAAGTAATAATGCTGTACAATTACACAACTCTCACTTCGTGTTTATTATTAACACGCTAATTTATGTTTCAAACGACAATTATTGAAAGTTGCGTACGAATATATTAGTATCACATGTTTGCATTACTATATTTGGAAATCATGTGATAAGTCAAGTCAAATTAGGTCAGCAATTGACAATTAGCACTAGTCAATCACGTGATCTGCTTATTTGGTAAGGTCGCGACCTGTTTTTTGTAGAATTATGTTATAGCTTCTTTTAAAGGTATAGTTTCTCTTTCTGAACGACCTGATTACACATTTAACTTTTGACAAGGCGTTATATTGTAAATTTCTGTCTAAGCTACGAAATGAATACCTTTTCTTAAAGCGATGATACACTTTTAAAGTTAATATATATTTTTGCAACATATTATCGTTTGTTTCCGTCATATTGCAGTTATCTACATGTATGTTTTATTGTAAAAACCCAATACTCATCGAATAAAACCCTTGCCACCACATCTTTAATTGAATTATGAATATCTTTGCCCAAATGAATTCCAACACCAAGACAATTTGCTATTTGAAACAAACCTTCTAGTTCAACTTGCTTTCTTCACATTCTTACACATCAACATGGTTAAGAGCACCATCATACAGTTAGTTTCATCGTGATATTGACATTCATCTCAATAGAAAACATTCTTAATCGCTCACTCAGCGCTTCATTCATTCATTCCAAACACCCACTCAAACCATTCAAAAAACACTTAAAGTTATTAGAAAAATAAGATCAACATGTTCATTCAAAATGAATAAAGCAAGAACCAAATCGCGATTTCACTGACATACATGAAATTTAAAGCGTCTGATGGGTTCTTGGCGAAATAGAAAGCTATTGATTGAACTTTTATGCATATTTTACATAGGTTTTATATATCGCTAATTTTGTTCATTCTGATAAAAATAAGCGACATTGGATTCCCTCCCTTAAATTTCACTCAAAACTCGCTCCGCTCACTCATTCAACATCATGATTAAATCATTCCAAAATCGTTCACCTTCCAATTTCACGATGTTATTAACTGTACCCCCAAATCAGAAGAAGAGGAGCCTAATTATATTGATATCATCATGTCTGTCTCTCAGTCCATTGACCTTTTGCTTCCCGCTAGATAAACGGAGAAGCAATTGACCTACAATAACGAAAATTTACACAAATATTGCCCATGGCCCAAAGAAATGCGCTATTGTTTCGGGGTCATACATGTCACGGGCATCAGTAAATTTTAACAGTTAACAGTTTCCACTCTAACTGAGCAACCAATTGACCCAAATCATAGAACTTGACACAAATGTTTTCAATAACCCGAGAAAGTGCCCAATATTGGAGTCACTTACGTCGGAATCACAATTGAACTTCGTCCAAAAATTGTCTTGAGATTCCAACTCATGAAGTAAAAGACCTACCTGCGAAAATAGCTTTTCATCATGGAAAAATGAGTTGCGACACTTCTAATTAAAAATGTAATTGATAACTCAAATGGAGCAGAAGTTTATTGAAAAATAATATAAAAAATGTTTTGAGGGTATAAGGTCGCCTGTGTGTCCATTAGTCGGCTGTGGGGTCCGTATCATTTTCTTCCCTTTTAGCTCACCTTACAACAACGTGCTCAAGGGGAGTTTTAGGATCACCCTGACTCCGTCGTCCGTCGTGAGTCGTCACCTTTCTTAAAACTTCTTCTTCTCCTAAACCGCTGGGCAAATTTCAATGAAATTTTAACAGAATGTTCCCTGGGTGACCCTATTCAAAATTGTCGCTATATTCTAATTGGCCAATAAATATGGGTATGGTAGGGCGGGGTTTATTTTGAGCCCAAAATCTTTGAACGACATCTCCTCCTGAACCAATGGGCAGGTTTCAATGAAACTTTGCAAGAATGTTCCTTTGATGACCTTCTCCAAATATAGTTGGCAAAATTTTCATTAGCCCATAAATATGGGCGTGGCAGGATAGGGCTAATTTTGAGTCTCCTCTGTAATGAATGGGTTGGCAGGGTCTATCATGACTGCTTATAATACGAATAACGTCTCCTCTTCAACAATTAGGCAAGTTTGAATGAATCTTTTCCAGAAAGTTTCTTGGATAAGATCCACTGGACCAATCGAATTCAGGTGAGCGGTTTAGGGCCATTCTGTTCCTCTTGGTATAATTTTTCTTTCATCAGATTCAGGCATGTATAGCGATTCAGTGGTTTAAGCGTCTCTCGTTGTTGAAAAACATTGATTTATATACGCCCGTCAAAAGACGAGACGTATTATGTGATCACCTGTGGTGGGCGGGAGGCGTCAGCTTCGCTATTAGCTTAAGGTCACCGCCACTCGAACGCATTCCAACTTATCAGTACTTTCAGTACTTTGATTTGTTTCGTAACTTATGATTTTTATGTTTTTTTCGGGTATAGATGCTTACAAGTTAACGAAATTCAGACACCTTTTCAAGTTCATGAAATCAACAGTTTCAACAATAAAAATGGAACAACAACAACATCAACAAAAAATGAATGAAACAAATTATCACCGTATATCCATTTTTTGTATATTTTTTGTTTTGTATATTCAATTCTTGAGACGTTATTTGAATCACGTGTCTTTTGATAAGATATCTAAAATATTATCAAATAAATTTATTTTAGACTTCTTTTCTTTCATCTAAAAAACACGCATATGGTATGAATTATGAATCAAAATGACACGAAATGATTATCCTGTGGTACGAAATTGTAATTTATGGTACGAAATGACTTTGCCTTGGTACGAAACGTCCTCGCCTTTGATACGAAACCTCTTTGTCTATGGTACGAAACGTCCATAATTCAATCAGATTAGTCTGCATTTAATATAACACATATATTTCGATATTAATGGTAAAAGTTTAACAATTATCTCCAAAACTTAACCAAATAATAGTGCTTAAAGCTATCTAAAAAGGAAAAAAATAGGCCAAAGATGACCTGTAACGCTCAACTGTCTTTAACATCTCTAGACATTCATAAAACAAAGCTTACTTTGACTCGAAACAACTTTTTGTAGTCTCTTTAGAACTATTTTATAACGATTTACTTGGTCTGGCCCTCTTGTTTTTTTCAAAGTACACTAAATTAAGCGAATACTTAGAGCAAGGATATTTTCCCCTTTTTAAATATTTGACCACTAAAGCTAATGATAAATGAATATCTAACAGTTTTTCTGAGATCTATTACATAAAATAATGAGGACTTGAAAAATATTACCATCTAACAAAGTGAATTTGCAAATTACCCATATAATTAGCAGATTTCCCAGTCCAGGAATATGAAGTAATCATAGCTTTTTTCAAAAAGTAATTTACACAGTTTATTCTTGTGTCCTGCTTTATTGGACCGTGCGGCAAACAAATGACTCTTATTGTATAGAAAAAAAATCTTGATAAAATTTAAACATAATAAAAACATGTCCAACCTAATCTTATTAAATTGAGAAGCATGGTAATAAAAAAAAAAAAGATAAAAATTTAAATATTTTTTCAACATTTATAGATTGATAAAAGTTTGAATAAAAATGTTTATGAAAAATCGTTATTAGGATTAAAAAAAAAAAAAAAACCCACAAGGATATATTTGTTTTCTGTCATGACATCAATGTATCAGGACATCCATTGTAACGGAGTCTGTTATACATGACTCATGATAGTCATGGGACCAGTCTACTCGGCCAATTTGAATAACTTGGACCAGTCAACTCGGCTCCAATATATATAGCCTATAGTAACCTAAATTATTTTTCATAAATATGTACAAGTTTTGTACAAACGATGCTATATTATACATTACTGCGTTTATATTTATTTTCTTAAATATATATTATTTTGTTTTTTTTAATGATATTATATAGAATCATTGTTCGATTCTAAGAATGATCTTAAAATTTCTATTTAACTTTTAAGTTTTCTTATGCATATGTAAATTTCCTAAAAACTAAAGAAGAATTGAATACTTTTGTATTTCTAATAAAAATCCTGAATTTATAATCGAAAAATGATTAGGCTTTGGCATAAAATAAAATTGGGGTCGAGTTAGACACGTGAAGGGAAGAGTTGCCGATGGGTCGAGTTGAAAATTTGCCGAATTGACCCGTCACCACCCTAAATGTCCGTATGTGTATTCATTTACCATATATCTCCAGGCAAATATCTCTCAATTGCACGTGTAAGCACCTTAACGCACCTTTTGACCCACCTTTTAGCAATTTTTTGCACATTTTAGCACCTTTTTGCGCCTTTTACCGCCTTCAACCACCATTTTTGCACCTTTTCGTATTTTAGGGACACCGAAATAATGATGGCGGACGAAGAAGAGTCTCCTTAATTTTTCGTGGTTGAATTTTGAAATTTTAGACTACAAAATACCGGTATATTGATTGATCATCGTAGGAGGTTTAGTTCATTTTTAAAACAACTTCAACATTTAGACACAGGACTTTCAAAAAATCTGATGCCGAATTTAACTCCAGTCAAGTCTTTGTTTATGTTTTGATCGACCGTTTTGGTCACTGATTGCATCGTTAATTAGGTGCCGTTACAACCCTATTTGGTGAAATGTGACAAATGAGCAACATTAAACGGTCATTCATGAGTAAAGTATGTAACCCCAGGAAAGAATCACTCTTAAAATTACCATTTCTTACCATCCTAGACATCGGAGGTAGGCAGTACAGTCAACTAGCCAATAGTGGATCATGACCAATAGCTGATCACTTTGATTTCTATCTTCAATTACTTTCACTTTCAAATGCCGAAGAAGAAACTAATATTCTATCCAAAGAGACTGTCCATCTCTTCGTAGCATAACAAAATTTTGACAGTTCACATTGTTGTTGTTGTTGTTGCTTCAGACCACAGGTAGCCAACACGGGTGGGGATAGTGTAAATTTACCAAAACTTAACCACAAAAAACTTTAATACTATTTCTTTTTATCACAATGTATAATATAGACAAGGTCCCGAACTACTCTCTTTTATGCAGAAAATCTAGTCGGTCGAGATCGCGCAACTCAACTTTACACCTATAAACCCAAGTTAAATATGATGCTCTACTTAAATCACTGATTGCATTCAATAGAAAACATTTTTTCCTGTCACTCAGTACCTAATTCTTTTCAGAAATGCCAACAATTCAGTTCATATTTATTTATCAATTTGGAATCGCGAAGAAACTATTTCTGCAACGGCCATGTTTGTTTATAACCTCTCGACCAATCAGATAGCCTGTTACAACTGAACTGTAGAATCATGCTATCTGATTGGTCGAGAGCTTATAAACAAAAAAGGCCGATGCAGAAATGTTTTCTTCCCGATTCCAAATTGATGAGTTAATATTAACTGATTTGTTGGCAATTTTGAAAAGAATTAGATCGTGAGAGACATGAAAAAATGTTGTCTATTGAATGCAATCAGTGATTGAAGTAGAGCATCATATTTAACTTGGGTTTATAGGTGTAAAGTGGAATTGCGCGATCTCGACCGACTAGATTTTCTGCGTAACAGAGGGTAGTTCGGGACCTTGTCTATATTATACATTGTGATAGAAAAAAATAGTATAATAATTTTTTGTGGTCAAAATTTGGTAAAATTATACTATCCCCACCCGCGTTGGCTTCCTATGCTTCAGACCGACGAAACGTTAGTCAAGCGTCTGTTCGACTGGAAGATAACGTCATAGGAATTTCAAAGAAAAGAATTGGTCAGCATAATTGAAGGCGAGTAAACGAGTAAATCTTCCAAAAGTGGATGAAATCACAAAAAGGAGGCATAAATTGTTGGTTCAATATGCTTTCGCATGGCTTTTTCTACATTTTTGTGTACAATAAATATAAATGTAGCCGGGTTGTGTATAAGGGGTGTTTGTACTGCCTTGCCTTACAAGCTAGCTTTTATAGCGACGTGGTAGAGCACTTGCTTTGGGATGTAGAGGTCCCGGATTCGAACCCGGGACCTCTACATCCCAAAGCAAGTGCTCTACCACGTCGCTATAAAAGCTAGCTTGTACGGCAAGGCAGTACAAACACCCCTTATACACAACCCGGCTACATAGCGCCAAAATGTAACCCGCAAATGAATTATTCGACTCCGTCGGGATTCGAACCCGGGACCTCTACATCCCAAAGCAAGTGCTCTACCACGTCGCTATAAAAGCTAGCTTGTACGGCAAGGCAGTACAAACACCCCTTATAAACAACCTGGCTACATACACCCCCTCGACAATTAAGATTCTTCCATGAATCTTCTCAATTCAACATCATCAACTACCAAATCACATAACCACCACCTCATGTGGGTTATTTACGGTGGGCGCCAAATGTAACCCGCAGATTAAATATTCGACTCCGTCGGGATTCGAACCCGGGACCCCTGTGTCCCAAAGCAAGTGCTCTACCACGTCGCTATAAAAGCTAGCTTGTATGGCAAGGCAGTACAAACACCCCTTATACACAACCCGGCTACATACACCCCCTCGTTAATTAAGATTCTTCCACGAATCTTCTCAATTCAACATCCTCAACTATCAAATCACATAATCACCACCTCATGTGGGTTATTTACGGTGGGCGCCAAATGTAACCCGCAAATAAATTATTCGACTCCGTCGGGATTCGAACCCGGGACCTCTACATCCCAAAGCAAGTGCTCTACCACGTTGCTATAAAAGCTAGCTTGTACGGCAAGGCAGTACAAACACCCCTTATACACAACCCGGCTACATAAACAACCCTCAACCCTTACTCGCCATTAGCTGATCAGCCGTGCGCATCATAGGGGGCGTCTCAAAATAAGCAAACCAAATATTCTATAAACATAACCACGCCAAATCTAGCAACTTATGCATTTTGATTTAATATATTGAAGTTTTTAAAGAAAAAAAATGATAAGAAATTTTATAGATCCCAACTCTTATCTGGTTTTGATTAATTTTGAAAACATTGTATTAATTTTAGAAATGACCTATATTTAGATCATTTATCTGTTAAGCAATGTCGTTGTTTGACAGCAGTAGCTGATGAAATTTCCTAGAATTTTTGCAAATCTGGCTGGTTTTTTTTTTGTTTTTTTTGCCAGTACATTGAAAGTTTGGGATCATATTGCTTGACCATTTTCCGTCTGTCTGTCTTCAACACTTAACAAAAAAGACAACAAAAAAACTCAACATTGCCAATTACTGCAAGGTTATTCAAGATACCATGTTCATAGTTGCTATAATGTTAGATCTCAATAGTACGCATCTACAGATACCAAGGTCAACCTCATGTGACAAGGTCAAGGTCATCTGACAAGGTCATGAAAATGGCCTTTTCTTGGGTATTCGTCTTTCACAAAAAACATCTCTTTTTTTTTTGTTGTTGTTGTTGTTGTTGTTAAAAAAGATATTTTAAATTGTTCGTTGAGTCTAAATGTTAAAGGGCTATAACATTGGTAGGGTTTTTTTTTTCGCCAAAAATACCTTAACTAGATCTACGTCTTGAATGAAAAAGGTGGTACATGTAGTTAGGAGATTACAGAAGTATCTGGCCATAGATATCAAATTTTCTACCTATATACATGTATCAAACCAGAGGGAAATAAGTGTTGAAAATTTTGAAAAATTGGCTTGGTTAGAAAAGTACCGGTAATTGCTTTTGGGGTATTATTTTATCATTTTCAATCGATCTACAACTTTAATGTTTTAAAGATACTTAGATACTTTTTTTTTAAAAAGAAAACAGGACTGAAAAAAGAAGCCTCGGTTGCTTGCCACGGTAAACGGAAAGAAAGTAACAGGAAAAAAAGTAACGGAAAAAAAGTAACAATTTCAGCTAGGAAAAAAAGTATCAGGAAAGAAAGTAACAACTTTTAAAGTTATACCAAAATTTGCTTTTATTTCATTAAAGTTATTTCCAAAATGAGTCTTTTGGTGTCTTAAATTATTTAATTAACAATAAATGAACTTAAACATGGATTTTGACTTTAAATTGATGAAATACAATAGAATTAAGAAAGGCCCATACATGTTGTAAATCTCTGTCAAAATTGAAAAATCATTTACATAAAGGGAAAAGACTATTGATCTAAGGACATCTTTTTACTTGAAGGAAAATTAATTTTCACTTTGATTTTTTAATATGAAAAAGTGTGAAAAGAGAAAAGCAAGATGAAGTGGGGGTTTATTGTTGTTGGTAGTGTGGTTGTCTTTAAGAAAGTATATATTTGGGTTATTTTGAACGACATCTATTTTAGTGAATTACAAACAGGATAAGTTTTAAAAAAGAACTTTTCATACCGAATAAGTTCATACCGAACAAGGAAGAATTTTTCAACTGAGAAACAAATAATCTGATGCTTCAAAATTATTCTTATTTTACCGTGACAAGCAATAAGCATTACTTTGTTATTGGGAAAAGTGTAAAAGTTCACACCTTATATAAAAAACTAAAGATCTTGACAAGTATAACAAATATTGACACCTGAACAGGTGTTAAATTTTTTATACCAAATTGAAACCCACAACATATTAAATTATTAATGGTCAAATGTAATAATAAGAATATTTTTTACAAAATGCCCTATTTACTAAAGCAACAATCTAGTTAAATAGTGCCCCTTTTATGTAAAACTGTTACTTTTTTTCCTGTTTCTTTTTTTCCTGTTACTTTTTTTCCGTTACTTTTTTTCCTGTTACTTTCTTTCCTACAATCGCTTGCCACACCCATTTTGGGCCACACCCAAGATTTTATTTCCTCTCAAGTATGTTTAAGGCCCAATCACTTCCCACCGTTGTCTGCAGCCTATATCAAAATTTGATTATAACACAACCACATAAAATGCAAGTATGAAATAAGGACAAATGGCATAGAACTTTATTGGCAATAAAATTCATATGTCATGAGTTTTGACAGTGCACTAATTTATTATTCTCAACGTAATCTTCAGCACAAACATTAATTAATGCTTTTGACTTCATTAAAGCCCCTTGTATGCTAAATGATGCACTTCACTTTCAGTGAAATTTTCCCAACGTCAATATCATTACCTGTTCCTTTCTTTTACACCCAGAATAGATTATGAAACTATTTTACAAGAAGAAAAAGGTATAAAACTAATTTCTGAAGTGTGATCCTGTTATAATGGATATAATTTCATTTTCACGTTGATGTGTCCATGAATAAAGTGTGATGGGAGAGGAGTTACATGCAAAGTGATATCCTTGGGCTCCGCCCTTGAATTTTACTGATTGCATACAACCCCTCTTCTATCAGAACTGATTCATGTACACATCAACACAAAAATGAAATTATTTCATATATAAAGATTTTAAGAAAAAATTCGTATCGTGGAATAAGCATGAGTCCAGGCAAAAAGCTGCATCCTGACCTTCGGTTACATCATGAAAATAAGTTAAAGGCACTGTTGTCAACACTACCAGAAGGTTCTGCAATGGAACTGCTTTAAATAAGTGTTTAGATTCACTATGTCGCGAAACAAAATAAATGATTTCCCTCAATGATAAGTGTAATAATTTGTCTGGTAACAGGAAGGTGGTTAGAACGGTCATTCTAGTTACAAGTGTACAAGTGAATTCTATTTCTCTCCAATGGTTTCAACTGAAAAGGTCCATATTTTCAATTATCCATAACTGAAAAAAGTGATACTTTACAATTCTGGTACAGTACTTATTTTTTTTAAATTTCAACCAGCCCAAAATTGTGTCATGTGTAAATGGGTAGATACTGAAGCAAATGATAATTTTAGGATTTTGAAAAAATCAGGAATTGGAATATGAAAAATGATAGGATTATATGTAAAATTATATTACAATGTTTCTTACTCAGAAGGCAATTAATAGAATATTACAAATTCAAATTGATGCAGTCTAAAAACCAGTCTAAAAACTTAGTTTAAGTTTGGATTGTTGAAATACATGTATATAAGAACCTTTGGTTTTACTCATTTGTTAGACAGTTAAATCTTCAAAATGTTGATTATAAGTTAATTTGTCTTGTAAGAAGTTAAATAAATAAATGTATGCTCAATGATTTCGTTTGTCTAAGTCAATTTATATTAGAATGACAAAATTATTGTAAAAATCACTTCGAACGGAAGAAAATATGTTGGTTTGACAGTGATGACAGGTCAAAATCATTTTGAGACAGCCCCCAGAGTCATCTTATCACGTGATCCGGTATAGGCCAAATTGACCCGGAAATGGCTAATTTACGTACACTACTTTTTTCCCGGACGATGCAACTGTTTTGATTGACTGACTAAAGATGTATGTTGCACTTCAAAGTGAACAAATTTTATTGCCTCCTAAGACCAAAATCGGCATTCTGCCACGTTTCTTTGAAAAATAATCAACAAAGTTCTCACTAGTGATCCACTATTGGCCAGTTGACTGTATCTGCCTTTTATGATGCTTTTCGACATTGACAGGGTTCTCCCCAGAAAAATTTGAAGGGGTAGTGCTACCTCGCGCGCTGAAGCAGACTTCACGAAATAACCATATTTTTTACCGGACAGTGGGTCTGGTAAACTTGGATTTTTACCAGACCAAACTAAATTCCTTGAGACATAATGATGGGACACATTGTGTATGTGGCTAGATTTTACCAGTCAGTCGGTCCTGTATTCAGGTGCAACTTATGGGACTGGCATGATTTTTACCAGACATGTCAGTGGGACCGGCAGTATTTCGTGAAGTTTGCTGAAGATTTTTGTGTGTGAGAGGGGGGGGGGGGGGGTGTTAAGAGTTCAGAACCAACAATATATCAAGATGAAGAGGACAGTGAATAATTTAAATATCCTAACCATTTCTACACTTCTTTTATTAATAATAATTCAAATTAGAATACACAACAACATTTATAACAACATTAAATAAAGTCTCTGAATTATGTTTCCTTTCTATTTCTTATATTTATCATTATCCTGCTGATTTGTATTTCTTTATAACAAGTAAAAAGCAGACAGAACAGACCAAGATCAGACTGCTTGTCTGTGCATACTGATTTTAGTCTGTAATGACTGCCAAAGATTTACAAATGTCCTGAACAGAATTGAAAGGGTTGGTAAGATTTATTTCTCCACAATTACCAAGTACAAAGCAGACAGAAAATTCAAAGATCAGAGTGTTTGTCTGTGCAGGCTGATCTTAGTCTGCTTTGTCTGCAAAAGGTTTGCATTTGACTTGAACAGAATGGCAAGGATTATTTTAATTTGTTTTCCTAAATCACACTTATGAAAGTTGAATTCTTCTTTGTTTGTCTTTACTCCACATGCTCACACAGTCACAGATTTCAAAAGTCTCAACACTCTTCCCTTCCAGTGAAATGGCAAGAAGGCAGTTCAAAATCTTTGTTGACAGTTTATTTCGCAGTTCTGTCTTAACTCTTTTCAATGTAGAAAACCCTCTTTCACAGTCTGAAAATATAAATAAAAAAACTTTTTTACTGGAAATAGAAAGGTCATCTTTTTATCTGTTCTTAATTACTTACCATGGATGCTACCCAACAACCATTGATCCCCAAAACCAAGAGTTGTAAGACTTTGAATTTTAAACACTTTATGATATCTTGACTTCAATTTTTTAAACTTTTGTTGTTTGTAAGATTGTAAATACTAAACAGAAATAGATAAATTAATACAGTTACTCTTACCAGCAGTTGATGTAGGGATCAAAAGTCCAGCTGCTGCTATTTTGCCAATGTTTGGGAAGCTGTCAGATTGTCTTGCTATACTGGTCATGGTAGAAGATTGTGGCTGGTATCCCTGAGTAATCATGAACTGGAGTACTGTCATCCACTCTACCTTGGTCTCTTCAAAGTTACAGTTGAAGTGATCTGACAGTCTCTGCAATTATAGTATAGAATTAGATTTTTTTAAACTAAAACATATACTTAATTCCTCTATAATGTAACAAGGTGGCAAATAAATATAAAACTATAGAAGATCAAGTAACCAGCTGTTGTTGACTTTGCTTGTTTCAAAATATCAAAAACACATAAGTAACAATAAGTGGTTACCTTTAAAGAATCATGACCATAAACTGCTCTCTCTTCTTCATCTTCTGGAATGAGGCTGGTGTCAAAGAGGGAGAGGCATTCAACGAGTGGAAGATCTGGGAATCTCCTTTCCAGTTTCTCAACTATCTTGTCTAAGAAAGGCTGGTATACCTAAAGGATAAAAAAGTAGAAATCAACAAACCACCAAAGATAACCATTCTAAGTTGCAATGTATTGAGCCTCTGCTTGATTGAATAGTCAAACTCTACAAGGACCTGCCATTTTCAGTATGTTCAATGAAAAAATGCCCATTTTTTAATACAATTCATAGTGAAAATAAAGGGAAAGAAAAAATACGGTATTTTAATTACCTCTGCCATGAATTTCTCTTTCTGGTCATCTTTCTGAGTAAACTTGTAAGGCTTCTGTGATAGTTCCTGGTACCTTCTATCTATGGTGCTGAAGTACACTCCGGGGATAGTTTTGAATTTTGTGATGGTGTTGACTGTAGCAGCTACCAGAGGCTTTACCAGGGAGTAGTCTAGGTCTCTTTTCTGAATTTTAAAATTAAGTAAAATTATATCTTAATTATTTCCTCAAACATTTCATAGCTGCATTACTATATTTTTGTTACAAATTATCCTACGTAAGCTGTAATTAAAGTAAAAATTCTAAATTTCAACTCTTATACTAAGTGTAAATTATTTACAAACAAGTTGCCAACTTGGGAACATTTCAACTAATTTGGCTCAAATTTTCAAAATAAGAATTCATGCAGTGTGTGCTATGGTTAGACTATATGTCTGTCTGTGCATGCTTATTTTAGCCCATACTGTCTTCTAAAGCTTTGTGAACAGAAGAATTATGCCCTGAACAGCATGTTAAGGTGAAATTTTCTTTCATTGATAAGATACTTTGTCTCACGATAGTCATACAGTTGACAAAAGAGGTAATCAATTAATTGTTTTCTTATAAAATTTACCTGCATGGCTCTGGAGAGCTGTGATAGTACTGGCAGGACATCACACATCATCAGCATGGAGGCTACAAAGCTGTATGTCTGGAGGAAGACAGAGAGGCCCATAGCTTGTACATCAGATCTCTCTTGTGATTCTCGCTCCAGACTCACAAGGACTGAGTCAAATGTCTTTCGTATTGAGTGAATTGCTTTGTCATGGCTCAACCACCTTACATCCTTGGCTTGGGTAACCTTGACTTTAGAGTCATTCAGTACTTCCTGTAAAATAGAAAATGTCACAGTTTACAAGAAGGTAGAATAAATCTTCATAAGTAATAACAACTTGGTGACTTCAGCTTTAATTGCAAGTTTTTGGATACATATGAAACACTGTGCCATGGGGTAAGAGCTAGTTTTCTTTTCTCATACTTCCTGTCATGATTATTCTTTGCCATGATAGGTTAATGTTTTTAAGTAGGACAACTAATTATTTTTTTCCCATTTCACACACCCTGTGTTTGATGATGAATTTACAAGCTAAAAACATCTTTAAGTTCTATTGAAGAAATACATGTAAGCGGCTCAATGGTGGTTAACAATTCTTTTTAACACATTCAGACTTAATAATTTTTCAAAATAAGAATAGTCTTAAAAACTTACTTGGATATCATGGAGGGCAGCTGTTCTAACCGGGCTGTATTGGTAGAACCTGTATAGCTGCTCTACTATGGCCTTAAACTTCTTCAAGTACGGGATTGAGTTCGCAGCTTGGGAACTGGCCAGGGCAAGTCTGTGTGCCACGCAGTGGTTGCTCAGGAGGTGAGGTACTTCTGTCTTCAGTAGAGCTGCTACACCCCCTTTCACTCCAACCATTACAGCAGCACCATCGCTTCCAAGACCACACAGCTTGTTTATGTCCAGGGAGTGGTCTCGTATGTACTCTTTAATTGAGTCTGTTATGGTCTGGGCCTTTCCATCTTTGAGACTGGTTATTTGGCTGAAGTGGGTCTCACTCTCACTCTGCTGGTTAAGGTATCTGGAGAATAGTTAATATCAAAAATAAATATCATTTCATTTCTTCATCAAGATGTTTTTTTGTTCCTTAACAAGATGCGCTTGTGAATGCCCAAAACACCTAATCTTTCGTAACTTTTATCTTGACTTTTGACTTTGTCATATGATATTGACCTCAGAATTTAAAAAAACAAGGTAAGACCAGGTTTTTGATATTTAAGATTCAAATATTTCTAGACAGAGTCAGTGTTAACTCAGTGGAATCCTCTTATTAAGACTATTCCAATAGGTACCTAAAACATAGCGTCTCTTGAGAAACAATAATTTCGAACTTGCTATACTCCCTTTTAACTGTACCTGAGCAGGGAAAAAGACTAGCAGGGGCCCAGTCGCCCATGGCCCCTAGTTTTTGGGCTGGGCCCCTAGATTTTTTGAGAAAATGCCTATACCTCTAATGTAAAATATTTAATTTTTGAAGTCTGGGCCCCAAAGTTCAAATTGTTAGTCATTTTCCCTGTACCTGAGTCTGGGTTCTTACTCAGAAGCCCAGGATTGATAAATCTCTGCATAACCACTGACCTAGCTGTGTAAAGCAGAGATTTTCATGACAGGGGCCATAAAATCTTCTGAGCATAGAAATATGAAAAAAAATGTTTAATTACTTGATGTATATGATTAGCTCTTTTTTTACGGACACATAGGTTGTTTCATCTACTAGAAGGGTGTAGTATGGACTGTTCTGTGCTTCTATTCTCTGCTGTTTCATTATGAAGGAGTGGAATGTAAGGAGAACTTCTTGGACGAATCGTTCAGACGTGTAGGAGGCATTTCCAGACTGTTTCAAGGCGTTAAGCTCGTTAACTCCCAGCATTTTACCTAAATTACACAAAAAATAAAGATAATTTAATTTCACCGTAAACATTTCAACTTCAATACTAAATAGAAAAAATTCTTTGCTGGGCAACACAAAAGCTTTAGCTACAAGGATTAGGTCACCCAAGTCAATACACAGCTTTTCAATAGCATACCCATTACTTTATTTTGTTTTTATGCCCCCGATAGGGAGGCATCATAAATTTGACTTGTCCGTCCGTCTGTCCGTCCGTCATTCCGTCCAAAAACTTTAACATTGGCCATAACTTCCTTATTACTTAACATATTCGCATCATACTTTACCACAACATTCCTTGGTACATTACCTTTCTGTAGGCACATACTTTGGTGACCTTGACCCCTGGATGACCTTGACCTTCAACATAGATTGGCCATAATTTAAAATCAAAGCGGTGTCGGGGGCATTTTCATCTTACAGTGACAGCTCTTGTTAGACTTGCATTGCAATTTTTTCTAGATAATTGTTTACCCCACAATTTTTGGATCAGTAAAAAATACTTAGCGAAAAAATCATTGTGGAAAAAAGGAAAGTTCATTTGCATCTTTAGTCTCCAATTACAACTTTTCTTTGCCCAATATTGCTTTTGTAAATCATTCTATATTTCTTCTTTCAATAGGTACTCTACTCAAAATTTAAATTCCGTTAGCCACTTATTTTGCAACCTGACAATGATCATGCAACCATAATTATGATATGAAATGTAAAATATGTGTGGAAATACAAGGCTTTTGGCATTTCGCTATGAGCATTTGAAGCAAAGGCAGAGCTGTTGCAATATTTGATTTTGATCTCTCTTCTAAAGCAAACAAGTTTAAAGGAAAGAGGGTAAAAAACATACTTACACAGGTCTAGAAGGGATGAATACTTTGTGGTGTGTTGCAATTCTTCTTTACAAAGCCAGTACAAACAACGCATTGCTTTCTCCATTACTAGTCTGTTCACAGTAACTTCTTTTTCAATTCTGAATCAAGAAAAATGTTCAATTGATTAACCCCATACCAAGCGTGCATTTCAGAACTCCAATTTCAAATAAGCCTTTGAAAACAAAGGTGGAAAAGGAGCCTTATGCTTGAAAGACAATTTCTCATTTTGTTACAATGTATTCAATCCAATTTGATAATCAAAAATCCAATTAATAGTAGTTCTTTGTACTTGTGCAGAATATCAGTGATATCCTTCTCTTACGCATGTGTAGGATCACATTCTCAATGATGTCATCACAATGTCACATATGTATAATACGAATTAGTGTTTTGTATGAAAAAAAAATATCTAAAGAGGTTGGGAGAATTGATAATTGTCGAGGCTCTGCCGAGACAATTATCAATTATCACAACCAAGTTAGATATTTTTTTCATACAATACATTAAGTATGTATTATATTTATCTTATAACCTCTATTTGTATGTTTTCATCGATGTTTTTAACTGAAACGCAAATTTCTAAAAATAACCGCATTATATCATTGTTCTAAAAATAACTATGCGATATCATAAAAAAATATCATAAGGGGTGTTATCACTCAGATATTTGCACAGATAAAACCTGTTATCACAGTATTTCTATCATATGGTATTATCCTATGACAAGTAAAGCAAATATCTGGTCTTTACGGAAAAAAAAGAACCTGCCCTGAGATTTTGCTTGTGATATTCTTATCTTAACATTTGTTTAGAATAGAAAAATGATTGAGCTTGTGAAGGCTTACTTAAATGCATTTCTAATCAAGACTCAGTTAAGATCAGCTTGTCACAAACAAAATTTTCATAACAGATTATATCCTACCAATATTAACGTTTTAAAAAGTTATGTCTATTTTTAGCTCACCTGAGCACGAAGTGCTCATGTGAGCTATTGTGATCACCTTTCCTCCGGCGTCCGTCGGTCGGTCGTCGGTCGTCGTCCGGCGTCCGGCGTCCGTCAACAATTTCTTTAAACGACATCTCCTCCTAAACTACTGGGCCAATTAACACCAAATTTTACAGAAATGTTGCTTAGGTGGTCCCCTTCAAAAATAGCTAAAAGAATTGAAATCCATGAAAAACTCTGGTTGCTATGGCAACAAAAGGTGAAATTTTAAGAAAATCTTTAAAATTCTTCTTCTTCTCAACCAGTAGTCCTACAGACTTAAAACTTGGCATGGATGATCAGTTCATAGACCTGAATAAAAATAGCTAAAATCATATCTTTTGGGCTGCCAGGTGCGGAGCACCAGGGGGGGAGGGGGTAGTACTCTGGGTAAATTTTGTAATCTTTAAGCCTCTTCTTCTTCGGAACCAGGAGCCCTACAGACTTGAAAATTGTCATGGATGATCAGCTCATAGAACTTAATAAAAATAGCTAAAATCATATCTTTTGGGCTGCCAGGTGCGGAGCACCAGGGGGGAGGGGGTAGTACTTTTGTGAAAATTTTGTAATCTTTAACCTTCTTCTTCTTTTGAACCAGGAGCCTGACACATTTGAATATTGGCATGGATGATCAGCATATGGACCTTTATATAAATAGCTAAAATCATGACTGTAGATTCACCAGGTGCGGAGCACCAGGGGGGAGAGGGTAGTACTTTCTTGAAAATTTTGTAATCTTTAACCTTCTTCTTCTTCTGAACCACAAGCCCTACAGACTTGAAAATTGGCATGGAGGATCAGCTCTTAGACCTTAATAAAAATAGCTAAAATCATGACTGTAATGCCACCAGGTGTGGAGCACCAGGGGGGAGAGGGTAGTACTTTTGTAAAAATTTTGTTACTTTAACCTTCTTCTTCTTCTGAACCACAAGTCCTACAGACTTGAAAATTGGCATGGAGGATCAGCTCATAGACCATAAGAGAAATAGCTAAAATTATGACTGTAATGCCACCAGGTGCGGAGCACCAGGGGGGAGAGGGTAGTACTTTTGTGAAAATCTTGTTACTTTAACCTTCTTCTTCTTCTGAACCACAAGTCCTACAGACTTGAAAATTGGCATGGAGGATCAGCTCATAGACCTTAAGAAAAATAGCTAAAATCATGACTGTAATGCCACCAGGTGCGGAGCAACAGGGGGGAGGGGGTAGTACTTTTGTGAAAATTTTTATAACTTTAACCTTCATCTTCTAATAAACCAGGAGCCTTACAGACTTCAATATTGGCATGGATGATAAGCATATGAATCTAAAATAAAATAGCTTAAATCATGAATGTAGGGTCACCAGGTGCTGAGTGTCTTGGGGAGGGGGTAGTACTTTGGATCATTTTTGAAATCTTTAAACTTCTTCTAATGAACCAGGAGTCCTACAGACTTGAAAATTGGTATGGATGATCAGCATAATTATGGACATTAATTGAATTAGCTAAAATCATGACTGTAGATTCACCAGGTGCAGAGCATCTTGGGGGAGGGGGTTGCTTTGTTGAGAATTTTGAGTCCCTACAGCCTTTATATTTGACATGGATTGATCAACTCATTAAAGAAAACTTAAAAAGTCTCAGACTCAGCCTGTATATCTGGCATAGATTAGCTGATCACAGACCTTTTATGAAAAAAGCTTAAATAAATAATGACCAGGGGAGGAGCAGAGGGGGGAAGGATTATTTCAAATGTTATCTGATTGAATAAGTGAAAATCTCTTTTTCTGTGGTTGCATGGACATACCTAGGTAATGAAGCTTTTTTCTCAGGTGAGCGACCCAGGGCCAACGGCCCTCTTGTTTTTTAAAAGGCTCACCCCCGCTCAATTTGGCTAGATGAAATTGCTAGTTCTCTTTCAAAAGCCTGTGCTTCTTTGTGAGAGTCAGATGCTTGGTGGCGTTTCACAGCTTGTAGGGTGATGCTGCAGCATGGAACGTCAACCCATACAGCCTTTCCTGGAACAGTTTTCTTTGGTCTACGCTGGTGTTTTCTACAAATGCCACAGACCATTCCTATTCAAGTGAAAAATTTGTAAATAAGTAAAAATTAATTGAATAAATTTGTGAAATCTGTTTTACTATTATGACATTAAATTGCCATTTTTTTGTTTTATTTTCCTTTGCAAAAGTTCACTGTTTCTAAAGCTTTTCTCTCATACAATCATTCACTCACAATATTTTTTTGCACCTCAAAGACTACCAAATTGTTAACCCTTTCCTGTTTAACAAAATTTTGGACCAGTCCAAATTCAATGGTGTTGCAGACGAAAATTTAAAGTGGATTTAATTTGAAAAATAACCATTCTGTATGGTAGAAAAAGTGTGGAAAAAGAAGAAATTGTTGTCAGAAGCAGTTTCTTCTTTGTTCACAATGTTTTCTCAATCATAAAATCACAGGCACATAAAAAGCCGGGATTAAACAGCAAATTGTTAGATGACCCCCTTTTTGCATGAAGGATCTAGTATGAGGTGTGGTGACCCACACCAGGGGTTCTGAAATATTTTGAAAGTCAACTTGTCCATGGACAAGTGACAATCACAAACTGTCTTATCCGTATCAAAAACCAACTTGTTCATTCTTTATCATAAGCATTGTTTTGTCAAAATAAATAGTCTTATTTTTTATGATATTGAAGTAACATTGGTATTGCTATAAGAAGCATCCATAAGATAGTCTCATTTACTGTTGACTTAAGGATTATGCTATTTATTTAAGTCTCATTTTTAGAAAACAGCTAACCTTTACTTTGTGAAAATATTAGATTTTTTTTCTTGAGATTATTTTACTTGTCCACAGACAACAAAGCAATGAAAATCTGCTTGTCGGTGCTGCTTCATTGACAAGCCGGACAACTCGGCAGCTTATTTCAGAACCACTGCACGCTTCTTTTTTTAAAAAAAATTCAAATTGGTTAACCGTCAATTAGATTCGTTAGGATCTTCTGAATTGAAACCCTGACAAAGCAAGTCATTGCAGTTAGCTTTTATAATGGACAAATGTTTGATTTCTCAATCAGACTCATCCAATCAAAAGAACCTTTTTTGGGGGGCCACACAAAAAATGTTGACTACCATCATAGTAATGCTTCATGCTAAAAGAAATATACCAAATCGATGCCTAAGCGCAAAACGGTTGTAACTGCCTATGTGTTAATAGGCAGTTACAACTTATCACACTGAGCCATCGAAATGATAAATCGTTGATTTTCTACCAAACCTCATAACTACAGCTTTTAACAAGCTGTAGTTGCGAGATTTTAGCATAACACCTACAAAATACTTTATGTTTTATGATTGGTAGATTTTGTTGGAAAAGAATATATCTGATGAAATGGCTGACAATCAAACAGCTCAACAAACCAGCCAACAGCAACAACAACAACAACATGGGCAAGTGGCCCAACAGCAGCATCAACAGCAGCAAGCAGCTGCGGTTCCACAGAGACAGATATCCCAGAACCAGCCCCAGGCACAGCCAACCCAGAATCAACAAGCTCAACAACAACCCAATACCATACAACAACAGCAACAACAACAACAACAGCCTATACAACCAACACAACAACAACAACCCATCCAGCAACAACAAGTACAACAACAACAACAACAACAAATTCAACAACTGCCACAACTACAACAGGTTTGTATTCTGATACTTTATAAGAGCATTTTTAGCTAGGCTATGTTGGAAGATAAGCTCGATTTATTGTCACATAATGTCATCATACTGCTGTTGATGTATGTGTTGGAGTAAATGTAGGCTATAGGAATGTGCATCAGCCACCATTATATATGATGAAACAGCAACAAAAAAAGTTATTGTTTTTAATTTGGATATTTTAATAATATCAAGTTTTCTTTAATGCTTTTTGGTGGTTTATCAAGAAATAAAGGTAGATTATCACTTGATAATTTCACCGCAGAAGCAGTGAAATTATCAAAAACTTATACCCTGCTTTTGTGCATTTAATCCTATCTGACGTCATCTATGCTGGGCAAATTAAGTGACGTCACAATAAACATTGCTTAGCAATCACGTGCAAAATGACGCGCTTTACGAAAATATGTCCTAGAAATTTCACATTTTGTCCCATTTTTGCATTAAAGAAATAGAATAATAGTTTGTTTTTCGAGTAAGATCGATTGATATTTCATTTCATGAACAACAAAAGCTATATTTTCACTCGCGTGAAAATATAGCTTTTGTTGTTCACTCAATGAAATATAAGCGATCTTACACTGAAACAAACGATTATCGTCTATATGTTATAGAATACAATGTAGATATTTCATGAGGTCAGCACAACACTAATTGTAAGTGGCTGTAAATATTTTACTTTGATGATCAGGGATGTGGAAAAATAAACTATCCCAGCTTGTCCATGGACAAGTAAAATTAATTTCCTACTTGCCCGAGATCAAAAAGAACTTGTCCACACAAAAAATGGATTGATAAATATTTAGAAAACATTGTCTTTAATGAAGAAAATGCTGTAGCCCAGCATTTTCTTCATTAAAGACAATTCTTCTACCCTTTGATACAAGTAAAAGGATGACTTTTCTCCTAGTTCTTTTTGTAAATGTTCTAAGATTTGCTCTGATATTTACTTGTCCATGGACAAGTGACCTTGAAAAATGTACTTGCCCGCAAGTGAAAAAGCCCGGGTCGGACAAGAATTTCACTCCCCTGATGATCAAATTGACAATTTGACAATCAGATTGTGGGCAGCTATAAGATTTTATTATGCCCCCTTCGAAGAACAGAGGGTATATTGCTTTGCACCTGTCTGTCGGTCCGTCCATACATCTGTAGACCGTTTTTTTCTGTCTTGAGCATATCTCAAAAAGTATGCAAGCTAGAATCATGAAACTTCACAGGTGGATAGATCTTGTTGACAAGAGGTGCAGTGCACAAGAACCATCACTCTATTCATCACATTTTGTGAGTGATTACCCTTTGTTGATTGACAAAGAATAGGCTATTTATCTACTTTTATAAGGGGCATAAATGTCTTACAAACATCTTTTATTTTCTGCTACTTCCAGATTGCCCCTCAGCAGCCCCAACATGTGATGTCCAACCTTCAAGGCCACACCATGACCTCTGTCCCACTGAGTATGGCGATGGGTACGAACCCCATCTACAACAACATCGGCTCCATGCGACCACAGCAGCTTGGTCAGTTACCACAAGTACAGGTGATTCATCAGGCCATGCAGAGTCCACCTTATCTACCACAGTTCTATAATCAACAGCTTATGTTACAAAACATGCAAGGTACAGTGTACACATACAGTCAATCTTGCTCGAGGGACCACGTCTATTGAGCGACCACTTTCATTAAGCGACCGTTTTTGAAATCCCCTTCTTTAACTCGAAATATCTGGAAAAAGTAGATGTCATTTGTATATAATTTTTGTAAATAAATCCTATGTTGTTACAACTCACCAGAATCGTCTCAATCAGACGATTCTATTGAGTTTTAACAGCATAGGATTATTGAGAATTTCGCAATTGATATACATATTCAGTCACATGAATTTGTAAATAAACATGCATTAAGCGACCATTTAATTCAAGGACTGCTTTTTGGTGGTCCCATTCTTGGACGCTTATTACAAGTTTTACTGTATTTGTTTAATTTGATTATTGTTTATACACATACTGATAAGTCTGGAAAACCAGAGACAATACATTGCTGAAAAAGAAATTTGTTAACCAATAATTCATGACAAAATGAAATTGTTGAGACATGTGAAATGTAGTTCAAAATGCAGGCTTTTTTAGTTAGCTGAAACTCTTTGCCATACAGATTAATTTTGTGTATATGCAATAACATATTTTGTTACTTGGTTGCCATGTTGGGTTTCCAGATTTGTAACCTCATGTCTTCTGGGCTCAGCTGTCCTGACTTTAAGATTACACATTTTTAAAGTATACACCTGAGTTACGAACCATGTTTGTATTATATGGTATATTGTCTTTCTTTTCTAGCTGCCATGCAGGCCAATATGGTTAACATGAACCCCCAACAGATCAACATGGCAAACATGGTCGCTATGCAGGGACGACCCAACACTAACATGTTTGCACAGATGTCTCAAGGACCTGCAACTGTAAGTTCGCTCTTAATATCAATAAGATTTATTTAAATATGATGGATTCAGCTGCCATGCAGCCAATATTTTAACATGAGCCCCCAACAGATCAACATGGCAAACATGGTTGCCATGCAAGGACGACCAAACACTAACGTGTTTGCTCAGATGTCTCAAGGACCTTCAACTGTAAGTTTGCTCTTTTAATATCAATAAGATACATTGATTTATGATCAATTCAGCTGCCATGCAGGCCAATATTTTAAAATGAACCCCGAACAGATCAACATGGCAAACATGGTCGCCATGCAGGGACGACCCAACACTAACATGTTTGCACAGATGTCTCAAGGACCTGCAACTGTAAGTTAGCTCTTAATATCAATAAGATTCATTTAAATATGATGGATTCAGCTGCCATGCAGGCCAATATGGTAAACAAACACATCAACATTGCAAACATGGTTGCCATGCAGGGACGATTACACAATAACATGTTTGCTCCGATGTCTCAAGGATCTGCAACTGTAAGTTAGCTCTAATATCAATAAGATACATGTACATATGATCAAATCAGCCGCCATGCAGGCCAATATGGTAAACAAACACATCAACATTGCAAATATGGTTGCCATGCAGGGACAACCCAACACCAACAGGTTTGCACAGATGTCTCAAGGACCAGCAACTGTAAGTTAGCTCTTTTAATATCAATAAGATTCATTTAAATATGGATGCAGCTGCCATGCAGGCCAATATGGTTAACAAATGCATCAACATGGCAAACATGGTCGCCATGCAGGGACTACCCAACACTAACATGTTTGCACAGATGTCTCAAGGACCTTCAACTGTAAGTAAGCTCTTAATATCAATAAGATTCATTTAAATATGATGGATTCAGCTGCCATGCAGGCCAACATGAACCCCCAACAGATCAACATGGCAAACATGGTTGCCATGCAAGGACGACCAAACACTAACATGTTTGCTCAGATGTCTCAAGGACCTTCAACTGTAAGTTTGCTCTTTTAATATCAATAAGATACATTGATTTATGATCAATTCAGCTGCCATGCAGCCAATATTTTAACATGAACCCCCAACAGATCTATAGGCAAATATGGCTGCCATGCAGGGAAGACCCAACACTAACATGTTTGCACAGATGTCTCAAGGACCTGCAACTGTAAGTTAGCTCTTAATATCAATAAGATTCATTTAAATATGATGGATTCAGCTGCCATGCAGGCCAATATGGTAAACAAACACATCAACATTGCAAACATGGTTGCCATGCAGGGACGATTACACAATAACATGTTTGCTCCGATGTCTCAAGGATCTGCAACTGTAAGTTAGCTCTAATATCAATAAGATACATGTACATATGATCAAATCAGCCGCCATGCAGGCCAATATGGTAAACAAACACATCAACATTGCAAACATGGCTGCCATGCAGGAACAACCCAACACTAACATGTTTGCTCAGATGTCTCAAGGACCTGCAACTGTAAGTTAGCTCTTGTTGGCTCTACAGACCAAAGGTTAGAAGAGATATAGTAGTTCCTGTTAGTCTGTCCATAAACAATCCTTGTTTATGTGTAAGTCAACAAATATCATGCAATTTCCTTGAATTTTTCACAGGATGAAAATTGGCCCTGTGTTTGTCATATGTCTGTGCATCCGTTCATCCATTAAAACTTGTATTTTAAACATCTTCTCCTCTGGTACTACTGGACGGAAATATTAAATACCCGTAAACAGAGTAAAAACATGATAGTAGAGCGTCTTGAATTTATGTTTATGTATAAAAAGTGTATTTACCTTATTATTCGAAACAAGATTTTGATGCTGTGGCCATATGCATGTTCATTATGTTAGGCTTTTGGACATCCTCCCATAAGATATTATAGATAAAATAAGACACAACTTCAAATGGTTAGCCCAGGGCTAGTGTTAGTATTTGATATTTAGAAGTCATTGACTCCTCACCTATGAAATTTTGGGGGTCAAATCTGAATTTAAAGGGGTCAAAATGTTAGAAAAAGCAAATCATTAGTAGAATTTTGCATAATTAAGAGTCACTTTAACTATTTCTTGTAATGATATGAAACTAGTAGAACCTTGGATAGTAATTTGAGAAAATCTTAGGAATGAAACTAAGTTTTGACCCTTAATAATTCCTCTCAAGGGGGTCAAAATGACCCCCTTGGGAGAATTTTCTAGGGGTCAAATTAAGATATTTTCATATTTTGGGGTCAAAACCCTGGTTCAAGGGTCAAACATGAGCCACAAAAACTAAGGCAAGCCATCTAGAACCACCACCATACTCTTGTTCTACATTTTGAGTAAGGACGTTCCAATGTGGTTACCAACACGCTTGCCTTAGTGAAAGTTAAAATTGGGTTTATTGTATGTTTCTTTGCCAGGCATATTCAACCGACTTCACACTTTATATACCTGGCTGGAGATGAGTAACATAGAGTTCACTTTTTGCCCAGAATATATTCATGGACCTGTTAGTCTTTGATCCTGGGACCTTATGATTCCAAAGAACCTGTCCTAACCACTAGACAATGGACTCCACACACAAAAAATGAAACAAATCTTATTAGAAATATGCCGTAGTATGTTTGTGGCATACCATTTGAAGTTGTGTCAAATTTATAAATGGTTCACAGGGATTGTGCTAGCTTTTTAAAGTTGGGAGTCATTGAACCCTTGAACATGAAATTCTGGGGGTCAAATCTTTTTTTAAAGGGTAAAAAAAAGCAAAACATGGAAACTGATCAGTCTTTAAAGTAATCTTTATAAATGAAACAACATAAACAATAAAGTGTAGACACACTTTATTTTTTATGTTGTTTCATGTATGTAGATCTTTTTTTTAATAGTTTTAAGGAAACAATTGATCTATATAATCTTTTATATTGAATTGGTTGCCTCACTGGAAATTTAGTGGGTCAAAATTACCCCCTGCATGAAATTTTTGAGGGTCAAAATGGGATTTTTGTGGGGGTCAAAACCCTGGTTTAAGGGTCAAAACACAAGCCCTGGTTCATATTTCTATAAATTCATTTGCAGCCCACCACCCCTAACCTGATCAGCATTTCATCTGGAGCCAACACCTCCCTGACACAGTTAACTAGTACTGCTGCCGGCACAGCAAATACTTCTAAACCTGTACAGGCTGGTGTGAATAAACAACAGTCTCAACAACAGGGGACCCTGCAACAACAACAAACACAACAACAACAACAAGGGAATCAGCAACAACAACAACAGCAGGCTCAGATACATACTCTAGGACCGGTAAGTGAGAGTTTTCAAACCCTTAACTTTGAAGATAGTATGTCACTCTCTAAAGTAAACATGGCAATTCTTATTTGAATATTGTTTACTTATCACTTCTGTTTCTTTAAATTTTGTAGGAGTCTGTCAGTTGATTGTATGAAAAATACTTACAATCTTATTGTATAAAATTACTTTGAAGCATTATGTAAGTGTGTTTTTACTACTCTTCTTTACTAATTAATCTGATTTTTCCTCACTTATTTTCAGTTCAAAATTAAAAAGATTATAGTGTACAACTAAATTTTTCACAATTCTTAGTGGAATTACAAAATAAGTTGAGTCATTTTGGAGCTCTAAATCTTAACTGTTAAGCTTTCAATAAGTATTCAATATGAAATGCTTAACACTTTCCAGTTTTTCAAAATTTTGGACCTGTCCAAATTCAAAGGTTTTGCAGACGAAAATTAAAAGTGGATTTGATTTGAAAAATAACCATTTAGTAGGGTAGAAAATAGTGTGGAAAAAGAAGAAATTGCTTTTCAGAAGCAATTTCTTCTTTTTTCACAATGTTTTCTCAATCATAAAATCACAGGCATGTAAAAAGCAGGGATTGAACAGCAAAGGGTTAAGAGATTTTTCCAATGGTTCTTTGTAGCTGGGAATGACATAGTGAATAAACATGAAAAATGACATTGTGAAAAAAGATAAAAAGGACAAGAATTAAAAAAAATGATTTAAGTACCAAATAAAAACCATGCTTTAACCATTAATTTTACTAAAACAGGTTCAACAGGCCCAAGCCACTGCTATGGTTGGAGGGAAACCTATAATATTGGGACAGGCTACAGGGTCTCTCTTACAGGGACAGTTAGGTAAGAATTTAGAGTGCTAGGCTGAAAAATGAATTGAAAAAATGAGGAAAAGCAGAAAGAAATAAAAAGTACTAGAAATTTCAGTGTGCCTCTAATTTAACATTGGCAAACCATGCACACGGAATTTGAAGTCAATATTGTGAATATATTTTGTTCAGAGATTGGCTTTAACAAAATATATTGGCTTAGCTCCTCCCCTTTGTCAAGGTCAAGGTCATGGAAGAAGGTCAAATGTGTTACAGGTAATAACCAAGTATTTGCAGGATTATCCATGTCTGTTACATATTTCTAGTTTCTTCTTTGACATCTTTTGAATTTTGTTGTCTGCTTATGGCAATCTAATTCTACGATTCAGATATTTGAGCCTTCTCAATTGAGAAAAGATTATACCCCAGGATTCTGTATTTCCTATAATGATTTCTATTTTGGTCTTTAAAGCTTGAAAACTAATAGTTTTATGAAGTTACAATTTGTTAATTTTTTGTAACTGATTAATTGTTGTCTCTTTCAATTTTAATTTGTCTGAAAAAAAAAATCAGCAGGACCCAAGTAATTAAAGTTATTTCATTCTCAACTTAAAATTTAGTCAAATTTCGGTTTGAGATTAAAGCCGTAATTCTTTTGTAATATTGATATAGATATGTGTACATAAAAGATAATATTAATAAGTTGTTATGAATAACAACTTATTAATATTATCTTTAATGTTCATACATCATATAAATTCCAAATTTGAGAAAATTCTCAGTTGAGAAGGAAAAAAAGTTTTATAACCTCGGGCCCTGATATCAGACAAATCTTGTAACTTTCCCCCATTTTAGGTGTGATTTCTGCTGGTCAGATACCAACTAGCCAGGCCTATACTGGACAAGCTTTTGGGCAGATACAGGTAGGCACATAGAATATTATTTAAAATATATATTCAATCCATTTTTTAGCTCCACTGGCCAAAAGCCAGTGGGCTATTGTCATGGCGCGGTGTCCATCGTCCATGCCTGCGTCCGTCTGTCCGTAAACTTTTACTTTAAAAATCTTCTCCTCTTAAAGTACTGGATGGATTTCAATCAAATTTCACAGGAATGATCCTTGGGTAACACTCTATCAGATTCCTTCAAAGATTCTTAATCAGTTGAAAATCATGGCTGTAGTGGGCATGACTTTTTTCCATATATGGTAATTGGTGGCTTTTCTCAGAAACTAATTGATGGATATAAATCAATCTTCACATGAATTATCCTTGAGTGACCCTCTATCAGCCTACCCAAAATCATTGTGTTCAGATGAAAAATATGTCTTTTATGGGCGGAGGTCATGTCTCTATATTTATCCCCCCACCTACAAAGTAGAGGGGGGTATATTGGTTTCACCACGTCTGTCTGTCTGTCTGTCTGTCCATCCATCCGTCCGTCCGTCTGTAAACCTTTTTGTTTCCGGCCTCTAACTCAAGAACCAAGTGACCTACAATCATGAAACTTTATACAATTGTTGCTTATGACCCAAGGAAGTGCCCTATTGTTTTTGGGTCACATAGGTCAAAGGTCAAGGTCACAGTCAGCCTTTGTTCAATTTTCGTTTCTGGACTCTAACTCGAGAACCAAGTGACCTACAATCATGAAACTATGCAAATGCTGCATATGACCTCAATATTTGTTACTTACACATCCTGCACTAATAGCACTTGCGTTCTGACAAAGCGCTTGTTTATATAGTGGTAACTTTGAAATCATTTTCTTAGAATCTAAACAATGGATATCAACCAAATTTCCCTGGAATGATACTTGAGTGAACCTCAATAAGTCTACAAAAAAATATTGTGATCAGATGAAAAATATGTGTTTTATAGGCAGATGTCATTTCTCTACATGTTAAATAGTGAAAACTTTGAAAATCATTTTGTCAGAATCTAATTGATGGATTTAAACCAAATTTCACTGGAATGATTCTTTAGTGATCCTTTATCAGTCTACAAAAATTATTGTGATCAGATGAAAAATATGTATTTTATGGGCGGAGGTCATTTTTTATGCCCCCGATAGGGAGGCATCATAAATTTGACTTGTCCGTCCGTCCGTCCGTCTGTCCGTCCGTCCGTCCGTCCGTCCGTCATTCCATCCAAAAACTTTAACATTGGCCATAACTTCTAAATCAAAGCGGTGTCGGGGGCATTGTCATCTTACAGTGACAGCTCTTGTTCAGATAGGTTATATGGTGGAATATTCAATATAGGGTAAAACAAACTATCCTGAAAGTTTAAACAGATGGATTAAATATCATGGGAATTTTATTTCTGTGAAAGTGTATCAGTCTGCAAAAAATATTTTGGTCAGATGAACAGCATATTTTTTTATTGGGTGAGGACATTCTAACATATAAAGTGAATATTTGATCACTTTAAGTGGTGTTAAATGAAAAGCAGAAAGATCTACAATCAAAATTTTGCAGACAAAGTACCAGTATATTGTGCAGTAACATTCTGTTAGTATTGAAAATCTTATTTTTGGATTTCAACCAAATTTCACTAGAATGATCCTTGAATGACCCATTATCAGACTGCACAAAAGTGTTGTGATTAAATGAAAAATGTGGTGTAACAGGTAGAGGTTAATTTTCAATGTTATTGACTTATCATGAGATTTTTATGCAGAAATATTTCAGCATATAACACCTATTAATACTTATTTACTTGAAATAAACATTCACTCATTCATTCACTTCAATTCTCGTTTAAACAGCCTTATCATCTTCTGATAATCATTATCAGGATATTCAGGCCTGTGGAGTGAATTTGGCTCTCAAGCACCTCTAGTTTCACTGAGTTTGACACAATCTCTCACATTTTAGATTGATATATCTTGAATCTGGTAAACCAGTGCTTGTGTTTACCAACGCAGACTGTCAGGCCAACTTTGTCAGCCCAAACCAAAACAAAAGATAATGAGAAAGGCGTAGGCAATACCAGACAAGGTAGGTCAATAAAAGGGAGTATACAAAATTTTCAAGTTCCTAAATGATTTTTAAAAAAAGCGTTCCATGCCCAGTTAATTATGTTACCTTGATTGAACTTTTTACTCTATTTCAGTCTAAAACGAATCAACAGATTGGAGTGAACAACGCAGGACAGGGCCAGTCTATACAGATGAGTTCACAAAGTACAATGAGATTTTCCCAGCCACAGATGATCGCAAGTAATGCGGGCAACGCCCAGTTGATAACGTCACCAATCACCAATCAGATGCTACAAGCAATGGCTTCACAACTACAGCAGTATCCACAACAACCAATTATGTCAGCACAGGGACAGTCACCTACTATTATTGCAGGTAAAGAAGTGCATTTTATACCCTGTAGGTGGTGCTCTTGTATTGTTAAAGTGCTTAATCTATTTTCATTGTACTTATTGTTCAAATAAATGTCATTCAAAATTTAGTAAAACTCAGTCCCTGTGGACTAAAATTATAGCTTTTAGTGAAAGTACTGATCTACTTTTTAGGTTAAAATTAGATAAAGAAGGTCTAACTTATCAGTTAACAGATAATAATGATATTCATTTATGTATTTAGGTCAAGGCCTGTATATTAGATCAGCCAATCCTGTACAAGCACAAGGTCTAATGGCCAGAGTACAGACAGCAATTAACCCAAATTTTAAAGGAACCAATCAGCAAACGGATAAAAATGATATTTATGTATTTAGGTCAAGGCCTGTATATTAGATCAGCCAATCCTGTACAAGCACAAGGTCTGATGGCCGGAGTACAAACAGCAATTAACCCAAATTTTAAAGGAACCAATCAGCAAACAGTGCAGGTTTGTTAGATATTGTTATGTATTTTTAATTACATTCATATGTTACCAAAAAAACCCATCTTGAAATTTTAAAATACAAATACAATAAAATATTTGAAATGATCATGTTCAATGGACCAAGGGCAAAAGATCCATATAAACTAATATTTGTTATGACCAATGACTATTCTAAAAATACATTCATCAGGGACTATAAAATATACTTCATACCCTGTAAACCCATATGGCTATAAGTGGAGTTTACAGTATATGAATTAAAATAGGTGTTAGCACAGGTCCACTTGTCTAAATTAAATTGTTACTGAAGTGAAATGACAATTCTATGTGAAAAATCGACATTACAAAATCTGCCAAGACCTACTTTTTTTGACCTGTTCAACTTGCATCCCAGTCTGACTAGGGTCAAAGAATTTTGTACTTACTTTTGGTATGATTGGTTACATTCACAATACTTCAATTGTTAAATCTTCCCCTTTTTATGCCCCCCGTATCGAGAGATGGGGGGCATATTGTTTTACTCATGTCCGTCTGTCTGTCCGTCCATCAGTCCTCTGTCCGTCCGTCTGTCCGAAAACTTAACCCCGAAACTTATCCTTTGCCTTTTCTCCAAAAGTATTTGACACACAAAGCTGTACCAAAGTCAAGGTCATGTGACAAGGTCAAGGTCATGTGACAAGGTCAAGGTCATCTGTCAAGGTCAAACTTTAAAAAAAAATGCTGTTCGGGGGGCATTCGTGTTTCACAAACACATCTTGTTTGCATAGGTAAAATAATGCCTCTGGGTGATATATCCAACAATTTGAAAGATGACAGAGGCCCAAACAACTAGCAGCCTAGTCATGGTCTATAACAGTGGAATTACAAGAATCGCTGTTCATCTAAAGACACATGACCTTATGTATCTATACTGGGAAAAGTGAAGACTCTGGACAGGCTGTGCAGATGCACAGGCTGGCAAGAGTCTTGCTTGGGTCACTTTTGAATGTTTTTGAAATGTCATGCACAAACACAAATGTCGGTTACAGAAATTTTATTTTCTAGATTACTGCTTATAATCAACCATTCCTTATTATTATTCAATTTCTAAGATGAAGATTTTTTTCAAGCATACAAATGTTCAGGGTATATACCAAAAGAGTTTCTAAAGTTTGCATTAATAAGTCTGAACAATGTTCCCAAAAATCCCATAATGGGAGTGATTTACCCCTAAATTGAAGCTTGTACCCCCAATTTTTGCGATCAGCCTTCTTTGTGTTATATAAAGGGGGTACATGCATGCTGTAAAATACCTATTTGTACCCACAGATTGAAAAAGCAGTGGGGACACTGCTGAAGATCACAATCCTAGAAACAAAAAACATTTCACTTCAGAATGTAGCATTACCAATACAGAAACAAACCACAGCCGCCCAGACTGGTAAAGTTCTCCTGCCGTCTGTGTCAAAGGCGGTGACGGCTAAAGTGTTGCCTTCTAATACATCAGCCACTGTCAAGACGGGGAACCAAGCTATGGCCAAACCAAAGGGAAGACCTAAAGGAGTTGCCAAGGTTACCACACCAGTCAGTAGTGCATGTAAGTTCTACTTATAGTATTTAGTGATCAAACATTAACCCTTTCCTGACTTTCAAAATTTTAGACTGATCCAAGTTGATAAGGGTTACTCTGAATAGTAAGGGTAATTTTTATGCCCCCGATAGGGAGGCATCATAAATTTGACTTGTCCGTCCGTCCGTCTGTCCGTCCGTCCGTCCGTCCGTCATTCCGTCCAAAAACTTTAACATTGGCCATAACTTCTAAATCAAAGCGGTGTCGGGGGCATTGTCATCTTACAGTGACAGCTCTTGTTTTGGGTTAAAAAATCGCATGAACATAAAATTCTGGGACTGTGCTGGAAGGGGTAAGAGTATGAGAATCACCTGCACGATTATGAAATAATTTCAATTTCAGGTGAAGGAGGAGTTATATGCAAAAAGGAAAATTTGATAGCAGAGCCCGAGGACTTATCTTTCAAATAACTCCTCCCCCCCATCAGACTTAATTTATGAACACATCAACGCTAAAAATGAGATTATATCCACTATGACACAATAACAATTTTGAAATTAGTTTTATTACCCTTTTCTGGGTGTGAAATAGTAAAATAACATTTTTCTGGATGTAAAATTTATAATCAAATAATGATATTGACATTGGGAGAATTTCACAGAAAACCAAGCACTTCATTAAGCACTCTGGTCATGTGATGTCAAAAGCATAAATGTTCCCGCTAAAGATGATGTATGACATCATAAATGGGCGGAGCTATCTGTGTACACATGACACATGAATATTATAGCAAATTTCAAAAGTTCTTTGTAATTCTTCTTATCTCATATATGGGTTTTACCCCATAGTGTTACAATTATGGATAAAAAGGAAAGGAATTTTAGAACTGTTATTTCAAAACAATTTGGAGTGAATTAGTTATGTACCAATTTTATGAAGTATATAGATCTCTTGAATATTGAAAATATGACTTATATGTAAAAGAATGTTTGGGAACTGGGGCAAATCTTTGATTTTACCTATCTAAGGTCAACTGTAGTCATAAGTTAAAAAATAATCATGTGGTAGTATAGAATAAGCTTCCCTCTTAAGATAGTAAAAGTGAAAAAGTTATGCCTCTGGTCACTCTGCACTTCACATAAATATACTGTTCACAAAAAGTAGAGGATATTATAAGTTTGATTTCTGGTATTCTGGTCAGCTTGGGCATCCATACATCTTCAGGGCCCCGTTTTTGAATCATCAACAAAGAAACCAATTGTTTGATATCGTGACAATATCTGACTCTGAGACACATGGTTTGACAACAGTCTGGATTCACGTTCTTCTGGTTTCCAGCATACCATTGACTCACTTACGGTGAGCTTTCATTAGACCTCACATTATTCCAACAAAATGTGATGCGAATACATGAAAGAGATAAACACCAAATATTTTTTCTCGAAGTTATGCTCAACTAAAGAAAGAATATCCATTACAACATACGACATGTTAAAATAAGCGATATACCCCTCTCATCTTAAATGTTGATTTTGCAGGACATGTTAAGCAGAAAATTGGAATTCAATAACTACCATATTACCATGAGACAACTGCTAGTTGGCCAAGAATAAGTTCGATTTTCCTAAATTGTTGGCAACCACAATAACCTTATGGATTAACAGATTATCCCCTACTTTTTGTGAACAGTATATAATCAGTGCTTTTCTACCAGACGGTCCAACATTTTGTCTAAATAATTTACAAATACATACGAACCTTTTCAAAAGTTACTTACAGAAGTTTAGATGATAGTGCGTCTCTGACATCTTATTTAGATATGTATATTATAGCCAATGAAGTTCCCATAAAATCAGAAAGTCCAGCATCTAATGCTTCCAAACCCTCAACACCAACCAATCAAACACCAGCTTTACCATCACATGACACAAAGAACCAATCAGATTCTGACAATGAGCTTGGAAAGAAATTAGTGGTGAATGAAGACCAAGAGGATTTACCTGAAGAAAATGAAGAAAAACAAACCGAAACAAAAATGGTGGGTGTTTGAACTCTGAATTATTTAAAAGTCTTGTAATTTCTGATTAAGCATTATCCTGCTGTATATGATTTTTGCTGAATTTGATTTTTGCAGTTTATTTTACTAGTCTGGCTAAGGGTCTTCCCGGATTAGAGAATATGTTAGTGTCTAAAAATAACAATGTTATCTGGTCGAGGTTGGGAGAATTTATCATGACGAGGCTCTGCCGAGTGATGATAATACTTCACAGCCGAGACCAGATAACATTGATATTTTATGACACTTACATGTTATTCTATTTATCATGCAATCATTTTCAGCGCTAAGTTGAAGGAAACCCTTACAATCAAAGAAATTCAAAGAAAATGTATGCAAATTATTTCTAAGAAGGAGGCTGGATGGTGGTAATGGTGTGAGAAATACCAGGAGTTCATTCTTAGGTGCCACAGCAGTCGCAATATAACTGAAATAATGTTGAAAGCGGCGCTAAACCCCATTCAAACAAACAAATTTTGTGCAATTGTTAAAATTGTAAGGCACAGGCTGATAGCCAACTTTCAATGAAAGATCACCTTAAAAAGCCTTTATTGCATAATGTCAATTAGAAAATATTTTGCTCTTACACTGTATTAATTCTTCTGTATTTCAGACTGAGAGCATTACAGAGAAAGAAAGTCCAACAAAACAGGACCCTGTACCAGAACCGCCACCTGTAGAGAAACAAAGAGCCATAGTGAAACCCCATATACTGACACATGTAATAGAGGGGTTTGTGATACAAGAGGGGCCAGAACCCTTCCCTGTAAGTAGGGGCTTCATTTAATACTAATAAATTTTGCTTAATTTTTATTATACCCCAAGCGACCTAGAATCATGAAACTTAATGCAATTGTTGCTTATGACCCAAGGAAGAGCCCTATTGTTTTTGGGTCACATAGGTCAAAGGTCAAGGTCACAGTCAATTTTTGTTCAATTTTCATTTCCGGACTCTTAACTCAAAAACCAAGCTACCTATAATCATGAAATTTTATGCAAATGTTGTTTATGACTCAAGGAAGTGCCCTATTGTTTTTGGGTCACATAGGTCAAAGGTCAACATCGCAGTCAATTTTTGTTCAATTTTCATTTCTGGCCTCTAACTCAAGAACCAAGCGACCTAGAATCTTGAAACTTCATCCAAATGCTGCATAATGATCTCAATATTTGTTACAAACACATACTGCACTAATAGCACATACATTTTGACAAAGTGCATGTGGGGGTATAAGTCCGCTATGTGACAGTTCTAGTTTCCCCACCACTAATACTAATTCGGTATCATGCCAATCATGCCAGTTTACCAGATTTCATCCCAGCAACTAGTGTATGTGTTTTTTTGTTTATTTATCATTGCTACTGTAGCACATGCCCATATGAGCGACACCCCAGAAGACAGTAAGTTGTTACGGGGGATAGTGCAAGGATACATGAAGAAACTACTGCCGTGATCCACCATGGTTCTATAATGTGCTTGAGTCAAAGCAATGTCACACGGAACCTCGGTTTAACTTCTCATCAGAAAGACAATTAGTTTGTTAGTGTGCCAGCCCGGGAATCGAATATGTTTAGCCAATAGTAGCGATTCCACTTAATGACAAAGTTGATTTATCCTAAATCTTGCCAATCAGTAGAACAATGTTTATGTATATCTATATTTAGATAATAAGATTTATCCTCTTCAATAAAAAAAAACAAAACAGTTTTATAGTCAATTATTTTAATATCTAATTAATAGGTTCAGCGATCCTCCTTAATGACAGAATTCATTCCACCCAAGCCGGGTCAGCCTGTAGAACAATCCTCCTTAATTTCCATGGAAGATGAGGATATGGACCAGGATGATACTACCAGTGTTGAAGATCAAGGTCAGTTTATGTCTTTAATACATGGTGTTAGATTAGACATTTATTTCCCTGATAGCAACATTCATCTTTTCTGTCTTCCACCAATGGTTTGATAATCATAGACCTATGTGGGATGGCAGCTTGAGGCTAGGAAAGGGTGTAATGGTGGTAATACCAGGAATCCATTGATAGGTGCTCTGCCTCTGCAATATAACTGAAAGATTGTTGAAGGCAGCATTAAACCCCGTTCAAACAAACAAATAGACAGAGTTATGACAATAAAGATTGATTATTTTTAAGGAGGGGTATGGAAATACATTGTATCATCTTTTACTTGTCCAGGGTCAGGATAAACTTGTCTGCAAAACAAGAAATAGATAGATTTTGAGAAAACATTGTTTTTATATAATAAGATGCTTGAAACCAGTCTTTTCTTCATTTAAAACATTGTTATTTATCTTTGAGATCTATAAAGTACCATTCCAAGATTTTCCAAGGTATTTAATTGCCCACAGACAAGTGGCGAAGAAATATCCACTTGTTGGCAGGTAGATAAAACAATGGACAAGTCAGGCTTCGGAATTACACCCCTGTTTTTAAGCAAAAAAACACACAAAAAAACATATGGGGTTATTTTGAGTAATCAAGACAAAAAAATCTAGATGAAGTTAATTGATAATTCCAATAGTAAGAGTCACAGCCATTTTGTATAAAATTCATACCTGTCTAAATGTCTAATAAGAAAAACGGTATGAAATATAGTGATGAATATCTTGAATTGAAATTTGTTATACAGGATATCAGAATGAATCATAAATGAAAATTTTAATGATTGAAATATTAATATTGAAGCAGAAAAATCTTATCTTATTGAAAATCATAAGAAAAGAAACGTGACCAGCCACACAAAACAGGACCATCTTGGAACTCCTTGAAATAAATATTTGAAAAAGAGATTGGTTCCTGTAAAAAATACCATAATATTAAGTCCAATACAGGAAGGTAGAATGATCATTCTAAATAAAGAAAAAGAGTCAAGTTGAAAAAGTTTCTACCCTAGTCAGACTGTTTAGACTGACTAGGGTTGACAAATTTCTCACCATCGAGACGTCTCTTTTCACACGGCGGATCTCATTTATGTAAACACCCTGTTTTTTCTTTTGCATGATCATGTTGCATGCTTTCATCATTATCATATCTATATTGTATTTTTGTTGTAATATAATCCTAGATTATAGAGGCTAATTGTTTGTTTCAGTCCAAGACTGATTTGTCTTTCTCTTTGAGTGAAAAACCCCTAACAATTAGTCTCTTCCTTAATGCAAATTAGAGTGAAATGCGAAAATTTTGGGATAGATTTCGAAGTGTATCATTTTGCACATGATCACTTAGCAATATCTTGACATCATTCTTTTATTAGGCTCAGCTTCAATAAAGTCAGGTAGGGTATGTTAAATGAATGCGGGTTATAAATATTTGTTGATTTCACTCGTCTGGCTGTCATTTCTTGTTAATTCACATAAAAGAATTACAGAAATGTACATACTAAGTAAAAGTTATTGTTCTAAAGGTATTCTATTTAAGGTAGTGGACTTGTTATAACTCCACAACATTACCGAAGTCATGCTTTTGCACAATGTGACCAGAGGTTTCCTAATGAAATTATTAGGAAACCTCTTTTAACACTGTTAGCGTTCATGAGTCCCAAAACGTAGCCGAGTTATAATGGTCCACTACCTTAACAATGATGCTCTGATAGATGCTCACCCTAGTTGTATATTTAGAGTGCTTGAAAATGTACCAGGTTAATCACAATAAAAACTTCCTCCTTTGTACTTGGAATACAAAATTATTCCCCCCATCAGTATCTTTGTTTTGCATATAGCTCCTTGGCTGAAATACAGTATTATACTAACTGCATACTTTTTTGTTGTAGTCTAATCAACATAGATGAACTTATTCATACCCAGAATTAAACTTTTGCCTGTTAGAGCTTCTTCCCTTCAATTGATATTTTGCTGTATGATTAATTTTCTGTTACTACATTAACACTGCATGTTACTCTGTATATCAAGTTTGCAAAAATGTTATTCACAAATCATTCTTCAGGGGTGTGGAATTCCCATGCAGGACTTGCCCAACACTGATTTTTAGCTCCACTGGCTGAAAGCCACTGGGGCTATTGTCATGGCGTTGTGTCCGTCGTGCGTCAGTGCGCCCGTGCGTCCGGTCATAAACTTTTTCTTTAAAAATCTTCTCCTCAGAAACTACTGGATGAATTTCAACCAAACTTCACAGGAATGATCCTTGGGTGACCCTTTTTCGAAGTTGTTCAAGAAATTTTGATCCAATGAAAAACATGGATTTAATGGGCGTGGCTAATTTCCAAATATGGTAAAAAGTGAATTTTCTCAGAATCTAATTGATGGATACCAATGAAATTTTACATGAATGATACTTGTGTGACCCTTTATCAGTCTACAAAAAATCATTGTAATCAGATGAAAAATTGGTATTTTATGGGCGGAGGTCATTTCTCTATATGTTATATAGTGGAAACTTTGCAAATCGTTTTCTCAGAATGGAATTGATGGATATCAACCAAATTCCACTAGAATGATCCTTGAGTGACCCTTTATCAGTCCACCAAAAATTAGTGTGAATGGATGAAAAATATGTATTTTATGGGCAGATGTCATTTCTCTATATGTTATATAGAGGAAACTTTGGAAACCATTTTTCTCAAAATCTAAGTGATGGATATCAACCAAATTTCACTAGAATGATCCTTGAGTGACCCTCTATCAGTCTACAAAAAATTATTTTGATTGGATGAAAAATGTGTATTTTATGGGCAGAGGTCATTTCTCTTTTTGTTATATAGTGGAAACTTTGGAAATCATTTTCTCAGAATCTAAAAGATGGATATCAACCAAATTTCACTGGAATAATCCTTGAGTGACTCTCTATCAGTCTACAAAAAATTATTTTGATTGGATGAAAAATATGTATTTTATGGGCGGAGGTCATTTCTCTTTGTGTTATATAGTGGAAACTTTGAAAATCATTTTATCAGAATCTAAATCATGGATACCAATGAAATTTTATATGAATGATCCTTGAGTGACTCTTTATCAGTCTACCAAAAATTATTGTGATCAGATGAAAATATGCATTTCACGGGCGGATGTCATTTCTCTATATGTTATGTAGTTGAAACTTTGAAAATCATTTTCAACATCAGTAGAATCCAAAATATCTAAAAATCTAGTCAAAACTTGTTTTGTTATAACCGAAATTGGTAGATGAGCATGAAGTAAGGATTTTAGGGTTCATTAATGTTACCCTAAATTATGCCCCCTTAAAACTTAGTATCTGGGGCTTATTGAAATTGCAGCCGTTTGAACACAACTCCTCCTTACTTTTTGTCTTTATTTAAATGAAACTTGGTCAATATCATCACCATTATTTGTAGATGTACATGGATCAAGGATTTTATGGCTCATTTATTTCCCTGAAGTATGCCCCCTTTAAACTTAGTGTCTGGGGCTTATTGAAATTGCAGCCTTGTGAAGGCAACTCCTCCTAACTTTTTGTCTTGATTTAAATGAAACTTGGTCATTTTGAATTTGGTTCTGTCAAAATAAGTAGTGTCTACAATTATTTTCGTGAAACAGCAGCAAAGTGGCGGCGTATTTTGTGACTATTGCACTCTTGTTCTACCTGCGAACAAGTACTTTTTTTCTATGCCACTTGTGCTTGGACAAGTGAATACCAGGATAAATATCAGCATGGTACTAAACAGATTTAAGAGGTTTAGTATCAATGTTAATATCAAAGGGAAGAAAATGAAGTCCAGCATTTTCTTCTTTAAAAAACAATGTTTGCTAAAAAAAAATTGATTGATTTTCTTTTTTACAGACAAGCTCATTCTTATCATGAACAAGTAGAAAAATCATCTTTTATTTGTCCAGTAAAAAGTGGAGAAACTGTATTTCCACATCCCTGTTTTTGTTGTACTCTATAAAATCTGATGTAGCTCAATCTCACCATTATTTATATGCCTCCACATCAATAGATCAGGGGCATATTGTGTTTGATCTGTCTGGTTTGTTGTAAGTCTGTTTGTCTGAAAAAATGATGATTGCTTGGGACAAAACTCTCTGTTGGTACCAAGTTCAAGGTTATTGGTCAAGGTCAATGTCACTTTTTTAAGGTCAAATATGTGGAAATTTTAGGCTGCACATGAGTTAAGTATTGTCACAGATTACAGAATTGAATTAAGGTTTGCAAAATGAATTAAGTATATTGTACTTCCACAGATAACAGAATTTAAGTAAGGTTTGCTGTAGATTACCGTATTGTATAAAACTACTTTATGGCAGTGGCGGGGGCATAAGTGTTTCATAATCATATCTTGTTCATTCATCAAATTAAAATATTACCCCAGTTTATTCTTGAATAATTTATTCTGTAGGTTCATCAAATGGACAGAAAATGTTGCGCTGTGAATGTTGTAACGGATCATATCCCGAGAGCAAGTTTAATCCTACACAACGATTTTGTTCAAAATCTTGCGCTAAACGATACAACGTTGGATGCTCTAAACGTCTCCAACACTTTCCCGGCCGGCCAAAAGATAAGGGTACTTGTGAATTTTATGTTATTTTGTGTGCTCAGTTATTCAAAAGTTGTTTTTTTATAAGCATGAAGATTACAAATGATGAAATATAACTTAAAGGATAGCACCTTATTGTTGTTTGTAGGAAATGTGTATGACTCTTATTTTCCCTTATCAAATAACTTAATATTTCTTATGTCTATCAACATATATGTACATACATTCTGAATTGCTAAAAAGAGTTACATGCAAAAGGTTAAATCAGAGGTCAGAGCCCTAGGATTTTACTTTGCATAAAATTCCTCCCCCATCAGACTTTATCTATGGACACATCAACGGCAAAATGAAATTATATCCATTATTACACAATCACAATTCTGAATTGAGTTTTAATACCCTTTTCTGGATGTAAAATAGTTCTATAACATTTTTCTGGATGTAAAATCAATGAACAATTAATGATATTAACATTGGGAGAATATCACAAGAAACAAAGTGTGTCATTTAGCTTGTGGGTCATATGACGTCAAAAGCATCAATGTTCCTGCTAAAGATGACATTGAGTATAATAAACGGGCAGAGGTATCTGTGTAAGCAGTAAAACACATGACATGAATTTTATTGCGAATAAAGTTCTATGTTTTTTTTTTCTTATTTCATATATGCGTTTTACGCCATTGTGTTGTAATAAATCATAAGATATGAAGAGAGCAAGGCATAGTTGTCTCTATATCAATTCAGTATATGGTATTAGAGGGTAAGTGTTTCTGTCTTAATTTGACTGGAGCATTTTCCTACATTTTTTGAGGGATTTTAAAAAAATGGGCACAAAAGTGTTTCTAATTATGATTGGATGTACCATTTGAAACCATGTTTCAGATTGTCTGAAGGTCAGAGCCTCAGCTCAAGGTTAAATTTTATGATTAAGCTCGTGTGTAGCATGGCTCCTATAATTATGGATGCATCTGAACATAACTTTGCTCATGTTGAGGGGTTACTGTTAGTGAAAAACTATTGTAAGTGCCTATATATAGATAGGCACTTACAATAATTTTGTGCTAACCCCTTGATGTGTTCTCCCTCAGGAATTGATGTGATGTTTGAAACAATTTTTTAAATAGCTAAAAGGTAAAGGACACTGATCAATTTCATCTTAAGAAAATGAGCTGATCTTGAGCATATATACCCCAGTTATGGATAATTCAAAATTCATTTGGTGCAAGTGTTCTCCATATTGAGTAGATTTGCCATTTGAAACAAATCTTCAGATAAATGATAAAGTTTAAGGTCAAGGTCACAGATCTTTGTCAAATTTGGAAAATTAAGCTTATCTTTAGCATATCTTCCTCTAACATGCTTAGTTTCCAAAATAATTTGGCGCAAGTGGTCTACATCTTGAACAGAATGTATCACTTGAATACATTTTCAGATAGCTTCAAGGTCTTAAGTCAATGTCAAATTTTGAAATAGAGTCATCGAGGTCTAGACACTCTTTGAGATAACCATTCTAGTTGTATTTGCATGATATTCCCCCATCTGGTGTTGTATTAATACAATGTACTTGTTATTTTTATTACTAATGACTCTCTGGTTAACACTATACTATCCCTCTTTACTATAGTTTAGAACATTATATACAGGTATAATATTTCTATGGGCTTAAAAAGTGTTCTTATGTATTTCAAGGACAATTTAACATGTTGAGGGTTTAGCGCAAGACTGTACTATTCTTTCACTGAACCCTTGATATCTTCTTCTGAAGAGTCCTTGTAATGGTCACTTTAAAAAAAAAAGTAAAAAAAAATATTAGTGAATTTACTTCTATATGAATTTGTTAGTTGTAATTTTCACAGATCTTTACATCTTTGAAGCTTATAGCTTTGAAGAGGGAGGCTGGCTATTTTCATGCACCTGCATTGATAAGGGGATATATTGTTTTACTAGTGTCCGTCTGTCTGTCTGTGACAAAACTTTACCTGCAAATTAAATTATTTTCTAATAACTTCAACACTATTCAATTTACTATGATCATGTTAGCATTAAGGTTTCTCTCATCAATTTGGATCTGACAAGGCTGGTATCAGTGTCAAACTTCAAAACCATAAAAGAATAAACCCTGTTAAGGGGAATTTGTCGTTTATGAACACATTTTGTAGATCATTTAGTCAATAAATATATTATTTGTTGAATTTTTAAAGTCTTTAAACTACAGCTTGATTTAAGTTGAAGTTACAAGGTTTTAGAATTAAGGCTTGTAATAACAGCTTGATTAAAACTTTTAGTACACAGCTATTTTTAAAACTAGCGGCAAAGAAGTCCTGTAAGAAATCTGTCTTATATTGGAGATATTTTTTCATTTTTGCTATATGATATTAGACTATTAACACTAAAAACCTAATCACACTCATGATTGAATCCGCTTCGCGTATTCATACAGTTTGATTAGGCTTTCAGTTTCATACCTCATTGAAATCAACAAAAACTGTCTTCATATCTTGTTTAAACATATTTTTCAGGTCGTGTCTTGAAGAGAAAGCGACATGGTAAGGGTAAACGTGGTGTCCATGGTAACAGATTACAGAGTTCTAGTTCAACTGTAAGTCAAGTGAAAGTTGTCTCTATGTATAACATGACAAAATTGAACCCAATCTTTAAAGGCAAATTTCATTTCAATATCTTAATTTGCTTCATGATACACAAAATATTGCAGTAGATATTGCTCGTGCAAATACCTCTATTTAACGACCACTTATTATGCAGAAAACCATTGTTGACATGTCTGACCCTTATGAGCCTGGGCTGTTGCACAGTCTGTCTATTTTTGAAACTTTATGCACTTCCCAGATAATCTTTTGCCTCATGGTCACATATTTCTTGTAAGACCGATTGTGTAAATTTTCTCTCTCATAACTTACAGGGAGGTGGAGGAGACGATATGGATATGGAGGATCAGAGTAGTTCCATGAGTCAAGACGAGAGTCCGTCACCGTCGACGACACCCGACCATCGGTTACATACCCCACCCCCTGAACTACAACTGGAGTCAGATCTACATGTGCCATTAACTAGTCCTACAAAATGGAATGTAAGTAAACTTTTGTTTGTATTTATAATAAGGTCATTGCAAAATCTGTTGTCAAAATCTTACCCTTACAGTTTTCCATCGAAACAAATGTGTCATTTAGAAAAGAAATTACTGAATGCACTACAGACAAGGTTACAATTCAAGGTCAAAAATTGAAATTATACTTATCTGGAGTGTATCTTCAAAATTTATCCATAGATTTCAAAATAATTTGACATAAGTGGTCTTCATTATGAGTAAATGTTTTTGGTATGACTTCAATAAAACGGGGTCCAAAGGGATCAACATCACTCTTGAGGGATTATAAGGGTATAGAGGAAAATCATTTGCTTCAGTGTGATATCGATTTATATTTCCTTGAGTGAACAACAGCAGCTATATTTCACAAGTGGCAGAGCTTTGTATATAGCTTTTTTGTTTACAAAATATACTATTTCTTTGATGCAAAAATGATACAAAATGTGAACATTTTTGTATGACTTTTCTTAAAGCGTGTCATTTTGCAAGTGATTGCTATGCAACGCTCATAATGATGTCACTTTTTGCGATCGGCATAGATAATGTTAGATTTGGTGAAAGGAATGAAAGCAGTGTGTAAGTTTTTGATAATTTCGCTTATTAGGTGATGATAAAGATAATCTACCATTATTTCTCAATAATCCACCAAAAAGCACTAAAGAATGTGCGATAATAAGTTTTATAGAATTTACATAAAAAACTTTTTTTTCTATTTACAGGTGCAGGATGTTTACGAGTTTGTGAAAGCATTACCCGGGTGTTCAACTTACGCAGACGAGTTTAAATCACAAGAAATAGACGGTCAAGCATTGTTGTTGTTAAAGGAGGACCATCTTATGACCACCATGAACATGAAACTTGGTCCTGCTTTAAAGATATGTGCTAGAATAAACGCTATTAAAGAAGAAACAGGCTGAAAGATGTTGTTAAAAAATTTTTTAACAATGTTATATAGGCCTACCAAATCTTGCAAGGGCAAAATTTTACTAGTCTGCATTCATGTAATCATTTACAAAGAGATTATCTTGGGATGTCATTGATAAATTTATAAACCAATAATCAAATAATAAACATAAAGGGGTTGTCTTTTTTTAAAAAAATACAGTTTCAGAACTTTCCATGCTCACAAATAATTCTGTAGCAAAGATCAAGAAATACAGGCATGTATAAAGATGCAATATTCCTGTGGTTAATTGGGGGACTTCTGGCCCAGCCTCTTAAAACGTAATTTATAATTACATTTATGGACATGAAACAGAAAAAAAATCTTTGGGCCAACCTAAATGTTATTACAACGGCTTACTAAAGCTATAGTTACAACATTTCAGTTGTCTTTTAATGAAAATGTTTCAAACAAAATGGTTGACAAATAACAGAGGTCAAAGGTCACCCTGGGAAAAATGCTCTAAACTTGCATTCAAATGCACTTAAGTTTATTGTCTGTGATCAATTTATTTAAAGCCCTCCGAAAGACCTGTGGTGTCTGGGCGGACGGTGGGGGTGTGCATGCACTTTCTTGTCTGGAGCATAACTCTATCCCCTTATGTCTGATTAACTTGAAACTTGGCAGTTATGTTAAGGCGTACCTTGTGATAATTTGTCACCTTGTTGACATTAATGCAACAAATGACGACAAAAATATTGTCAAAAGGATGAACAGTTAAGAGGTGAAGAGAGAATTTGTTGATTTTATGTAGTTTGATACAAAAATCCTAATTACACTGTAAAATTATGTGATGATTTTTAGCTTCATACCTTAATGAAATCAACCAAATCTGTCTTTGTATGTCATAAATAGATAAAATGAAGCAAAAATGTAGAGAATGAAATAGAATAATTACAGAATGGATTTCTCATGGGTCTATTTTGAGCAAGCTTATAAAATATTTGCATACTCAAAGTTGTTTTGATTGAATAATTAAACCAATTTTTCAGCCAATCAGAATGCATGAAAATTGATGGAACCATCCGGAATTGAATTATTTATCATTGATTGTGTATTGGCTGTATTAATGGATATTCACTACTAATGTCACTTGAATTAACGATATATATGCTGCTTAAAGGGAGGGGTGTGTATCACATTCTAAAACTTAACATTTTCCTGTTTTACAAAATTTTGGACCTGTCCAAATTCAAAGGTTTTGCAGACGAAAATTAAAAGTGGATTTAATTTGAAAAATAACCATTCAGTAGGGTAGAAAATAGTGTGGAAAAAGAAGAAGTTGCTTGTCAGAAGCAATTTCTTTTTTTTCACAATGTTTTCTCAATCATAAAATAACAGGCACGTAAAAAGCAGGGATTAAACAGCAAAGGGTTAAGCATCTTTTCCACCCCTATATTGTTGATGACATTAGAAGGGACTTGACAAGACTTTTCCAATGATATTCCACATGTATGCATGGCACCTGTTTACAGAGCACATTTTCAATGAAATTCTTTCAAACACGTACAACTGTGCTTGACATATGGTTAATGTACTTTACATATGCTTGCAGTACTTGACACACTCTTATATATGTTTCATGTCAGTTTTCTTTCTCTTAAACATCCACAGTAAACTGCAATTATTACAATATTTGAATACAATGTATAATTCGTAATGAAGTCAATTTAGGGGGCCAAACATACTGTTTTGATAAGGAGATAAGAGTCATTGGTTAACAACCTTTTGAAATACGGGTGTATTGACTCAAATCCATAGAACATTGTTATACCCCCGTAAAACGAATGTTTTGGGGGTATACTGGAATCAGCCTGTCTGTCTGTCTGTCCATGTGTCTGTCCGTCTGTGTGTCTGTCCGTCTGTCTGTGGACACATATAGTAGTAAATTTGTGTCGCGAACTCCTCCTTCAGTTTTCCTTCAAAAGCTTTGAAACTTTATAGAAACATTAATCACATGTTGAAGTTTTGCAAGACACAATTTTTAGGTCCCAACTTTCCCTGGTTCATGAATTATCTCCCCTTGAACTTAGACATTTTTTCCTTTTTGTTATCATGTACTTATAATTTTGTGTCGCATACTCCTCCTTCAATTTTCATTCAATTGTAATTAAACATTTGTCAAATATTGATCACATGTTGAAGTTTTGCAAGACGCAAATTTCAAGTGTCAACTCTCCCAGGTTCATGAATTATTTCCCCTTGAACTTAAGACATTTTTTCCTATTTGTTACCGTGTACTTATAATTTTGTGTCGCAAACTCCTCCTTCAATTTTCATTCAATAGTTATGAAACATTATACAAACATTTGTCACATGTTGAAGTTTTGCAAGACGCAAATTTCAAGTGTCAACTCCCCCAGGTTCATGTGTTATCTCCCCTTGAACTTTGACATATTTTCCTATTTGTTACTATGTACTTATAATTTTGTGTTGCAAACTGCTCCTTCAATGTTCATTCAAAAGTAATGAAACAGTATACAAACATTTATCACATGTTGAAGTTTTGCAAGACTCAAATTTCAAGTGTCAACTTCCACAGGTTTATGAATTATCTCCCCTTGAACTTAAGACAGTTTTTCTTTGTGAACACGTATACTTGTAATTTTGTTTCCCAAATTCCTCCTTCAGTTTTCCTTTAATCAGTTTTCATGTAATATCTTTGAAATTTTAAACAAACATTTACCATATGAAGTTTTGCAAGACACAGGGTGAGTTCCCAACTTGTCCTGGTTTAAGAATTACCTGCCCTTGCACTTACTACATTTCTTTCTTTTTCGTTCACATATACTAGTAATTTTGTGTTACGAACTCCTCCTTCAGTTTTCCTTCAATAGCTTGAAAACATTTATCACATGTTTAAGTTTTGCAAGACGCAATTTAGAGGTCTCCAATCCAAGAGTTATCTTTATATTTGAAGCATTTTTTGCCGCTTCTGTCAAAGTATCTCATTCTCTGAAAGCACTTGCCGGGGTATTAAGTCACATTCAGTGACAAGCTCTAGTTATTTCAGGAGTTTACTGTTTACAGTAAACTCCTGATATAACAATGCTATATTGACCTGAGAAAATACATTGACATTCATGTTTTATGTATGAAACAGATGACATTTTTGTAAGAAATATGCCCCTTTCAACATGGACTTTTTCATTTTACAGAACCTTCAACAATGCATTGCATCTGCTTGCAGAGCTCATTTTCCATAAATTTCATTCAAACACATACAACTGTGCTTGACATATGGTTGCAGTACTTGACATATGCTCGCAGTACTTGGCATATTCTAATATAAATAGATATTTTGTGTCAGTTTACTTTGTCTTGTCCATCTGCAGTAAACTGCAATTTTTGCAATATTGATAAGTTCGTAATGAAATCAATTTTGGAGGCCGAAATTCCGTTTTGATAAGAAGACAAGAAGAGTTGCTGGTTAACAATATTTTGATAAAAGGATGAATTTACTTTAGTCCATAGAACATTATTATGTCAGGACTTAACTATACTCTTCAAAATAAGTTCTTTGACATTTGATGTACATGTACACTTCAACAATAATATCTATATGTGTGGGTGTAAATTCCATCAAAGACGGTGAAGTCAATGCATCTTCACATTGTATTAAAACAGAAATAAGTTTTTGACCAAAGAATTGTAAAAGAGACGTCGAAGAAGGATGTTACGTCGCACATGCCTTATTGCAGCAAACTCAACCTCTTGTATCTGGTTCCACACTTTCTGACCAGAGATCCTCCTTTGAATGGAGACCTGAGTCGTTGTTGAAATGACAGTAAGAGTGAAATATCCCAAAAATTGTTACTGTATTAGACGTCCTGGACGAATGTTGTTATCAAGGGTCAGACTGATCTGTTTCTATACATAATGCATGCCTCATGTTATAGCGGTACCAGAGGTAAGATATATTCCGTCCATAAACAACTAAGTCATTTGTAACAGCTTGTCTTATAGAGCCCGCCTTGTAGCAACCAATTACATTCTGACATCATTACTCTGTTCGTTGATGTCTCTATCCAAAAACGTTTTAGAGTAATCCATGGCAATACATGTGATATTCTTAAATTACAATTACTCTTCACAAATCAATCAAAATTTATCAAAATGTTTACATTTTTTTTGAAGAATTGTATGTTTAATCAGTGTCAAAGAACTTTTTTTGAAGAGATTATATACTATTAACTCCTGATATAACATCACTCTTTTGACATAAGAAAATACATTGACCTTCATGTTTTATGTATATAATGGATGACATTTTTAATTTTATTTCATTACACAGATTGCATCTGCATGCAGTGCTTGTTTCCATAAAACTTCATTCAACCACGTACAACTGTGACATATGGTTGCAGTACTTGACATATACTTGTTGTACTTTGACATACTCTTGTATAAATAGATGTTTTATGTCAGTTTTTTCCCTCTTGTCCATCAACATCAAACTCCAAGTATAACAATATTGGTTTATGCATTATATAAGTCAAAATGAAGTCAATTTGGTGGTCCGAAAGTACTTTTTTATAAGAAAAGACATTGTTATTATAATTATTTTGATGTAGCAATATATTGACTTTAGTCCATAGAGCATTGTTATTTCAAGAGTTAACCATTCATAGTTAAGTCCTGATGTAACTTTAATCTAAGGACTTAGCCGCTGTCATAATGCAGTGGTAGTGTGTTGGTCTTTCATTTAAAAAGTCCGATGTTTGATTCTCTAAAGCAGGACTCATCTGAATTGCGCACAATACAGTGATTTTCATTCAATTCAAGGGAAAATAATTCAAGTTTACTCAAGAATTATTGGAGTGATTTGAATTTCAAAGGTCCTATGCACAATTAGACATCATAAGGAGTAAGTGTGCCAAGTTACAGCTCATTCCAATTGATAGTTTAGGAGTTGTAGCGAACATAAATAAACCTCTAATGACAGACAGACAGAGGGATAGATGGACAAACATCAAGGGCCATAACATAATGCAGCCTTTAGGCGTATAACAAAAAAATCCTCACAGGACTAAAGAAAAATATATCATTTTATATGTAACAGGTAATCACTATAAGTGATGACTTTAAAGCTGCAATGTTGTTTGACAAAATTTGTTGTATATCTATAACCTTGATGCCATTGTTTTGGTTGCCTAGAAACTTTGATGTTTTGTGATATTTCTTGTATTACTGAAGGCATACATCCTGAAACTTATGACACATGGACACTATCATAGGAGCAATTTATAGTATAAAGGGGGATAATTAGATGCATTTTGTGCAAAAAAATCTTTTTTCAACCTCTTCCCAGCTCCAATTAGCAGAGCATAGGCAACTGTAGGCGCTTCTCTTATCTCATCAAAGGGTGTTTTGGGTCTTTAAAATTGACTTTGTTGTAGCTGACTTATTGCATTAATTGATATTGTGTTATCAGGAGTTTGCAATATATTGTTGTCTTTTTATCCTGCTTTTAGTGAAGCAATTTTATATCTACATCTTTACTAGTGATTGTACTGCATACAAGCTTTTTTAAAGACATGTTGTAATAATAAAAAAGCCCAAGGCTTTAGAAATCAATTATGAATTCATCTTATTTTTGTCACATCCCCCATACATTCAACATGACAACATGTGGTAAATGTGTCATAATGCATCCATAGGTCTCATATTTTGTCCCGACAGTAACTCTGATTTTATTGATGGAATGCAAATAAGAGGATATTGAATGAGTGGTCATTGAACACCAAATTTATTAAACAAGTCATCTTTAATCAGATAAAAAACAAGGAGTTTTTATCTGTTTTGGATGACAAGTTTAAAAGATTCAGTTTTAAATGAGCAGAAATTTAATATTCTATTGATAATATGCCCTGATTCCTTGTGAAAAAACAAAGAAATTTCAGATATTTATTGATTGATTTGAGCTTTTCCGTGAAACATATATCAAATGCACTAAGACGTCATTTCACAACGAAAATACATTGCTGTACATTCTTAGCTTATTTACATAGCTGTTCCACTAGTGAAATAATACCCTTTTAATATCAAAAATATTCAACAGGGTTATTTCACTCCCGCGAAGGGTCATATTATAAATTACTGTATTGACTCTAAATTTAAGGACAGACAGATTTGAGCAAAAATTGTAGATCAAGTTAAAACTGCTCCTCAAAGAGCCATTTTATCAGGATGTACAATATTTGTCATACACTAAACCTCATATGACGACATTAACATGTTTTGATTGCCCTCTTTAAGAATTTTTATGCTCCCCCTTTTGAAGATGAGGGGGTTGTTGCTTTACACTTTTCGGTTGGTCCGTCCATCTGTTCAACATTTTTGTCTGGAGCATATCTCAAAAAAGTATGCAAGCTAGAATCATGAAACTTCACAGGTGAATAGATCTCATTGAGGGGAAGTGCAGTCCACAAGAACAATAACTTTTCAAAGAATATGTCATTGACCTGCTCTTATGGGGGGCATAAATGTTTTACAAACATCTCTTGTTTAACAATAAATAGCCAACTTTTGGGCGTACAAATTCTCAAAGTATTTATGGTATTTCATTTAATAGTGAATGTTGTCCTCAATGAGTAAGACATAAGTTAACAGTTTATCAAAATCTCAAAAGTGAAGGTTATTCGCAACAGTGAAGAACCAGCAATCCAGATTATGACTTTTATGGAAATAACTAATTATTAGCTCACCTGAGCACAAAGTGCTTATATGAGCTATTGTGATCACCCTTCATCTGGCGTCTGCCAATTTCTTTAAATGACATAATTATTCTAAAATGCTGGGCGAATTTACACCCAAATTTCCAAGATTACGTAAGTGGTCCTCTTCAAAAATAAAGAATTGAATTTGTTGCCCCTCAGCCTCAAAATTTGGCATGGATCATAAGCTCATAGACCTTAATTACAAGATAAGATACAAGATTTATTCAGAATGGTTAAAATCATGACTGTTGGGCCACCAGGGGCAGAGCACTGAACCAGGTGGCCAACAGCCTTTATATTTGGTATGGATCATCAGTTTGTAGACCTTTCTGAGAGTGGGTAAAAACATTGCTGTTGGGCTACCAGGGGTAGGGCACCAAGGATTGGGTGTAGGTCTTGTGGTCTATATACATTAATCTTTAGATTTTATTCTTCTGTACCAGATGGATAACAGCCTTCTAACACACACATCCTCCAAGTCCCACAGACGCCAATTTCGAAAATGATTGGTGTACTTCTGCAGCATGCCAATTTCATGCTGATTTGAAATATCTAAAATCAGAATCAAATTGTGGTCCAGGGGGTATATTTGGAAGGTATCATCTGTACACAGATATGAACCTTTATGATTAGAGATATAAACAAAGAATATCAGACAACCAGGGGTAGAGCACTTGGAGAGGAAGAAGATCTGCAATCTATATAGAAATCCTTAAAATTTGCCCCCAGCGCTACAAGGCTGATAGCCTGTATATCTGGTTAAGCATTATTCCTTATTCTTTTTCAAGTCCTTATTGAGGGGTCAGTGCAACACTTTTGTAAGTGCCTATGAATATATAGGCACTTACAATAGTGTTGCACTGACCCCTAGTTGTGTAGTTATGATGTTCTGATTGCCAAATGACAATACATAGGTATTGTTTTTGTTCAAATGAGATGTGTAACAACAAAACTATTGTGAGTTTCCTTCTTTATTCTTAAAGCATGATCCATGATTCTTTAATTGACATAGATAAAATATATGTACATTTAGTTATTTCTAAAAACATATCAAAACATACATATTATTGCAGCCTCTATATCTGTGACTCATCATGCAAAGAAGATCCCAAGATTAGACTGGTCACATATTACCGTAAAAATTCTAATAGAGCTCCATGCTCTAATAAAACCCCACCCCCCTTTTATGAGGTTGATATCATATGATTTTACAAACTCTTGAAGCCTCTTGTAAAGGCCTATACCCACAAAACAAAGGTCACTAAAAATTTAACAGAGGTTTTTTCCCCCAATCAAATGTTTATTATTTTGCGTGGATTATGTTTATTTGTGGCCATTTTTTTCTTAACAAATATCAATAGCTCAGCCGGAAACAGTTGTTACTGCCTATATGCTCATAAACTGTTACAACAGTTTTGCATTAAGCCATGGATATGAAGCTAAGTCTCTAATAAAAGCCAATCCTTTTCAAATGGAGATGCCCAGGGTTCTATCACAGCTTTTACGGTCTATGGAGACCAATACCAAGCATAATTTCTAGTCTGTCTCTTAATATCTTTTGTGACTTGTCATGCAAAAAGGGACAATCTGGGAACTCCGTAAAGAGGATATTTGAGAAAAAAGATTTGTTTAAATGGAGGTCATCCAGAAGTTGTATTTTAAAAATTATTTTGCAGGAAGATAAAATGTCCACTCTAGATGCAGAAAATCAGCAAAGTTAGCTATCTGCACAGTCTGACTAAAGTGGACACTTAAGGTAATGGACCCAAAATAGTTCAACAACGTTTCAGAAGTCATAAACTTAAACAGTGTTAAAGAGGTTTCCTAATGACTTCATTAGAAAACCTCAGTTCACAGAGTTTAAGATCCTGCATTCCGACATGTTGCCCAATCTATTAAAGGTCTACTACCTAACATACAACCTAGTATTTTTTGTCTGACAAGTCACACATAAGACTGTGTGTTACCAACAAGTTCACAAGCCTGTGTACCAAATAAAACTCAGATAAGCACATGCATCTACACAGTCTGCTAAGAGTCTTAGGTGCACTATCTGTAGAAGCATCAGTTTCCAGTGTGATATTTTCTTAGCACACTGTACCATTGACCAAGCTGAACAGTGCATGTAATTTACACTTGAAATTGCTTAAATTGTCACAAATAAACTCATTTCTTCATAACAATAATTAGAGTATAATTAAAGCAACATAGTTATATTAACAATGATACATTTACTGAAATAAATGAGCCTATGCTCGACATTTCCAATCAATTCACATAAGCATGAAGCGCAACAATTGAACATGTTGTACAATGCATCAGCTTTGCATTAATAACATTCACTAATTGTCTTTAGGCCCCTTGACACTGTAGCTACCCACAGAAATTTTAGTGAAGACTCTCATTAGACTTTAAATGTACAGAAGGTTTACTTTGCATACACATAATGTCCTTGATAGCGTAACACACAGGCTGATATTTATTCTTACATCAACAAACACATTAGGGAAGTGAATCCTTGATATTTCCACAGCATTTCTGAACTTATGATCTTTCACAATGTTAACCAAAGTTTCCTAATGAAATCATTAGGAAACCTGGGTTAACACTGTTGAAGTTCATTACTTCCAAAACATTGTGGAACTATTACAGGTCCACTAGCTTAAGTTTACAATTTCTATTTTTACTAACTTTGGCACTTAGTTTATTTGACATTAGAGCTATACAGTGGATTCCTATTAATTTCAATAAGAAATTATTAATGAAGTGCAATCACATAATCTAAAATTAAGACTTGTTAACATTTTTGTGCAATTAACTATGCAATAAAATGCCATATAATGTGAACAAGAGCACTATGGTTTCCTACACTAGGCTGTTGAGTGTTGGATAGTAGATAAAAAACGTAATCGAAAATGGGACATAATTTGTAAGAAATGCATCTTGAATTATCCCCCTTGATAGTAAAGGTAGCCCTTTTAATGGTGAATAGTACACAAAGTTTGAAATGAATGCCTTCAGTAGAACCAGAGATATTACAAATTGTCGAAGTTTTCACATGACAGGAATGACCACAATGACAACAATGACACAAAGAAAACAGCCAAGCTAATAAAAATGTTACAATTAAGTAACTGTATTCCTATTCCCATGGATGAACTTTGCAATATTGTGATGTTTAAGCCTTTTTTTTTTGGTTTTTATATAAAAAATAATCCATTGAGAAAGATACAGAAAATAAATTGTAATTAAATGTAATCCACTGTACCACTATTATCTTAAAACTACAAATTTTAATATTCTAAACCCATTACTATACAACTGAACTTGATTGAAAGCTATCTCAGACGCCAATTCAATGTTGATGAAATTAAAAAAATCTCAGTCTTTATGCCAGAAAAACATTGTAGAAATTGAAGATACAACTTAAAGTATCTGCAACACTGGGTATTTGTAATACAATTTTTCAAAAAAAAAAAAGAAAAAAAATACTAGTAGCAAGCAATGTCTCCTTTTCCCTTAAAATTTATATTAAATAGGATGGTTTCATATCATGTTACATCCACTTTCAATCTAAATCTTCAACCTCTTTCAAATTAAACCAGTCTAAAATTTTGAAAAACATGAAAGGAAAACAAAACAAAGCATAAATCATACATGAACAATCATAAAGTAATAGCACCATTGAAATCATTGATGATACGATATGAATGATGGTTTATGAATGGCATAATACTGAACAGTGTAGGCTTATGAAATTGAATTTATCTTATAACTATACAAATATCCATGTGATAACATCCCCTATGATTTTTTTTTCACATGGTTATATTTAGCACAATGACATAATGCCGTTATTGTAAGAAACTAGCATTTTTGTTAGAAAAATCAACAAAAACCAGGCAAAAAGAGGCTATAAGATAATATAATTCATACTTACAAGGCAAAAAGAGGTTATAAGATAATATGATACATACTTAGTGTATTGCAGGAAAAAATATCTAACTAAGTTGTGGGAATTGATTACTGTCAAGGCAGAGCCTGGACAATTATGGATTCCCCAAACCTCGTTAGATATTTTTTCATACAAAACCGAAGGTACGTATTATATATGTATATGAACGATAATGACAAGTACACTCATATCCCAAGCTGAAAATGTTTCCAGTATTGACCCAAAGTATCAAGACAGACACCGCAAAGCAAACATTGTAGACTTAGGGAGCATTTTGATTAGGATCTGCTTGGTTTGCATTTAACTTTGCCTCATTTGGGAGAATTAATGTTCCAATGTAACTCTCTTATTATTTTTAGGACTGAATATGACTGTCTTTGGGGTCTTATTTGTTCCAATTCTTAGAATAATTGCATTAAATTACAGATTTTATTGTTAAGGACATCTGAAAATTTAAATTACTTAAAAGGTTAAGGGATAAGTATTCTGAAGACATTTAAAGGAAAGGAAAATAATGGATCATATAAAGCTTTTATTTACTTTTCCCTCTTTTGCCTATTAAAGACAAATTTTAACAAGAGCACCGCCTACGGGTGCCTACGCTCGGCTGTCGAGTGCTGGATGGTGGGAAAAATCTAAGTCAAAAAAGGGGCATAATTTGTACAAAATGCATCTAGAGTTATCCCCCTTGATAGTATACCTTGCTCTTTTTGATGGTGAACATGTGTGCCAAGTTTCAAGTGAATGCCTTCAATAGAACCAGAGATATAACAAAATGTCAAAGTTTTCGCACGACGACGACAACGACGCCAACGACACAGAGGCTATAGCAATACCTCGGGTTTTCTCCGAAAACAGCCGAGCTAAAAATTCAATGTGATTTATAATATTTTTAAGAAAAAGAGAAATATGGCACTAAGATTCTTAAATCAATTTCTTTCGTTGTCAACAAAAATATACAGAAAAACACAAAACTATATCACACAAATCTTGTTAAAAACTTACAAGATATTGACAAATAAACTGATGAGATTGCAATCCATAACCCTATGATTAACTTAAGCGAGATTCAATGAAAAAGATTATTCATGGAGTCAGCGCAAACTTGTTGTTTTAATGTGCCTACTGTTTTTCCCCTTATAAAAGCGCCTTCCCTAATAATAGCACTGGTACATTTTTACTTAGAAAAAACATTTCAAATGCCTTAATTTTAAGAAATTTTTGAGACTTCTCTGATTTGAAGTGAAATTCCTCTAAACAATCATTTATATGATTATTAAGAGGAAATTCACCTCAAATTAAAGGGAAAAGGGCATAAAAGACATTAATTTAATTTTTTAATCAGTGAATGTATACTAAATAAAAACACCCCAACCATGATATGTGTAGCTCCAAGGAGCGTTTATAAGCAGAAATACATTATATAATTTTAGGCACTTATCGCAGGAATTTTTCTGAGCAAAACAGTAACTCCATGTTGCTCCTCTCCATGCAGGTGTATAAATTGGTACCTATGAGAATGTAAGTCTAAGTGCTGTGGCTGCCGATGATGGTGGTATGTTACCAGCAGACTTGCAGTTCTATGATCGGGATTAAAGTGTGAAGTCTGTTGAAAATGCCTGGCATAGAAATAGACTATAAACCCAGCTTAAACTTTTACTTTAACACTTACATTATTTTTGCGCTCAGCTCCAGTTTCTGCTTTAAAAATTCAGAAGGCCACTATAACTGGTCAATGCAAAACTATTGTAAGCGTCTATCTAAACATAGGTACTTGACCCCTGTCATGCTGACTAAATTTTGGCTAAAAATTTGCATCAAAATCAAAGGGAAAAAAGTATTGAAAGTACCAATTGTTGGTCAATTTTTATTTGAAAAACCAAATCTAGTGACAATTCTGGTTTCAAAGTGAGAAACAGGTGGTGTAGACTTAAATCAGGCGACACATATGTGCAGGCTGATGTTTGTCTATAGCTCCTGGAAAACAGGAAACAGGAATATTCCAGGCTCAGCATGACAAGGGTTAAAATAGATTTGCACTATAACTCAATTTTAACTTTATTTTAACTTTCATGAATACAAAGACTTCTGCTGCATGATATATTTTATTCTTTTCCTTGACATTGACATTTGTCAAGCTTAACTTGGAATTGCTTTGGCAGGAGGTATGAAGTCCAGCCTGCACATATGTGCAGTCTGATGTTAGTCCATACCATCTGATTTTCCTTTTTAAATCTTCCATCTGATTTTTTTTTTCAAACCAGAAATTTCAAAAAGTTATATCTTATTATTCAGGATAAACTGAAACATTTTTAGTTTGAATTAAGAGGGAGAAAATAACATGAAATTAGTCAATTTAAAACTCTCTATCATAAAAAAAATTTCAAGCTATGCAAATTTGAAAGAACTGTAAATTAATATTCTAAATGGTCTTTGGAGCAAAAATTCCTAATTAAAAACGTCATTCAGGCAAAAATAAATCCTAAAAAACTTGGATATGATGAGAAATACAGAGATGGTCCAGCCATCAATCAGAGTTTATTAAATTTATGACCTGCAAGGCAAAAAAAGGGGCCATCTGGGGACTGCAAAAACTATTGACACTTGTCAGTCTACACAGGCTGACCTAGGTGAATACTTTTCACTTACTCTATATTTTCTGAATCTAGAATGATCATGCTATTTTCGGACAAGATTGTTTCTTTGATGCAAACTATGATTGACTCCTGATGCAACCAATCTCTTTACCAACAGCGTGTCTTACCAAGTTCCTAGATGGTCCTCATTTGTGTGACAGGTTAAATCAACATTCGGAACATCACTCTGCAATTTCCGTAAACTGCAATAGACCTCGGATGTATGTAAGGCAGATGGGTATGTAACAAAATAGTGCATTTTGTTAGGTGAAAACAGTGTAAGAAAAATTAGCACAGAAACAATCAGCGCTATCTTTATATTTATATATTTTACAGTAAGTAACGGCTGAAAAATCTTAATTTTTGAGAAGGATGAATCATTCTCAAAAAATCAAGATTTTTCAGCTGTTATTCAAGAATCTAAAGCTATGATTTCACGTCAGTGACTTAAAAGAGTAGCATTGGTGACGTCAAATGTTTTCGATCAAAATTTTGAGGGCTAACACCATTTTAACTGATGTCATCGAGTTTTTCCAAGGTTTTCCCGTAATTTTAAAAATAGTCCGTCTATATACATCCGAGGTTGATAGTGAGATTGGCCCAGTGGCTTTCTAATGGTTAAATTAAAATAATGATGTAAAAGAAATTTTACATGATTGAAATAGCATACTAATAATGTAATTTAAAGGTAAAATTTATTATGGATTTCTACTTGACCACATAAAAAGTTATATAACACAGGCTGTCGGAGGACAGCGAAGCTCGACTATTCCTTTTGTTGGATAGTAAAAGCAAATCAATGTCAACATTGGAAGATTTGATCAAATTCAATATCAGAGAAATGAATCTTCATCTAATGCATGAAATTATACTCAAGGGAGCATGTTCAAAGTTTCCAAGCAATCGCTTTAGAAATAACAGAGATGTTATAGATATTAATCAGTTGCATGTAAAAACTTAACCAAGAATTTGTCAGTCTGAAAAGTGTTAAAATTCCACTTAATTCATTATCAGAGTAAGGAAATTTTTGCTCAGAGGCTGATATTATGGTCACAGAAACATGTGCAAAGTTTCAAAACAATACAGGCCTCCTAGCAGGCCTAAACGAAAATAAAGGTTTTTATAAAGGCTCCAATGTATGAAAATAAAGGCCTTCTAGTGTAAAATATTAAAAAAATAAAGAGTAAATAAAGGCTATTTTTGTCGAGGTTCTTATTTCTTTATTGAACCCATAGTCATACCAAAGTCATTTTTTATGTTATATACTGCATTCTGAAAAACTCTAGATGGAAGAAACAAAAGCAGCATTTTTTAACTACACATAAAAGAATGGAAAATGCAGAACAAAAGCCATTACTTGCTTTCAGCTAGCACAGCAACCATTCAGAGCAAATATAAAGGTTTTGAGTGAGAATTACAGGCTATTTTGAGGTTTTAAAGGTTTTCTGGGGAAATGTAAAGGTTTTAAAGGTTTGCTCTGAAATTAAAGGTTTTTAAAGGTTTTAAAGGTTTCACTAGGAGGCCTGAACAATAGCTTTAGTAGTAACAGAGATATAACAAGTATACATCTGTTGCAAGTAACAACTTACCAAGCTTTTTCTAGTCTGAAAAGGGTTAAAATTCCATATATTTCATTATCAGAGTAATGAACCTTTGTTAAGAGGCTGATATCATGGTCACAGAAGTATGTGCAAAGTTTCAAAACATTAGCTTCAGTAGAAACAGAGATTTGACATTGTTGCAAATTAAACCTTAACAAAAGCATTAGGCCGACGCCAAGGCATCGCTGACGCCTGGATTACCAGAATAGCCCCCCTATTCTACAAATAGACAAGCTAAAAGCTATTGTCCAGGCTGGAGTAATACCTTAAGTTTTCTTTTGTCTTAAGTACTTTGCCTATATCATATATACAGGTACTTAAAACTTTTTAGCAATGGGGCAAAGAAATGATCATATATAAATGGGTCAGTACAAATTGTTGTAAGTGCCTATATTTCTATAGGCACTTACAATAGCTTGAAACTGAGCCCTGAATTTTTTTCTAGTAACAAATAACTACATTTTGGTAAGCCGTTGTCTGGTTGATATCACATATAAATGGACGTAACATTCTGATACTTTCTACATGAATGATCTATGGATCGACAAATGACACCATGATGTAACGTGTTCCTGACGTGACTGGTAAACCCTCGTGGTAATGCGTCAATCTCCCAGGGTGCATCAACATCCAGCCTTTACGAGTATCTGTGACACTACAATTGTAGCGTAAAAATCGACAACCACCTCCCTGTAATGAAATGCATAAAATAATCAAAGGATTTGTAAAGGTATGTTTTTTTTTATCTGATATTGACCTTTGTCATTTACAAGGAAACAAATAAAACACATACTTTGTATTTGAAGTGATAAAATCAATAAACTTAAAACACTGTCTGATGTCATAAATATATTGTACAATGATTAAATGTGTTAGTTATTCCTATTTAAATAAATTTCATACAAGAGTCAATCCCAGGTAAAATAAACTCATTGACTTTTAGCCGTCATTTCAAGTCTACTATTTATAAAGAAAAATGCTTACAATAAAGCCAGAGCCACAAAATAAGTCATCACATATTTGCATGCAGAATATCATGGAAACCTAACAATATGAGCAAGGTCAGGTTACTAGTATCATTCTAAGAAAAATTCATCCAAATCTGTCCATAATTGTTAGATGAGTTGTAAGAACAAAAAAGATGTGGGGATATAGATGTAAGGATGGAAGGAAATTTTGAGAAGATGATACCAGAATAAGACCGTTTTACTAAACTTCTTATGAAAAATATGACCATAAGTCAAAATCACAAATTGTACCTGGTGTTTTCATTCATTGTTAGATTCTGCCTTGCAATATCTCATTGGAATTGTCTTTTAAAGATGATTCAAATGAGATTTTGCCTGGCAGAATTTCATATTTAATAACTTATCTAGAAACATCTTAGATTTTTGACTTCGGCAAAAAATGATCATAAGATGTTTAGTAAAACAGGCCCGAGGGTGTTGTAAAAAATCTTATCAACAGGCATAAGTAGTTCATTCATTCATAGGTGCGCAATGGAAATAAGAGATTACTTTTCTCTTTCTTGCGTTATCCTAGGTAGGGATGTGGCATATAATTCATTATCAAACAATAACATTTTAGGCAGGTTTTGTTGATGAAATTTAAGAAATCTTTGTCTTTTAGAGAAGAGAACATTTAAATTGTAGGAAGTAACTGTCACAAGAAGGTGAGACTTCACATACTATTATAGGAGCATGTGCACGACATTTCCAACAATTTCAAATGAGTGAAAAGCAAAGACTCTGGCCAGCCCATGCATCTGGGCAGACTGCACATCACATAGATGTCAAACTTTTGGAAACTTCACATATAAGCTCATACTATACCTCATAATCGAGATGTGGTCTATTTAGAGCTATATTGATAGTAAATGTTGATGAATCATGGTGAGGTCGAAGCTCCTTCTGTCTGTTTGGATGGTATTTTACGACAAAAGCCAAGTCAGCTCTTGACTGGAAAAAAACAATATGAAATTTTATATACATTTTGAGGAATTGATCTGTCAGTTTATTGTCTGTTATAGAAACTAGAGCAGAAAAGGTTGTTTAGCAAACCTCAAAGAAGATAATGAATTTCTGAAGTAAATTCAATTGAGTAAAGGGAATACCAAAGGTTGTTATTACTGTTATCATGGTTTTATAGACATTCTTTTCATAGCAATGGTTTTGAAATGCTTTCTTCTGTCTCTTAAAGGTATCTGATGGTTGACTTGAAAGCAAAATAAGTGTATCTTAAAACAATAAAACTCGAGGCATAGTTTAGAGAATGACATAATGTTATATGGAGCTTTCATACCAGGGCAAATTTCACATTTCTTACAGTTTCAAACTTTTATTAGTGCTGATTTGAACTAAAAGATTTTATGTCATTTTTGCAATAAACAAGCTATTTTTCATGATACAAAAAAACTTTTGAAGCGATAAAATGCTAGGCAAACCGAAGATAATGTCTGATTTTCACTCTATTGCTTCAATAATTTCCAAAAATTGGAAAACCACATGTGAACCAAGTTTAAAATAGCTATACTACAGCCAATTATATGCCATCTCCTGTCTGACTTTGTAAACTTAGAGATGTATATTTTGTCATTTCACTTGTGTCAGTGAATAATCTTCTATGCCTTGCTAGTCCATCATTGGTTAGTTTGGATGCAGTGAATATTGACAGCACACTGTGTTTAATTGACTTAAATTTCTTCCTCATTGCTCATCAAGAAATGAGATATCATCATGTAAGAGGTATTATGAGAATTCAAAACAAGTATTTTGTCCTTTAATTTCAGTGTAATCAATTTTTGTGACAGAAGCAAAAGCACAACATTATGAACTCACATTAGTGTAGTATCCTGGATAGACTCTAGTGGCCAGTGGAGCAACATAGTCTTTGAGGAACTGAAGCCATTGCTGTTTGAGGCCAATCTGTTCCATGTGTATATCGTCTGTAGGGACATTCTCATAACCTCCTGCTAACCTTGGGTCCTAAAAACACACAAATAAACTCTTTACTATACAACAATACTAATAAGTACCAACAAAATAGGTTTTCTTAGAGAAATAACAATATTTTCAGTCATCTAACCAGGGTCAATTAAACACATGACAACATAAAATTGCTTTAGCAATCAAACACAAAAAGACGGGCATCAAGAATTTGTCCAATTATTTTTAAATTTAATCAAAGAAATGCAAAAATAGGCTTTTTTGTGTCTAAGATCAATAAATCTTTCAATTGGCAAATAACAAAAGTTTTCACTTGAGCTGCCACTCATGATAATATAGCTTTTGTCGTTCACTCAATGAAATGTTACTTAATCTTTAACTGAAACAAACAGTTATCCACTATAACTCACATCATTTTTGCCACCTGACCACTGTCCATAACTCTCCATTTCATCTATTAAATGTTCACAGAATGTGTCTGTCACAATCGGGAACCAGAATACATCAGGGCATGGCTGGAATGTAGAAACTGTACCCGTACCTTCATGTTCTTATCAATTAGTGAAAATAAATGTCATCAGTTGCACAACTTTTTAATTGAAAAATGCTGTATTTGTGAATTGATTGATTGATGGAATTGCACCAATACCAGTGCTACAATTACATCTTTTCCTAGCCTCCAGCTTTTATCCATCTTTTGACTTTAGGGAAAAAAATATTAGCACTTGCCCACTCGCCTATGGCGACTAAAATATGCATTGGGGGAGTAAAACTTGGGAGCTAGGGGCCCAGGTGGTAAACTGAAAACTGTGAGGAATTGCCTAGTATATGAAAAGAGTCTAGAACATTTTATATGAATACAGGAGTATTCGTCCACAGCTTTAACTTTGGATATCTGAATAACAACAAATTAACTGACAGACTGACCTATTTTTCGAACAGATGTTTACCCTCTTGCAAGGCGTGCATATTTCTAGAATTAGTCGGCTCTTTTCTGATTTTATGAATTCTCTAAAATCCAATAAGAAAAAAAAAAAATTGTTTTTGTCTGACATTTTTCCCATTCACTATCTTTTTTTTTCATTTTTTGTCCTCAGATATAATCTTTACAAACTTTACATACTTATACAAGTGGAGCTTAATTTATCAAAAAAAAAAACGGTGTTGAAATATCTGGTCCTAAAGATATTGTAGAGTACCCCAAGTACCCCACAAGTGTTCTATTCAGTCCTCGCTTTCAATATGGCTGCCCCTGTAATGTAAACTGTCAAATCTGTAGTTCAAATTGAAAGAGGTTGCAAGAAATGAAACAGGGTTAAAATTGAAATCATCATATTGTCTAGAAAATACAATGGGAAAAGAAGAAATTGCTTTTTTCTTTAAAAGCAAAAGGACATTAAATCTCAGAACTCTATTAGAAAAGTTAACTTATTCAAATTAGATGAAAAACTGTGCCCCCTAGATTTTGAGCTGAGCCTTCATCTTTTAAAAGTTAGGGGCAAAGTTGTCTCCTGTGTGAAAAAATGTTTTTCCCTGGTCTTAGATTATCCCTCCCTTGGTGGGACACAAATATTTGAAAGGATATACGCCACCGCAGGGAATCAAACACATGACACCCTGTGATTGAAGATTGGGAGTTGAATGCACTTTGACAGAGGTGATGCTCAAAAAATGTTGTTTTATTTTAAAAATGGGCCTTAAGGTTGTGGGCCCATAAGAGTTCCGCAATGTTCCGGAATTAATGAACTTTAACCGAGGTTTACTAATGATTTTCATTAGGGAAACCTTGGTTAACACTGAGAAAGAACATGTGGGTCTGAAATGTTGCGGAACTATCTTGGTTCTACAAACTTAATAGATGGTATTGATCCTATCAGATTAGCCTGACCTTGGCACCAGCAGATCTGTAGCATTCAGATTTACCATTTTACCAAAACAGGAGCTCTCCATCTTAAATAGGTCCATCTTGAAGTATTTATCATTCTAAAGTTTTCTTGGTTAAACTATGCATACAGATGCCAAGGTCTTGTCAATGTTGGGCATGAAAATTATGACTATTGATTGAAAAGTTTTGTTGATTCAATTTTCCATTAAAAAAATGCATATAGTTTTTGTTTGTTTTCTACTTACCTGTTCAATAGGCGTGTCCTCCTTCAAACTGTTTGAGTATTCGGGATGTATATATTTGTTTGCCCAATCATGTGAATTACTGAATATCTCATATAGATCATTGTTCTTGTGATTTGTAGCGTAGTTCTCAGCGTTGATCAAATGTCCAAAGTTATGTCTGTTGCTGACATACATGAATATTCCCTAAAATATAGAGGACATCTATGGTAGGCAACCGAAATATTGTATGTACAGCTCTATTCAAGCTGTTTATACAACATTTTAGTTGCCCAGCTGTGATATTTATCTTAAGACATGATGTTATATTTTCATTTCTGTATATAGATCATTGGTCTTGTGATTTGTAGCATAGTTCTCAGCGTTGATCAAATGTCCAAAGTTATGCCTGTTGCTGACGTACATGAATATTCCCTGTAATATAGAGGACATCTATGGTAGGCAACCGAAATATTGTATGTACAGCTCTATTCAAGCTGTTTATACAACATTTTAGTTGCCCAGCTGTGATATTTATCATTAGACATGATGTAATATTTTCATCTCTGTGTAAAGATCATTGTTCTTGTGATTTGTAGCGTAGTTCTCTGCATTGATCAGGTGGCCGAAGTTATGTCTGTAATTGACATATAGAGAATCACATGTTAGTGTCTAAAAATAACAATGTTATCTGGTCTAGGTTGGGAGAATTTATCAGGACGAGGCTCTGCCGAGTCGTGATAATTTCTCGCAGCCGAGACCAGATAACATTAATATTTTAAGACTCTAACGTGTTATTCTATTTATCATGCGATCAATTTCAGCCCTTGATTATAATAAATCCTTAACTAGAAAGCCATGAATGGCTTGTGTCGCTCCACAGGCTTAAAATTCTTGTAAAAGCAAATAAAAGTTTTGACTAGATTTTTAGATATTTTGGGTTCTTCTGATGTTGAAAATGATTTTCAAAGTTTCAACTATATTACATATAGAGAAATGACCTCCACCCATAAAGGACATATTTTTTATCCAATCAAAATAATTTTTGGCTGCATGCTAATGGGTCAACCAAAGATCATACCAAAATTGTTTGTTTGAAATCCATCGATTACATTCTGAGAAAATGATTTTCAAAGTTTCCACTATATAACATATTGAGAGATGATCTCCGCCCATAAAATATATATTTTTCATCCGATCACAATAATTTTTGGTAGACTGATAAAGAATCACTCAGGGAATATTTCAGTGAAATTTGGTTGATATCAATCAATTACATTCTGAGAATATGATTTTCAAAGTTTCCACTATATAACATATAGAGAAATGACCTCCGCCCATAAAATACATATTTTTCATCCGATCACAATTATTTTTGGAAGACTGATAAAGGGTCACTCAAGGATCATTCAAGTCAAATTTAGTTGATATCCATCACTAAGATTCTGAGAAAATGATTTTCAAAGTTTCCACTATATAACATATAGAGAAATGACCTCCGCCCATAAAATGCATATTTTCCAACTGATCACAATAATTTTTTGTAGACTGATAAAGGGTCACCCAAGGATCATTCATGTAAAATTTGAAAGGTATCCATCAATTAGAATCTGAGAAAACTCACTTTTTACCATATTTGGAAATTAGCCATGCCTATTAAATCCATGTTTTTCATTGGATCCTAATTTCTTGAACAACTTTGAAAGAGTGTCACCCAAGGATCATTCCTGTGAAGTTTGGTTGAAATTCATCCAGTAGTTTCTGAGGAGAATATTTTTAAAGAAAAAGTTTACGACCGGACGCACGGACGCACAGACGCACGGACGGACGCATGACGGACACAACGCCATGACAATAGCCCCAGTGGCTTTCAGCCAGTGGAGCTAAAAATCAAAGAAACTCAGGTGAATGTGTATGCAAATTTTTTTTGAAAAGTCTGACTGATAACATGTTGTGTTATCAGGCAGGTGTTATCAGGGTAATACAGGCTTCATTGAATTATCAGGCAGGCGTTATCAGGGTAATACAGGCTTCATTGCATTATCATGCAGGTGTTATCAGGGTAATACAGGCTTCATTGCATGATAAACATGAATATACCCTGAAATAGAGCATATTTTTATAACATATTTATAGCATGACCCTCTTTGCGGGAGTGAAATAACCCTGTTGAATATTTTTGGTGTTACTCGGGGGTTATAACACTAGTGAAATAACTGTGCAAATTAGCTAGGAGGGAATAGCAACGCTTTTTTGTAACCGCGAAAATGACGTCATAATGTATATATTGTGACGTCAGTTTTAAACGATGTTATTAGTTTCGCGGAAAATTGAAATGTCTAATTTCAAGAATTTTGACGATTTTTTGCTAAAATTCGGGTCATATCATAAAAGAATATACAATTTTTGCTCATAAAATACTGAATTTATTAAACTCGTCATCTATAAACAGATAAAAACGAGGCACAGCCTTGTTTTTATCTGATAAAAACGAGGCTGTGCCAAGTTTTTATCTGTTTATAGATGACTCGTTTAATAAATTTGGTATTCAATGACCACTCATTCAATATCCTCTATTTATGACATATTTATAGCATGACCTACTTTGTGGGAGTGAAATAACCCTGTTGAATATTTTTGGTGTTACATGGGGGTTATTACACTAGTAAAATAACTATGCAAATGAGCTCAGAGGGAATAGCAACGCTATTTTGTTACCGCGAAAAATGAAGTCATATTGTTTATGTGACGTCAGTTTTAGACGGCGTAATAAGTTTCGCCTAAAAATGAAATGTTGAATTTCAAAAAGTTGACGATTTGTCGCAAGAATTTAGGTCATATTATAAATAGAATATAAAATTTGTGCTCATAAAATTCAGGATTTATTAAACTGGTCATCGAAAACAGATAAAAACTCGGCCTCATTTTTATCTGTTTATAGATGACTCGCTTAATATATTCAGTATTTCATGACCACTCATTAAATATCCTCTTTGTAAATTATTGAATATTTCCCCTATTAAATCTTGAGAATAATTTTGAAATTATGCTCTAGAGTACACTAAACCCTCAACATATCAATGGACAAAAAGTTCACTATAAAAGTAATATACCAACCTTTTCTCGCAAAGCTTTACAGAAGGCCATATCTGGATCGAGATTCATATCAGAGTTATATGCATTCTGTAATGTTGGTATCAAATGTCCATGGACTAGAAAAGCTCCTGTCATATACGGTACATTCCATAATCCCCTGTAAACAGACAGAAATGTAGGTTGAACAAACTTTAGTAATTTCAAAATGAGCCTGCGCTTGACATTTCCAACAATTTCAAATATGTGCAAAGCAAAGACTCTGGCCATTCTGTGCATCCGCACAGTCAGACCAGAGTCTTCACTATGTACTTAGTAGATACATAAGGTCTCAAAGTATTTGTACACCATCAGGTAACATTAGATTTACAGTATGTAGCATTCGGGCCTCTCAATCTTTGCACCTTACACACATTTCTAATTGTTGGAAATGTCACACACAGGCTCAAATAAGTGTCTTTTCAGATAATGTATAGAACCTTTACTTTCATTGGGGTTAAAATTTAAAAATGTTTTGTTGCAGTGTCAGATGGGCTGTAAACAAGTATGTAGTTTGATGTATCAATGGCTCAGCGCAAAACAGTTGTAACTCCCTATATGTTTGTAGGGAGTAACAACCGTTTCACACTGAGCCATCAGTACCTTGACAAGAGCTATCAGTATTTTGATTATCATGAAATTTCATTTAAAGGTAATAGTAGTTTAGTACAAAGTCAATCACTTACACTTTTTCATAGTGGACTATCTCCATATAATCCTCAGATCTGGCATAAAATCCTGTATCACTGAGAGCACCCCAAAATGTACTCCAGGCTTTACCTTTACGAGGTATCATGGCAGCTAAAACAGACCTGAAACAAAGTTGAAATTACATTATAACATAACATAACATCGATGGCTCACCACAAAACACTTGTAACTCCCTATTTATTTATAGGGAGTTACAACTGTTTTGCGCTGAGCCATCGACATGGCAAAGAATCTTGTAACAATCAAAGCATCCAAGAATTTACTCAGGCTGATCATTTGCAAAGTATCAAGGCTGCTGCAATAAATTTTAAACTTAATTGAAAGAAATAGAATCCAGGAAGTCATTAAACATACCTCATATCTTTTCATTTTAAAACTACTGTCATGCTGCAAAAATATTTGCTGAATGAGAGAGCTTTTTTTTTACTTTAAACCTCCTTGGTTCCAACTGATAGTTTTTCGTCTGAGTTTATTCAAAAATACTACAAAGTCAATAGTGGTCCTTTTTAATTTTTAAACTGCATATGGATTAAATAAGAGCAACTGTTTGGTTCATATATTTATCCCTGTATATAGGACAGGTTTCTAGACTATAATAGAATATTAGTATGGCTAACCTATTTTGTTGAATGAGTAATTTGAGTGTCTGATCGTTATCCAGATGTGCATCAGCTTCCAGACTAAAGTAGTACTGACAACTCTTCTTCTTACATTCATCCCTGTAGATAAAATGAAATAGATTTTGTTTAAAGCAAACAAGTATATAAATATATTCATCGTCAAAAGCAAAATCTTGCCTTTTTTCTTTTCGAGTTTTTATTTTTGGTGTTTTTGTTTATCATTATTTGTTGCACATCCTTAATTATAAAACCAATGATTGAACCCATAGTTGATATTTAAAGTAATTTCACATATGTGTGAAACACAAAGATAGAGCAGCTAGAATACATAGAAGTCAGAACATGCACAAGGTCTGTTTATCAAATATTTATTTCTTTTACCTTTCAAACAGCTAGAGACTAATACCAAAAAGACTGTCCGCAACTTAAGCATAGATGAAAATTACTGATGAAAGCCGGTGTCAAACCCACGTGGACAAGTAATATTTAAATAATTGGTTTACAAGTCCAATGTGCTAACCACTGAACCAAAATAGATTTTCCTGAGGCAGGTGTCAGACATTGTATTTAAACCAACAAATCTATGCTGGACAGTGGTGAGAGTGGCCTTCCATAACAAGACTAACCAACAGACTGTCAGACAGACAGCCACGCAAAATTTTGAGGCACCGATTTCTTGGTTAAGGGAACAAGAGTGCTGTAATCACATTATATACATTAAATGACAATGAAGTCTGCTTTTTTCTTGATGCAGCACAATATTATCAACTCCCGACAATATGTGCAAGGTCACATGATAAGGAACATTCTGTAAAAGTTTCATGTGAATATATGAATGAATAAAGGAGGCGGATTTCTTAGGGTTTAATAACTCCTGTCTAGTCCCTAGGTAATATAAACTTTTCTCATTCTCATTTCAAAATTTTCTCAAATTTCAGTTTGAGATTAAAGCCCTAATTCAGTTTTAACACTCATTTTAATGTATAAATATAAAAGATAATATTAATAAGTTGTAATAGATAACAAAATCATATTTTATTTCCATAAATTTATTTAAATTTAACATTTGAGAAAATTCTCCTGAGAAAAGTTTTATAACCTCAGACCCTGATGAAAACTGTCAGAGTCACGATTTGAACTCACCAAACCTGCCCTGTGTTCAGGATGTTAAAAGGTTTCACCAGCGCTTTGAGATGATACCCTGCTTTGCACTTGCACATATGTGCAAAGGGGGGTATCATTTCAAAACACGCTTCGTAACGTTTTCATCCTGAATGCAGGGCAAGATTGACAGCCCAATGCATTGTCAACTAATTCAGAAATTGAACCTTAAGATGGAGGGATGAATTGACCATGATACCAATATATATAAATCAACACTTGCTAGAGATCAAAACTTAAGGATTGCCTTTTGTTCCCCTAGAATTATATCCATTACATTTTATTCTTTTGTTTTCTATCTTCTGTCAATTTTATAGCTCAACCTTTTTCTTGGAACAAGAATATTACATGCAAAAGAAAAGATATAATTTACTTTAGTTAGACTGGAATTTCTCCAGGAAAATACATGGACATTCATATTGATCCCTAGCAAAAGTTGAGTAGTATTGGTCCAACATTGGCAAAGTATACAAATGACTCAAAGGATAGCACAAGCGAGTCTAACACAGATAGACTATTTTACTTACAAAGCCCAGTTCCTACCATCCCTCTCAGCTACATGATCTGATGGATTAATGACATTCAGTGAGTTATATGCCTTGCCATTCCTGTCTAAAAATGGTATTAGACCTTTCTGATGGTATTCCACCTGTAATTAAATTTGGATTTATCAAATACATAGCTTGACTTCTATTCACCTTATAAATCTTTATAAATGTGATCAGTCACACAAAAAAGGACCATCTGGGATCTCCATGAAAAAATTACTTGAAATAGAGATTGGTTTTTATTACAGGCTAACTGGGTCACATTTCAAAAATTCATTCACAGGAAGGTAAATTGATTATTCTAAATTCAGAAAATTAGTAAAGTGAGAGAAGTTTCGAGCCTATTCAGACTGTGCAGTTCGCGCAGTCTGACTAGGGTCGAGACTTTAAGCACTGTCAAGATGGTCCTTTTTTGCATGACGGGTCACAAATTTATCAGTTCTATTCACCTTAACAATCTTAATAAATTTATCAATCCTCATCCTGCTTTCAAATTTATTTCCAATTTTCGAAACATTTCAACCAGTGAAGCTTAAGTTTTCCCCTAAAATAATTGATAGGAAATCATGCAGTGTTGACTGAGATCAGACTGCAGATTGATGTTAGACTTACCTGTCTGCAAATGCTTTGTGTACAGCAGGAAAATGAACTGCAGGATATGAGCTAATATCATATCCTTTTTAAGGAACACAAATACCTCCCTAAACAGTTCATTAACATGTTCATTTGTTTGAAAATACATGTATGCTGAAGGAAAACAGGTTATTACTTTTCTCAAATTGATTTCTACCCCATTTGTAACCATTCTTTTTATTTTCAACATACATGACATATATTGAAGTCTTGCAGCACCTTCTTTAAATTTGGACCTTTCTTAACTTTGTTAGTATGGTAACAGGTTAACACATGGTCATGCTGAACAATATCCGCCTTGGCATAAGGTAAAAATAAAGATCAGCCTGCACATATGTGCTGTCAGATTTTAGTCAAAACCACCTGATTTTCCTTTTTGACCTGAATTATTTAGGAAAATAACATTTTTTCAATATAAATACTGACACACAAGTTATGCATTCAGTACTATCAGCACTTTGATTTTAATGATTTTTTTTCTAGTTTTTTATTAAGTATGATAACGGTTCATACTTACAGAGCTATGAATCAACACGTCTATTTTCTGTTTCGGATAATCCAGTTTTTCTACTTTTTCTAAAAATTCTCCCAGAAATGGTGTTGGCTGTTCTATATAAATACCCATCAAGACAGTGGGATAATCTTCTATCTGAAATTATGTTGTGAATAGAATTTATAAAACAAGAGCACCACCTACGGGTGCCCATCCTTGGCCGTCAGGTGTAGGATGCAGGATAAAAATTCTAAGTCGAAAAAAAGGACAAAATTTGCACAAAATGCACCTAGAATTATCCCCCTTGATAGTAAAGGTTGCTCTTTTGATGGTGAATATGTAACAAGTTTCAAGTGAATACCTTCAATAGAGCCAGAGATATCACAAAGTGTCAATGTTTTTGCATGACAACAATGCTGTCAAAGCTATAGCAATACCTTGGGATTTCTCCAAAAACAGCAGAGCTTATAAAATAAAACAAAATTCCACAGGGTACTTGTCATTTTTTTTCAAATTAGAAGACTCAGATTGTATGAAGCTGTTTCATACAAAAGTGTGATGAATTTTTAGTTTTCTAGCCTCTATGGACATTTTAATCATGCCCTTTAAAGTGGAATTTTGAATGCCAATTTAGAAAATAGCTTTGAAAAAATATTGTGGAATATGGAGAAAATGCTAATAATGGCTTCATTATCCACATTGCTCCCAAAATGAAAAAGAAAAAGATGTATTGAATGAATGGTCCTTGAATACAGAATTTATTAAACGAGTCACCTACAAACAGATAAAAACAGGGCTGCACCGAGATTTTATCTGTTTTAGACGTCAAGTTTAATAAATTCTGTATTCCATGACCACAAATTTGATATTCTATTTATAATATGACCCTTAATTTCTGCGAAGTTAAAACTGCTGTCACAATATATACCTATTTTGACGTCATTTTCGCAGTACCAAAATAGCATTGCTATTCGCTCTGAGCTCAGAAGCATAGTTTTTCCACTAGTGTAATAACACCCATATAATCTAAAAAATGTTCGATGGCCTTATTTTACTCCTTTGACGTAGGTTATATTATAATTTCAAATTTATCAATTGAAAATTGTCATGTGCAACTTCCTTGATATTGGACTAGTCAAGAATCTTATAAATCTGGTGAAGGATTAACTAGCCCTGTGTTCAGAAAAACAGAACCGTGCTAACAGTTTGCCAATTATACTCTGTGTTACAAGTGCACTTGCATGAAAAGCAGGGTATAATTGGAAAACTGTTTGCACCACTTTGTTATCCTGAACACAGGGCTGATAAAGATGGTTGGGTCATTGAACTGCTTTGTGCGCAAAATATTAAACAAGAGTTGTCCGCGAACAACGTAGCTCGCCAAAACAGCTGCTTGTCACAAACAGCGCTTGACCGAAGACCGAAGTTCAGAGCGGTTTCTTTCAATGATAAATTCCATGATCTAATATATATCTGTTTGAGTAGTAATTAAGAAATATAAAAACATTTTTGTTTTAATTGCATGTATAAGGTTAGGGTAAAGTGAAAGCCTACAAGCAGATGAGGTTACCAATGGAATTTCTTTGTATCAAACATGAAGTTTTTCTTTAAAATTTTTCTAAGTCCACAAAAGGTTAAGATCAAGGTCAAATTGTGAAGGACCTTGGTCTCTGTAGAAGCCTATCACCTAGTGAGTATCTGTATGAAGTAATAATGTCCCTGAGTAAAGCATTTAGAAAATATAAGCAAAGTTAAATTTTTGGTTAAAGTTTTTCAGTTTCAGTTTTTCCAAGTCCATTAAAGGTCAAGGTCAAATTGTCAAGGCCCTTGGTTTCTGGTGAAAGCCTTTCATCTGGTGACTATGTATATGAAGTAATGATGTCCCTAGGTTCAAGCATTCAGAAAATATAAGCAAGGTTAGGTTTTTGGTAAAAGAATTTTGGTTAAAGTATTTCGAAGTTCGTGAAAGGTCCAGGTCAAATAATCAAGGACCTTGATCTCTCACAAAAGCCTATCACCTAATGAGTATGTATATGAAGTAATGATGTCCCTAGGTTAAAGCATTCAGAAAATATAAGCAAGGTTAAAGTTTTTGGTTATAGTTTTCAGTTAAAGTTTTTCTAAGTCCACAAATGGTAAAGGTCAAGGTCAAATTGTCAAGGACCTTTGCCTATGGTGAAAGCCTATCACCTAATGAGTGTGCATATGAAGTAATGATGTCTCTAGTTTAAAGCTTACAGAAAATATAAGCAAGGTTAAAGTTTTTTTTGTTAAAGTTTTTGGTTAAAGTTTTCTTGAAAGGGTCAAGGTCACAGTCTAAAGGTCATTTCGACATGGATGTTGGTCTCAAATGAAAGCCTATGCCCTAATGAGTGTTTCTGTAAAAAATAAAGCCACTAGGATAAATATTGATAGAAATAAAAATCTAATACATAATGCGGACGCCGACACCGACGCCGACTTCCGAGGGTATGACAATAGCTCTTCCGAGACTTTCGTCCAGGGCGAGCTAAAAAAACAAAAAAAAATTTGGTTGTTTTTTTAATCATTTCTCTTCAAATATGCATAATTTATCATAATGGATTTTTAATTACAAGACTTAGCAATACATTTCTGTTTACAGTCAATCAGAGTGCATGAATCTTGATAGACACAACTGATATTAAACCAGAGAACTGTTGTTGTCTCACAGTTATAGATAAGGGATGGTAAAGTCATTCTTAAATACTTATTTCCCCAGTGGAACCCTTTAATGTTGGTTCTAACTGGACATGTCTTGATGAGACGATTTCAATGAGTGACCCCAACAATAAGTTTGTCACATTAAATTTATAATACATTTTTATCTTAAGTCAATTTCACCACCCCTATTTTTAGCTCTTTCCGCTGTGCTTCAAAAGACTAAAGACTTACCTCCACTCTTTCCAGACTAACTGTATCCTCATCACATGGCAAACAACCATAACTTGATGTCTACCCATCTACTTAATAGTTGGCCATTCTATAAACACTTACCTCCATGCCTTCCAGACTAACTATATCTTCATCACATGACAAACAACCATTACTTGATGTCCAGCCATCAGCTAAATAGTTGGCCAGTCTGTTAAACTCGGGCTGAAATTATAGAATATTCCAAGATTTAAAATCACATGACATGATAAGGTTGGTACAATCTGGTAAAACAATCCTCAAGATAAACAGCAAGAAAATTGGTTCTGCATCATTAAGTATCTACTTCATATATGTGACCTGTCATGCAAAAGGGGACCATCTGGGAACTCTGTTAAATAAATATTTGAAATAGAGATTAGGTCAAAAATAGATCAACCCGAGGTCGCATCTAAAAAATTCTTTCACAGGAAGGTCGATCATTCTAAATTCAGAAAATAAGCTAAGCAAAACACAAAAAGTTTCCACCCTAGTCAGTCTGAGCAGTCTAAAGTTGACACTTTACGCACTGCCCAAATGGTCCCTTTTTGCACGATAGGTCACATATAACTATGAAACAGAACAGTTACTATATTGAACAGAGATTTCTTTCCACCTTGGTCAATTTATCAAGACGTAATGAATTGTTTATAAATTTGTTGCATTTCTGTTTACAAAATGAATTTAAAGTCCCAATTGTTGCAATGGAGTTTGATGCAATACAATAGCCTCATGATCTAAAAGAAGTTGGAAGTTGGGGGTTTAAATCCCTACTGTTTGATGCAATACAACAGCCTCATGATCTAAAAGAAGTTGAAGTTGGGGGTTTGAATCCCTACTGTGCCACAGAACTTGTTTCTATCTACTTAGTCAAAGCATTTCAGAGCCACTACCTTGTACTGATGATACATCAATAAGTGGGGTTCACTGTGATATGAACGCCACAATGTTAAAAGTTTTATTAATTACAACATTTCAAATCCAAATAAGTGCCAATATCAAGTGATAAGCGCAACACTATTGTAAGTGCCTATATATTTATAGGCAATTACAATAGTGTTGCACTGACCCCTTGATATATTTATCTTTGATCTTTCTATATTACCTTGATTGGTCTATTTCCATGTATGACAACAGGAACTGTGCCAGTTTTTACATTGCACAGAAATCTGCGATACCAAAATGAGGAAAAAAGAACATCTAAGTAAGTGGCTACATATTTATTGGCATTTCCTAAAGCTATAGATAAAGGGGGTATATTTCAAGTATTTCAATAATCATAGTACAAACCTTTGTTGTTAGTACTCATTGGAATTGTCTCATCGAGACAATTCAAATGAGTACCAACAACATAGGGTTTCATTGAGAAATAAAGATTTTAGACTTGCTTTACCCCTCTCCCTATTTGTACCTCATAGTTTAAAGGATATCTCTCACTTACCTTAATTGGTCCATTTCCGTGTATGACAACGGGAACTGTGCCAGTTTTAACATTATACAGAAAACTGTGGGAACCTTTATACTTGAGGACAACCTCATCTGAAACGGAGACCATCCATTACATCAGTTTGATTCTTAGATTTTGTAACTACAGCTTGTTATAAGCTGCACTTTGATAGTTTAGCTTACTCTTTTTATTACGAATATTTATTCCAAGTTTGCAATACATGTCTTTAATCATGATAGAGATTTCCCAAAAAATCAAAGTATTTACGTGACAATTACAGTATTGCTGACAGGGCTAAGACAATGTTCTAGTAATAACTTAGGTTCTTGGTGAAAAAAAGCCAAGCTTAAAAAATTCAACAACTTTATTTTAAAGCTTTTCATCAAGCCATTTGATAAACAAACTTACTTAATGCACCATGTAGATTCATAAATATTTCAGATCTTTTATCCAGTTTAATGTTCCATCTAGCCTGCAAGAAAAGGGAAATAGGGTATATTATGAATGAATCTCTTTCCATAATAAATCTGTCAACCAAGAAAGGTCCCTCCACAACCTTTCTTAAACAAACAATTAAACTAGAAAGCCATGAATGGCTTGAGTCACTCCACAGGCTTGAAATCCTTGTAATAGCAAATAAAAGGTTTGACTAGATTTTTAGATATTTTGGGTTCTACTGATGTTGAAAATGATTTTCAAAATTTCCACTACACAACATATAGATAAAGGACCTTCCCCATAAAAGACATAATTTTCATCCCATCGCAATAATATTTGGCTGCATGATAATGGGTCACCCAAGGATCATACTAATTTTGTTTGATTGATATCCATCAGTAATATACTGAGAAAATGATTTTCAAAATTTCCACTATATAACATATAGAGAAATGACCTCTGCCCATTAAATTCCTATTTTTCATCCGATCACAAAATTTTTGGTACACTGATAAAGGGTCATTCGAGAATCATTCAAGTGAAATTTGGTTGATATCCATCACTTACATTCTGAGAAAACGATTTTCAAAGATTCCACTATATAACATATAGAGAACTGACCTCCGCCCATAAAATCCATAATTTTCAACTAATCAGAATAATTTTTGGTGGACTGATAAAGGGTCATTAAAGGATAATTCTAGTGCAATTTGATTGATATCCATCAATTACATTCTGAGAAAATAATTTTCAAAGTTTCCACTATATAACATACAGAGAAATGATTCTGCCTATAAAATACCTATTTTTTCAACCAATCACAAAACTTTTTGGTACACTGTTAAAGGGTCACTCGAGGATAATTCAAGCGAAATTTGGTTGATATTGATTGATTACATCCTGAGAAAATGATTTTCAAAGTTTCCACTATATAACATATAGAGAATTAACTGACCACTGCCCATAAAATCCATGTTTTTCATCTGATTACAATAATTTTTTGTAGACTGAAAAAGGGTCACCCAAGGATTATTCATGTAAAATTTAATTGGTAACCATCCATTAGAATCTGAGAAAACTCACTTTTTACAATATTTGGAAATTAGCCACGCAAATTCATCCAGTAATTTCTGAGGAGAAGATTTTAAAAGAAAAAGTTTACGACTGAACGCACTGATGGACAGACTGACGCACGACGGACACAATGCCATGCCAATAGTCCCAGTGGCCTTTGGCCAGTGGGACTAAAATAATTAAATCAAGTAGCTGCCACAAAGATGCAGTGGTCCAGTAAAGAGGGTGTAAAGCCAGTCTAAAATCTTATTTCACAATGAAACTCTATGATGTGGGTACTCATTTGAATTGCCTTGATGGGCCAATTCAAATGAGTACCAACAACATAGGGTTCAGGGTAAAGAATAATGAAATATTTATATTTGAAAACCAAGAAATACTTTTCTATTCAACTTTTCAATTAAATCAACTGTAAACTGAAGGGCTCATACACTATCAATCTTATTGACAATAATATCCAATTAATCCATCTTCAATACAGTCCCAACATAATCAATAATATTCTGAATATTGCATTTTAACACTATAGAGTAAACCCCATATATGAAAAAGGAATTACATAGAAATTTATTTCAATAAAATTCATATGTCATGTGTTTTACTGTGTACAGAGAAAGCTTTGTGCATTTATGATGTGATATGTTATCTTCTACGGGAACGCTGATGCAAAACAAGAGGACCATGATGGTCCTATATCGCTCACCTGAGTAAGTCAACTCATAACTTTTAAACAATGTTATAAATACCAGAAATTGTCTGATGTACATTTAGGGTGGATTTAAAAGAAACAGACTTTAATTTTTTCCAACTGCAATGTGATTTTCTTTTTAATTGCAAACAAAGTTATTGATAGAATTGAATTATTTTCACAAGTTTGGTAGACCTAAACCTTAAGAATATCCCTGCCATGTTTAAGAAATGCCCAATAGTTAAGGAGAAGATTAACCTTCTCTGATATTTTTGGCGATATTTTGACATTTCCGATACCATTTAAACCAGAGATTTTGATTGAATAAAATGATTTTTACAATTTTGGTAGAGCTTCACCCAAAGAACATCCCTACCATGTTTCAGCTTAATTAGCCCAGTGGTTTAGGAAGGGATGAATTTTTTCTAAGATTTTTAGCTATTTTCATCCATTTTTCAGCCTTTCTGTTACAATGCAAACCAGAGTTTTTGATGAAATTAAATTTTTTCAACAACTATTGAAGAACTTCACGGAAGAAACATCCCTGCCAAGTTTCGGCTTGATTGGCCTAGTGGTTTAGGAGGAGAAGAATTTTTTCTAAGATTTTCAGCCATTTCGGCCATTTTTCAACCTTTCCATTACCATGGAAACCAGAGTTTTTGATGAAATTAAATTCTTTTAACAACTTTTGGAGAGCTTCACCCAAGAAACATCTCTGCCAAGTTTCAGCTTGATTGGCCTTGTGGTTTAGGAGAAGTAGAATTTTTTCTAAGATTTTCAGCCATTTTTGGCCATTTTTCAACCTTTCCATTACCATGGAAACCAGAGTTTTTGATGAAATAAAATTCTTTAAACAAATTTTGAAGAGCTTCACCCAAGAAACATCTCTGCCAAGTTTCAGCTTGATTGGCCTTGTGGTTTAGGAGGAAAAAATTTTTTCTAAGATTTTCAGCCATTTTCGACCATTTTTCAACCTTTCCGTTACCATGGAAATCAGAGTTTTTGATGAAATTGAATTCTTTTAACAACTTTTGAAGAGCTAGACCCAAGGAATATATCTGCCAAGTTTCAGCTTGATTGGCCTTGTTGTTAAGGAGGAGAAGATTTTTTTCTAAGATTTTCAGCCATTTTTGGCCATTTTCAAAATTTCTGTTTCCATGGAAACCAGAGTTTTTGATGAAATTAATTTTTTTTAACAACTTTTGAAGAGCTTCACCCAAGGAACATCTCTGCCAAGTTTGAGCTTAATTGGCCTATTGGTTTAGGAGGAGAAGAATTTTTTCTTAGATTTTCGCGATTTTCAGCCTTTCTGTTGCCATGGTAATCAGAGTTATTTATAGAATTCAATTCTTTTAACAACTTTTGAAGAGCTTAACCCAAGGAACATCCCTGCCAAGTTTCAGCTTGATTGGCCTAGTGGTTTAGGAGGAGAAGATGTTTAAAGATATTGTTGATGGACGGATGGATGGACATACGGATGGACGGGCAGACGGATTGACAGACGATGGACGGACGACGGACGGTGAGTGATAACAATAGCTCACCTTGAGCACTTTGTGCTGAGGTGCGCTAACAAAACATGTCTGTTACAACACTAATGCCCTAGCATATATAAATATATTCATCCTGTCACTAGCTATAAATATTTCCTCATCGGATAAATACCTACACCATGCCCGATAAACTTTTTCATCTAAAGTCATCAACCATCTATTCTCTATATATCCATCTTGGTTAACATTGTTAGATCATGAGTTCCAAGGTATTGCAGAACTATTACAGGTCCAATACCTTAATAAAGCTGTAAATACTATTGTCAATAACATTGATTTTTCAAGGGAAACTCTATACCAACCCTAAGATCCTCATTGAGAAATATTTCTGTATAATATAGTTGATCATCATAAGTATTTTCAATCTCTTTATGGGACACAATTTCATACAGATCTCTGGCATAGCCTATAAAACCTGTAATAGATTTTAAATGAATTTGAGACAGTTGGCCAACTTATTTCTGGCCCTCTTTCGGGTCGGGTGTAGACTGGTCTCGCTGTCGAATATCAGAATAGCCTATTCTAGGCTATCCTGATAGTCGATATGTGGATCAGTCTAGAGCTGGTAGCCCTCTCCTGAGAGATAATCTGATGTTGCAGGCAACAGTCCCCACCCAGGGTCAGAAATAAGTTGGCCCAGTGTGTGACATTTTCAACAATTCCTAATGTGCTCATAACAAAGACTCTGGTCAGTCTACACATCCACACAGGCTGACAAGAGTCTTCACTATGCACTCTGGATATAGATAAGGTCTTAACCCCACTCCAGGAAGTCAGACAATATTCTTATTGTATTGTGTGAGGAATATTTCTGTGTAATATAGTTGATCATCATATGTATGTTCAATCTCTTTATGGGAAACAATTTCGTATAGATCTATAACCTATAAAACCTGATATAGATTATGGATTGAATTTTAAGCTTTCATTTTGTTGGGCATAGGGTCTGCATAGAGCTTACAATAGCTTTGCACTGGCCACTTGATTACCAGTCAATAGTCTCTTATTATGTCTTAGAGCATACTAGTTCCAAGCCCCAGTTTTTTCTTCTTTTTTTTATCAAGGTTTTCTAACCAAGGCAATGCTGACACATTTGAATTTGTTTGATTCAATAAATAATAGTTCATTTTTCAGTGAGCCTTTGTGTGAAGTTTTCAACAATTTCATGTGTGGCAATGATGGTCAGACCATGAGCATCCTAAACAATCACTCAATCTAAAACAGCAATACAGAAAAGAAGGGGGAATGCCATTCTAAAATCTTTCTTTCTCGATAAACCCCTTAGTTGTAGGTACTCATTTGAATGGCCTTGAAAAGAAAATTCCTATAGTATCCAAAATATAGAACTTGTGACAGTATTGTTTAAATGTTTCAATTTAAAATCCAAAATACCCCCTTTATCTTTTGGTCTGTAATAAAATAATCAATGGCCAACTGATGAAGAGTTATTGCTTCAGCTTTTTATAGAGCACATTGTGAAGACTCTTAAGACTGTGCAAATGTTAAAGAGAATTTGAACACATCTGATCTGAAAAGAATTGAAGCGAGTTTTTGCAGGCTTCAATTCTTTTCTGAAGTTGAGCCCCCAAATAATTGTATACTTCCATCAATTTCTTTACCTTTTACCAGGGCACAGCTCTAGATTTATATATTAAAAAAATTGAAAGAAATAGTCTACACCTAAGGCAGGGACTAACACTGTTTTTACACTGCTTTCAACAATCTTTCAGTTATATCATGGCCGCTGGAGCACCTTACAATAAATTCCTGGTATTTCTCACACCAGTACCACTATCATATCCTTTCCTAGCCTGCTATCTCACATACGTCTTTGATTTCAACCTATGGTATTGGTGGGAAACAAATAATCAGAAAGGATAAGAGCCCCTGTAAAAGGATAATGTCATGCTTAGACTTGTACTATACCTAAGATTATATCAGTGAAATCTTAAATAACAATTTCACCAGAATCAAGTTTATAGGAAACTTCATAGACATATAGTTGGACAGATGATGCTGGATTCCTAGTATATGCTATTCCAGTTCTACCAAAACATCGTTTTCTATGCCTGATCATAGATTTAGATGATAGTGAATGGGTGGTTATTGAATACCGTATTTATTAAATGAGGCATATTTAAAAAGATACAAATTTGGCTGTGCCAAGTCTTAATCTGTTTTAGAAGATGAGTTTAATAAAATTAGCATTTTACAAGCACAAATTTGATATTCTAATTATAATATGAGCTAAATCCTTTTGTGATAAATAGAGGGAATTCCAGAAATTTATTTATTCAAATTATTACGCGAAACACATAGCACCATTAGCAAATTGACTTCATCAAATACACTATAAAGTCATTTTCACAACAAAAATATAACGTTACTATTCATGCTTGGCTCGTTAATGTTAGAATGGTTGTCCTCCACACCCGGAGATCAAAATTATGGACCATTCATGAAGGAGGATCTAGAACGACTTACCTCCAGAACAAAGATATCTTTTCTCATGGAGTTTTACTTCGGGATACTTGTCCTACAAATTGATTTTAATATTCTTTGTAAATATTTATCAATAAAATTGTGGAAAACATTTTGGTTAAGCCATGTCCCACTTTTGAAATTTTCAGACTCATCCAAATTGAAAGAAGTTGTAAATGATAATGGGTGTAAAATAGATGTTATTATGTATAAAGCGATACTTTGGCACTAGCCATTTTTCTTTGTCCATAATATTTTAACAAAAATTGCCTGCTTTCAGGGAAGGCTTTACACCTATTATATAGTTAAGAGGCTAGTACATAAAAATAGGAAGGTAATATTGTCTTCTTCATAATACTGAGGAAGTGGTTTGTATCAAAATTGGATTTCATCTATATTATATTAGAGAACAGTAGAAGGTAATGTTTAGGTAGTGGACCAATAATAGATCTGCAACATTTAAGAACTCATGATCTTTTACGATATTGACGTTTTCTAATGAAATTAATAGGAAACCTCAGTTAACACTGTTTAAGCTCATAACTTCCAAAATTTTGCAGAACTATTACGGTCCACTACCTTAAGAAGGACCACTGAGGAAGTGGTTTGTGCCAAAACTTGTTATGGCTAACAGAAAAGGGTAGTGTTAAGAAGCTTATGTCCAATTACATGGTTGAGTCAATCTAACATAGCTTAACAGCTTGGAATTCCAACCACTTATTGAGCATGCTGGAGTTTGTTCAGTCATAATGTAACAGACTTACAGAGGTACAAGTTAAGAGGGGGATATTTCCAATTTAAATTTTTATTTCTCATTGAAACCCTATGTTGTGGGTACTCATTTGAATCGTCTTGTCGAGACGATTCAAATGAGTACCAACAATATAGGTTTTGTACAAGTATTGTTGAAATGATTTAATTTAGTATCCAAAATACCCCCTCTATCTGTAGCCCTTGACTTACTGCAAGTGATTTATCCGGCCATATAAACCCTTCCGCTGATATCACAACCCTCGCATCAAACTTGGCGAACTTGTCGAGAATTTCATCTGCACCAGCTGTTATTACTACATCATAACTGAAATATTGTGAATTTATTGATTATGAAAATATTTCATGCAAAAAAAAATTATTATGTGTCATCATGTCTAAAAAGAACAATATACTTTTTGTCATATGACACTGATAGAAATAGACTGGAAGAATAAAGGGAAACAAAATGTTAACTGAATACAAAATCAAAGATATGTCTGATATGAAAAAGATCGCAGGAAATTGTGTTAAAATACAGAAATGATTGGTCCAAATAAAATTCTAATAAGCTTTCCCCTCTTGTTTTCCACAGCTGTTGTTACTTAACATGTTATTAAGAGAGATTAACTTATATATATATACAGGGTTTGTGATTGACCCTTAAACCAGCTCTGTGTATAGGATGTAAAAACGTGTCACAAGCGCTTTGAGATGATACTCTGCTTTGCACGTGCACATGCGTGCAGAGCGAGGTATCATTTCGAAAATGCTCGCTAACGCTTTCATCCTGAACGCAGGACTGGATTTTGATCCACAAAAATTTCAAATATCTTATTTTGACCCATAGAAATTTCTTCCAATGGGGTCACTTTGACCCCCTTGGAAGAAATTTGTAAGGATCAAAGGATATTTTTATCCTTTAAATTTTCAATCAAATTTTCAATTACATAAAATTATCTTGTATATTATTAAAAGTTTTAAAAATTCATTGATTTACTTCATTTCATTACAAGATAATGGTCAATTGACTCTTACTGACCTTCGGAATTCTTTTTAGGAATTACTCTTCCTGTCATTGTGACCCCTTTGAAATCAGTTTTGACCCCAGATTTTCAAATAAAGGAGTCAATTACTCCTCAAATCCAAATAGTAGCACAATTAAGCCCTGTATATATAGTAATCTGTTTATTGGTGATCCTCAGTTTCAACATGCTCTAAAATAGGTAATTTGGAAAACAGTCTATTTTTTAGAGATTCAATGCTTTCCTTTAAGAAGCTTTTGAAAATGATTGCTTAATTAATTTGTGTTTGTTTTCGGATTTCAACACCACTTTGAACAATTTTTCAGACATAACACAGAAGCTGGAGCATATGATCTTGGATTCCTGGTACAATTGTGTTTCTTTTACCAACACTAGCATGACTTCCTTCACCAGCCTCAAGCTGCTCATCCCAAATAAGTCTTAAATTACCCACCCCTAGATGGAAGACAAATCAAGCGGTCAGACAAAAGAATTGTAAGAGCGTGTTTTTATATCTACATATAAAACAAGATGTGTTTGTGAAACACAAATGCCCCAGGAACAGCATTTTTTTTCAAAGTTTGACCTTGACAGATGACCTTGACCTTGTCACATGACCTTGACTTTGGTACCAGCAGATGCAGATCATTGAGATCTATCATCATACCAAACATTAGCCTTGTATCTTGAATAGGCTTGAAGGTATTGGCAATGTTAAGTTTTTTGGTTAACTTTTGCAGGCAGACGGACGGACGGACCGACGGACGGACAGACAGACAGACAGACAGATAGACAGACAGACAACAGTAAAACAATGTGCCCCTAAACTTTTGACACGGGGGCATAATAAAATAGTTTTGCACTGACCCCTTAAAAAATTCAGAAAGGATGTCTTCTGCAGCGGGTGATCAAAACTTTGGATCTTATGTTGAGTCTGAAACGCTACCAATTTGATGGCACAGCGTGAAACAGTTGTAACTGCCTAAAAACATATAGGCAGTTACCACTGTTTAGTTCTGAGCCATTGAATGACTTAATGGGCAGCTTAAATAAAATGAAAATGGTGGCCCTAAAGAGGAGGTTACTTGTGTCATTGTTTGTTTGTATGGGGTTTTATTCCACTTTCAACAATCTTTCAGTTATACACAGTAGCATGGGTATCTGCAAATTGAATCCTGGTATTTCTCACACTAACATAACATCCTTTCCTAGCCTCAAGCTGCCATCCCATATAGGTCTACCATTATCAACCCATTGGTGAGAGACAAACAGAAACAAAGTATGAATGCGGCTGGCGAGGATCGAACCCAGGACCTCAAGATTTACAGTCTGATGGGCTATCAAATGCTCTTCTTGGCGGTGACTGGAAGTTGCTTGTACAAGAAGGATTATAAATAAAAGTCTTGTACCTATCAGTGAACATAATAATGAGGTCTTCCCTGACTTTATAAGCCTCTAATTCTCTCTTCAATATGTTGACCTTTTGACCTCCGCCTAAATTTGTCATATCTCCACCAAGCCATTCTTCATGAAGTCCAAATACCTGAAATGTACATTAAAGCTTTGAATATTCAAATTAAATACCAAGGGCATAAGCACCATTATGCACATTACACAAAGTGAGTAATGAAAATAAATCCTATTTCGAAAAATGTTGTAAATGAATACTTAAAACATTAAAACTACAGCTCTTTCAAGCTGATATGATGTTTTGATTATTCATCAACACTCAAATCATAGAAAGGGGAGCGGGGGGAGCGGACGGACAACATTCATCTTTGTCACAGTCCAAATATCCTTTATCCTATATTCTATGTTGGTTGCTTTCTGAGTACTTATAAATTTCAAACTACTAATTATGCCTATGATAACTTTACTAATGATGTAATGAACAAAGAAAAGGTAAATTTATCTATTCATTCAATTTGGGGGGGGGGAGGAATGCAGGCGGCACTGAAAAATGGCCAGAATTTGTAAAGGAACATCTGTGGTTGAAAGTAATGAGGGAAAAGAAGACATTGCTTGTTAAAAGCCATTTCTTTTTCTTACAAAGTATTTTCTAAATGAGCCAGTATCTGACATTTCTACCAATTTGGAATGCGTGTGAGTCGCAAACATTGAGGAGTATAGACAGACACATACTGTAAATGTAAAATTACCTGATTGTCTTCAGATACTTTGAGACCTTATCTATCTACTCAACACACAATGAAGACTCTGGTCAGGCTGTGCAGATGCACAGGCTGGTCAGAGTCTTTGCTTTGCACATATTTGAAATTGATAGAAATGTCTCACACAGGCTTATATCGTAAGTGTAAAATCCCAGGGGGGTACAGGAAATGTGAAATAAGATATAAGTGCCTACATATACAGCTAGCCCACACTATTGATACAGTGCTCATTTGTCATCAAGTGAATTTGGTACACTTACTGACATCAATGTCAAGAATTTTAAGTATTAAATACCTAATTAATCAACACTCTTAAACAGCAACAAATATATCTAATGTACTTTTAATGTAACATAAAACATATTTATTTAGAATTAGCCTAGCCATCATTTGTCGGTTTAACATTGAATCTACAAACTATGAAAATCAGAATGGGAGAAAAAGAGACTTAGCTTGTTTGTCCTATTGCTCCAAAAGAAACACTTTATTATTGATTGAATCAGAATATAAATAAATGTTTAATTCCAATTCCTTTAGAGAATAATGCATTTGATTGCACTTTTTTTTTTCGGAAATTAGGGGAATCTTTTCACCTTGTGAACTTTAAAAGTGGTAAATTAGGCAGAACAGAAAGCCTCTTTCAGTCATACCACTATATTCATGTAGATTTAAATTTTAAACACAGAAAGTGCAGATCAGCTCTTTTAAATAACATGTATACTCAGGGATCATGCTTGACCCTTAAACCAGGGTTTTGACCCTCAAAAATCTGAAATCTTATTTTGACCATTAAAATTTCTCCCAAAGGAGTCATTGTGACACCCCTGAGAGAACTTTCTAAGGGTCAGAACTTTTTGATGCATCTTATATACTATCTAAAATTTTACAAATCAATCGCTTGCTTCCTATCTTTACAAGAAAAGGTCAATTGACTCTTAAACCTACAAAGTTCAATTCATGATTGGCTCTTTCTGTTCTTTTGACCCCTTTAAAATCTGTTTTGAACCCCAAAATTTAATGGTTAAGGGATCAATGACCTCCTATTTCAAACACTAGCATGAGCCCTGAAACTAAAGAATTTCAACTTGTACTCTTTTTAAGTGATCCATTTTGAGACTCGATTTACATCAAAATCACATTCAAAAAGTTTTTCCACATGCTTGACTACAAGTTAATTAAGGGTATTTCTCTACATTTCATCACAAGATTATGAAAGCATTGTCTGGCGTTTTGAAGATTCCACCTACTATGACCTTCAGTCAGGTATTTCATCAGAACATGCGATGTGGGTTTTTTTCAATTTCAAACACTAAAGTGGCCTTTCATTGGCTAAAAAATTAAGGTGATCAGTATATATTTATTTCAAGGTGTTTTGTATAACAGTGAAAACTATTGTCGCATGTTGGAGGGGCTGACTTTCTGAACAGTTGGCCGATGCAAAAGGTAGAAAACAACAGTTCGGAAAGTCATGCCTGATATCAAAGGGAATATTTTTTTCACTGTTACACAAATCACCATAAAATTAATGTTTTATAGTCTGATCCATTATAAAAAGAACCCCTCTCAGCATCCACCACTGTGTCTTAAGGTAGTGGACCGGTAATAGTTCTACAACATTTCAGAACTCATGATCTTCACAATGTTAACTGAGGTTTCCTAATGAAAATCATTAGGAAACCTTGGTTAACACTGTTGAAGTTCATAACTTCCAAAACGTTTTGTTGTCTGGATGTGTAATCTACCAACCTTGGTCTCTAAGCCATACTTCTTCACACTTCTCAAATATCTACGTAAACCATCGTTCTCATCCGTTCCCACAGTAACAAGTAGCAAATCTGTCAACAGAAATGATAAAATAAAACATTCAAGAGACGAAGAGAATATTTTCAATTTCATTGAGATATGAAACTAAAACCCTAATCACAGTGTGTGAATACCTGAAGCTGATTTATACTTGAGAGTGATGAGGTTTTTAGTCTTATACCTCAATGAAATTATAAAATAATTCATATCTTATAATTTAATATCATGAAACCAAAATGGAAGAATTTTTCCATAATAGGACAGATTTCTTACAGGACTACTTAGCATGCAAGTTTTAAAATAGCTGTGCACTCAATATCGTTTTCGTTCCGAATAAAACCACTTTTTCAGCGAATCAGAATGCAAGAAAATTAAAGGTCACCAATAATATCAAATTACCGGTTACGGGGTATACTAAATTAGATTTCTCTGTTCTTAAGCATCTCAATGTTAAAATATACTATATTTCGGGGACAATTGTGCAAAAACAAGGCTTTTGCTTTTTACTATAGAAATATTAATCTGTTTTAAAAATGATAAAAATAAAGTGTGATTTGCAAGACAGTGGCAGAACTGCTAAAAAAAACCCTTTTTTTCTGACTAGCTTGACCTTGATCTTGATTAAGAACCTTAACCTTTGTGGATGACCTTGACTTCCACAAAAATATATAACCATAGTTCATCACTGTTCATTCAACGTCAGTCTCTGAATTCAGGGCCCGAAAGTTATAAAAAAAAACACACCCAACAGCAAAATTTCTCAAAATAAGAATTCAAATAAATGTATGAACATAAAAGATAATATTAATTAGTAATATTTCTAACAACTTTTTGATACTATCTTTTTATGTTTTCACATTTATAACAGAATTTTTGATAGTATTAAAACAGAATTAAAGCTTTACTCTTAAGTTGATATTTGAGAAAATTTTGAGTTGAAAATGAGAAAGGTTTTATAATCTTGCCCTGAATTGAGAGCATTAATTGTCTTAATGTTCAGTGAACCCTTTTTTCTACACACTAATATACAGCCTTGACCCTAAGTGTTTGGACAGATTGGTGGGAGCAAACATTGTAGGCAATGATCAAACTCCTCCTTAGGTAATGAAGTTGATCAGATAAGCAGTGGGAACCTAGCATAAAGGGTTATGATTACTTATCTAAACAAGGTGTTATTTATTCAGTAAAAATGTATAAAGTATTGGCCATCTTATCTCAAAATCTGCAGTACTTGTGCACTGTATATAATTGATAAGTTGTGTGCATGGTAACCGGACAAAATCCCCTCCGGACAAAATCTCCTTAACAGTTTTTTGACATGGCGGACAGAATCCCCTCGGTCATTTTAAAAACGCGGACATAATCCCCTCAATCCGTTTTTTGAGGCGGACGGAATCCCCTTCATTAATTTTCTAGGGCGGACATAAGCCCCTCATTCGGAATTACAAGGTGGACATTATCCCCTCAATCAAAACAACAGGGCGGACAATATCCCCTCGTCGTAACATAAAAATCGGACAGAATCCCCTTCGTAGTTCGAGTAGATAGATCTATGTTTATTGTTTAAGTTTAGAAATAAATTATTTCAATCAAGTCAATTATTCTATATTCTTTAAACGACTATGTTACAATGTTTAGTTCCCTCACAAACTTTAATGACTGGATAATTTCCAGTTCAATGCCGTAGAACATGTCAGAGCGTTTCTGTAACCCGACAGTCATCATCTTCGTTAATGTCTGTGTCTGTAATAAAAAAATAACTGTATTTAAATTAATGATTCAATTTAAAATTACAATAGCAGCAGATTTGGTCTTTGTATTTTATCAAATTACCTCTGATAGTTTTAATCAGAGAAGCTTAAAAAAATCATTTTTTTCGTTTTTCTACATATTGTTTACTCAGAGCCATTTACAAGTTCACACAAGAGAAAAGTGTTTCACTGTGAAAACACACGGGACCCCCAATCTGGGTCACATTTTCGGCAGTCCTTTTGATGTCGGCTCTTTTTCCAAGAGTATTATATATCATGACGTCATATCAAATTTGGGTTTGAAAAGAAATCTTTTATTTTGAATAGAATTATAATTTTTACATTAAAATAAGTATTTTTGTTTCTTTATTCAACGATTTTGAACGTGCAAGACTTACTAAATGACGTACTAAAGTATACTTAATCACGTCCTTGTTATGGATAATTTTCAAGCCTATACACATAAGAACGTAAGAGGTATTTTTTGTTGTTTTTTTTGCAATGATTTAATTTATGACGAAAGTTTTGCTGTTTTTTCTTGTATTTGAAGGGGATTGTGTCCGCCTATTGAGGGGATTATGTCCGCCTTGTAGATTTGATTAAGGGGATATTGTCCGCCTCGTTAATCAGACCAAGGGGATTATGTCCGCCCAAACAAATTAATGGAGGGGATTCTGTCCGCCTCAAAAACGGATTGAGGGGATTATGTCCGCGTTGTTAGAATGACCGAGGGGATTCTGTCCGCCATGTCAAAAATCCGTTGAGGGGATTTTGTCCGGAGGGGATTTTGTCCTAGAATCTGTGTGCATGAACCTCCTACTGGGCTGATCTGTCATTTTTACCAGAACTAATCTTTGCCATATTTGAGGCTTTGTGTGACATACCTAACAATCAGTCAGGGTTTGAAACTAACTTAACCCTTTGCTGTTTAATCCCTGCTTTTTACGTGCCTGTGATTTTATGATTGAGAAAACATTGTTAAAAAAGAAGAAATTGCTTCTGACAAGCAATTTCTTCTTTTTCCACACTATTTTTCTACCCTACTGAATGGTTATTTTTCAAATCAAACACACTTTAAATTTTCGTCTGCAAAACCTTTGAATTTGGACAGGTCCAAAATTTTGAAAAACAGGAAAGTGTTAATTGTACCACAGGCACTCAGGTCCTGTAGGTTAAACTTTCATTGGTCCTCTTCTCTGAGAACAGGTCCTCCAGATCTTTCTTAGCTCTTTCAGGAACGAGGAAAACAGTGTGGAAAAAGAAGAAATTTCTTGAAACAAGGAATTTCTTCTTTTTCCACAGAGTTTTTCCTTCATCTTTTGAGGTATATACTCACAACTAGAATGCGACTTTGCCGATCATAAGAACTGAATTCACTGCCTGATCAAAACATTCACAGGCCAAAAGGTTCTATATAGAAAGAAGTGCATGTCCTACCGTAAAATTACAGACCTTGGGGGCCTGAGGACTTAAGTTAGTGTAGACTCCAGAATCAGATCAGCCTTTACATAGTCCTCTAATGAACCTGCCAGGGTTTGAGCAAGCTTTTTAAATTCAGGAGTCATTGACCCCTTAACTGAAATTTCTAGGGGTCAACTGCTGGTGAAGAGGTCAAAACAGTCAAAATAGAGGATATAATTGGTAAATATATTTTGCTTTTGATGACCAATTTCTTCAATTATCTCCTTCATATCTTTATAAGAGATTCATATGAATCTCTTATAAAGATATGAAGGAAACAATTAATTCTAATACATTTTTAATTTGCAGAAGTTTTGAGATGCAATACTGAAAATTTAAAGAGTCAAAATGACCCCTCCTGTAAGTTAGGGTTCAAATTAAGTATTTTAAAATTTTTGAGGTCAAAACACTGGTTTAAGGGTTAAATATGAAATCTGCCTGATAAATCAAATTTGTTAAAAACCAAACAGATTCCAATTTGAAAGCAAAAGGAGATTTTAATAATAATAATAAAAATAATAATAATAATGTCTTTATTAAATGAGGCTACACAGTTGGGCGAACCCAGTCTTCCCTGTGGGCCTCTTAAAACAATATCTTTACAACATGTGGAGAACACATCAAATTTATACAGTACAATATTTACAAAGATAAAAATTTGGCAATCTATAAACAATAATTGTGTTGTCTGGGCTTTGAGTAAAACTTTTTTAAGCCCCTACAGGATAAAACGACACAAAACATAGTTTTGCACACACCCTAGAATAAGTCTTTCACTGGTTATCTTTCCTTTTTACAATTCTAAAATAAGGTTAACTTATGAAAATTTTTGGAAAAGAGAAAAAGAATCAATATCAAGCAATTTTTCAAGTAGTTATATCAAACTGTTGTAGAATAATTGGTAAAGATATTTCAGGGTTGAATCATGATTTTTAATTAAGAATTGAAAGTTTGAACAATAATATGGAATCGACCCTGATGACCCAGTACTAAACTATTGCAACTCCCTATAAACATATTGGGAGTTGTAACTGTTTTGCGCCTAGCAATTGACCTGATAAAATATTAGGTTAAAGTGGGGAAATATCACATTAGCATCAGATATTACCAGTATCACACAGAAATTATGCTTTTTCCATCTGAATACCACCATGCTAAGTATGCAGATTAACCAGGTTGTGGTATCCGCTGTCTAGAGGTAGAGCATCAGCTTGTTGACCAAGAGGTCCCAAGTTTGATTTCTAGGAGTGATTGTATTGATCTTGGTTCTTTCATTGCCCAACACATTCTGTGCAAGTCCTGGTTCATTATCCAGGAAGAAAAATAAAGTGAATTAATCTTTAGAAGTTGAAAAAAATTGTTTCCAAACACACGTAAAATAAGTAGGTTTGAACCATCCAGGCTGTTTAATGTTAGCTCAACAGAAACATTTATAATTGTTGGACATGCCATATACATAGTACAAATTGCTGTCCTTGGAGAGTGATGCTGTTGTAACACTCTTTTGGCAGAGCAATTTAAATTAAAACAATTAATGTTATGAAAAACAATCAACATTTTAATAGTCAATGTGATTAGATGGACTGCTTTGTCCTGGTTAAATCAATGGGTTATCAGCAACTATGGTCAAAATGTACACAATATCGAATTAATTATATACACCGATTGTCTATCTACCATCTGAGCAAATCTGCTTAGCTTGACCCAATGTACTTTGGGTCTATGGTAAATATACCAATACCGGTATATCTCTTGTCTCCTAACAAGATAGATCATCCACAGTGTCCAGCAATACTTTAAAACAGAAATAGCGTGTTGTTTGTCACTGTTCAAGGGTCCAGAGGGCTTACTAGGATGGATAGATTCCACTGTTCAGACCACCTGCTGCTTTACTAAGATGACAATAAGGCAGCAACTTCAATTTATGACAGTAATTCTACCCAAGCATATTTTCCTTAGTGTCTCTCTCTTACGACAACAAACAGACTGACCAAATCGCAGAAAATTCTTTTTTATAACACTTAACTTGGGTCCGGCTTTACCTGACAGTATCCAGTTATCAATTAGCGCACTTTTACTGGCCTCTAAAATGCTTTAAAATAATAACCAAAGCTCTCAGATGATTGTTGCCCAATAGACCAGATATCTTACACAAAATCGTCATACTGTTACAATGAAACATGTAATGTCCAAAATTGAGACTAGTCACATACAGACTCCTTTATCTAATTAAAATGACAAAAGAATTTTACCTATGGTTCTTGTCATGTTACAATCTCACCTTTAAATAAAGTGATGCAAAGCACTGTAGAAAAAGAATAGGAGAAAACCAGGTAAATTCGGACGTTTTTTACCAACCTTATAAACGGCTTACTTCTGAAACTATAGGTCGAAACCCGTACGATAGCCGTATACTCATCACTCGAACAGTCATTAAACTTGCATTTTATCCAAAGAATGTTAAGAAAATGATTGCCAAAACATTGTGAAAAACAAGAAATTTGAGAATATTATGAAACGGGTAAATTCGGACGGGCTTAGAAAAATTCGGATGTGCAAGCGGTAAAACTCGGACATGTATATTGTCAAAGGGTGAAATTCGGACAATTAAGGAATATCAATAATTAGGGGAAGACAAGGCTTCTGTTAAATTAAAGGAAGAATGTTAATACGAAGCTTTAAAACTTCAATTCAGGCATTCTATGACTAGATATACTATATTCATTCATCGACTTTGAAGTAGAATATTGGCAGATATTTCGAATAAAATACAGACAAATGATTATATCAACAGACACCGACATGAAATATCTGAATGTGTATTAAATTCAGTTGTTTTCAAAGAAAAATAGACAAAAGGGGTTATATTGATATTACTTGGTTTTCAAAGCATAAAATTTGTATAGTTCGAATTTTTACTTCTACTGAAAATTGAAAGTAGAAATTCAGACACTTCTAAAAAGGCTAAATATTATTGTTTAGAGCAAATTAGTATTGATTGTTTTATTGAAATCTTTTATCTCATTGATATTTTAATCAAATGATATCCGTTTTACAGTCAATTCTCATCAATCCATACCTACTTCTTTACCGATGGCCGAGTCTATTTTCGTCAGCAATGTATGAATGTTAATTCAATTCACAAGGTAGCCAGGGGATTATGACTTAAAATAGTTTTATTTCCATCAACTTATCTATCATATCATCCCATATTAAACTCACCTATGCAAGATATATCTCAGAATGTTTAGAAATATTTGGTTAGAACGCTGAAGCCAATGCTTTTTCAAAAAAATTTCTTAAAAAGTATGTCCGAATTTATACATCTGTTCAAACTTCTACAGTTTTCCCCTAGAGGGAAACACTTCGGTATGCAGACGTTTCGTACCATAACCATTTCGTACCATAAAATATATTACCATTTTGTACCATACGATGACCACTTCGTACCATTGTCGAAGAAGTTTCGTACCATTTGTTAACCATTTCGTACCTAACATTGACCATTTCGTACCAAAATGAAAATATTAACTAAATGATTTCAAAATGTTAATTTCTTTAATAACCTTTATGCATGTTAAATCGCACGAAAAAAGTTTAAAGCCTTTAACTAGTTAAAGGAGTAGGCAAATTAATTTTAAGGCCGGTGTGTTGTTTGATTGTTACAAGATTGGTAATAACAACATGGCAATGAAAAGCTTGGCGTTTGCCTTTAATTTGTAATTGTCAGCTGATTAGCAATGAGCCGTTATTGTTAATTGAATAAATAATGACATGCTTTTGAGCGTATATAAGATCAATGATACATTTCTTAAGGCTACACACGGACACCTGTATATAGAGAGTCCCTGGGCTACACGAGAATCAAGGCTTCTTGTATTCAATGCTCTAAAGCAATCACAGCACGACGGCGAGTTACAGTAGTTACATTTAGAGATGCTACCAAGTTTAAGAAACTCAGGGGCTTTTTAAATTGATGAAATCAACAAAGCAGCAGTTAAACAATAAAAATAAATAAATAAATGAATAAAAAGAAAAAAGCATCATTGTCCATTCATTTATTTGTATATCTTTTTGTTTTGTTCTATTTTTATATAGTTATTTATATCATTTGTCTTTTAATGAAATATCAAGGATATGATGAAATAAATTTAATCTTGACTTCTCTCTTGCATCTTAAAGCCAGTTTAAAAGCCATCGGCATTATATACAAATTAAAAACAATAAAACCCGTTGTTTGTCTTAGGCCATGTACCGCTGCAGACGTTGGTTGAATACGTCCGCAGATGTTGCAGTCACCAGGTCTGGGGGAAGGGAATTCCAGTCTCTGATAGTCCTTGGGAGGAAGCTGTATTTGTATTGGTCATTTTTGCTCTGTTTTTCAATAAATGTCTTGTTGTGGGATCTTGTACCTTGTCTGGTTGATGGTGTTATGTAGTTGGGAATGATAACTGGTGATTGGTTATTTATGGCCTTGTAGAATGTTGATAGTCGTTTGTATTTTCTGCGATGTTCTAGAGGTTGCCAATTTAGTTTCTTAACCATAGAATTTACGCTGTCTCTGTACGAGTAGTTCCCTGTAACAAATCGAGCCCCTCTATGCTGAACTTTTTCCAGTCAAAGATCTCCTGTTTATGATATGGATCCCAGACTGAAGATGAGTATTCTAGGTGTGGTCGAACTAAAGTGGTAAAGGCCTTATTTTTCACATCTTCATTACAGTTAAAAAGATGTCTTCTCAGGAAGTTTAGAGTCTTGTTTGCTTTCCCAGTTATGTTGCTTATGTCCTTTTTCCATGCAAGGTTTGTGGTAAGTTCAACACCAAGGTAAGGGTAATGGTCTACTCTAGCAAGAATGATGTTGTCTATAGTATAGCTTGTCTCTATATATTTCTGTTTCCTTGTGATTTATAACAGGTGGCATTTAGAGGCATTGAATTTCATAAGCCAAGTATGTGACCAATTCAACATAGAGTCTAGGTCTTTTTGCAGTTGATGTTGATTGGTTATGTTGTTTATGGATCTGTAAAGTAGGCAGTCATCGGCAAAGAGTTTGATTTTTGTTTGAGGCGAAACCTTGTCTGTGGGACCCTTGTCTGCTATGTCATTTACATACAGTAAAAACATGAGAGGTCCTAGTACTGTACCCTGTGGTACCCCTGAGATTACTGGAGAATCAGTTGATGATGATCCATCAAGCACAACCCTCTGCATGGGATGGCAGGCTTACAGTCAACTCGTCCCCACGGCAACTCGTACCAAAGTCAACTCCTTCCCATTTTGGTCAACTCGTACCGATGGCACAGCCAGGACTCAATCCAATGCTTTGTCTTTCCTGTGATTCCATAGCGATCAATTTTATGTAATAGTCTTCTGTGGGGAACTGTATCAAAGGCTTTACTGAAGTCAAGAATGTCCATAACGTCCATAATTCAAACACTTCTGATGTAAAGATAAAGAAAAAAAAAATGATCCTGAGCAATAGAGACAGAAGACAAGAGAATAAGTGAGAGATAAAGATATAAAAAAGAAACTGTGAAAAACATCAAATGAAAAGTACCTTTCTCTTGGTCCGCAAAAACACAATAAAATGTGATAAACAACAAGTTGATCACCAAAATCTGAAGAGGCTGCATCGTAACCTATCCGTTTTAATCACGCCAGCTCAATTTAATATTGTCTTTTACAGCTGGTGGTCGTAGAAATTAAACACACAACTTATTGCCACATCACAGCTCTCTGATTAGTTGATGCTTTCTGCTGTAATCTGATATCTCCTAATCTGACCTAAGAAAATCTGTTTTTCCTGACAGCTGTTTTCCTGCTATGTACTGATTGCTGGGAACCAGTCGATATACCGGAAGCTAGAAGTACAGGGTGTTCCAAAATTATTACTTCTAGCAGACCACCCAGCCTAAGAGGGTCGTTCGAAAAGTATCGACTTACAGGTAACTCCTATCCATATTATGGTAATTTCTGTCTTTCAGCATCAAGAATCGAGAATGTAAAAACTTCTTTTGTGTGTTCAACTGAAAATTAGTGAAAATTGATATTGGAATAATGGTTCCGTTTTGAATGATCATAACAGAAAACGTTTTAAATTAAAAGGTAACCGTAGAAAATATATCAAATTTTCCACCGTTAACGGTTAAGGCTCTTTTAAGTTAACTTTTAATTTGAGTTTGAAATTTGAGAAAATAATATAATAAAATAAATGAATAAAAAATAGGTTTTTAATTTCGGAACTTAACCACTGTAAGCATCTATGTTGCTTTAAAATACCATGTATTAACCCCATCCGCAATCAAGTACATGGCGGGCTTGAATTAATTGCAAAAGAAATCATTATTACACAATATGATATAGTGTACAAAAATGACAATGTGAAATTAAGTTGCCCATGATTTTGCATACAAGAAAAACGAAGGTATTAGCATTTTTATTTCTTCAAATCTGTTATACTTTCGATGATAAATATTTGTCTCACTGACCTTTAGTCCGTGATTAGACAGATATTTCCAAGGCCAAGGTACAGTAGTCAATGGTCCTGTCGGCAATTAAGAACTGATAAGCCTTCAGCACAAGGACTAGATACGATAACGTATCCCTCCTTTGATAATCTGGTGTGGGAGGTAGCATATCAGAGAGAGGGGTACATTATTGCAGCTACACAAGGACGAATTAGACACACACTGGACAGTTAAATTGGACATCCGCCTTCACAAATACTGCTCTTTTTTGTCAGGGCCCGGAGTAGGCTATACCTGTCAAGACAGCTATAAATGAATTTTAAAGTCTGAAATTAAATATGATTTAATCAAGACTGTATTAATCTTATTCTATTCTTGTTCTCCTTCCCTTTATTGAATTCTAATCAAATAATGTACGTGGACACAACCTTTTCGTTCTCTAAAATTAGGTTCCTTTCCCTACTCTAAGAAACATGACTTAAATTTTAGCATTTCTCGATCCATTATCAGTACGTGTAATTACCAATGCGATCTCTAACTATCTCAGACTAGTACAGATTGAATGACGCATTATTTTAATACATCGAATCAAATTATTGTTAATACACGGAATCAAATAAGTCTTAATGCAAATAGAAATGTGTAAGAGATATACCATGGTAATCTGTGGGAATCGGGTCATTGCAGCTAGAAACTTTCACTATCAACCGAGAGTGCACAAATCGGACTTATTCCGGGCAAGTTGTTCCTATAGAATGGTGTTTATTATTCATTCCGTATTCATAACAAGATTTTCAAAAAGATATGACTATTTCTACGATCTTATTTCTAGAGCCTATTCTAGAAAAACTCAATGGCAGACGCAGAGTGGTTCGTGGGTACAAACGAACACCCCCATTGAGGCCTTTTATTTCATTGCCATGGGGAGATTCAATAAAGAAAGGGTAATAGTAGTGAAACGAAACCCACGGTTTTTGTACGGCGTCAACAACTCGATTAAAGAAATGCTGATTATGGCCCCTTCTTAATGTATTGGAATCCCTGCTTTAAATATGGACTATTTTGTTTTAGCGATCCTCATGTTTTATGTGCAAGTACTGTCATATCCTCTGGATCAATTAAATAAGGTTGGAATCTTATATTAACCTTTTTGCTGATGACACGAGCTTTTCATTAGGATTAGACGACCCTTATTCATGCGGACTGAAATTACAAACAGATATAAACAAAATAGATTCTTGGCTACAAAAATGGATTGTTAGATTTAATCCATCGAAATCTGAATCACCCTTGATCACAGTGATCACTCGCAAAGTAAATAAACCTCAGCATCCAGATTTATAGGTGTCAACTACAAAAATTCCAACGGTGGAAAACCACGAACACTTAGGTATATCTATATCAGCTGATGAATCATGGAATTGTCATTTAAGAAACTCAGCTGACAAAGCGTGGAAAAGGATTAACATTTTTCGAAGTTTTAAAAATCCTTTTGATAGACAATCCCTTCAAACCATTTACTTTTCATTTTTTCGTCCTATAATAGAATATGCAGATGTAATTTGGGACAACTGTTCAAATAATTTATAAGACGAACTCAATGCTATTCTCGATAAAGAGGCAAGATGGGAATCCTTAGAAGAACGTAGGCGAAAGCATAAACTAATATTATACTTAACAATGGTTAAAGGAATAACGCCCGATAATTTAAGTTCATAACTCAATAGGAAGCACATCCTCATATATAGTCTACGCGAATCTCGAAACCACAGAGTGCCAATTTGCAAGACAGAACTTGATAAAAGGTCATTTCTTCCGACAGTTATTGAAGTTGTGGAACCGTGAAATTGCCTATCGAACTACGGGAGCAAGATTCATTATCATACTTTAAAAACTATCTTAATCGTAACAAACCCGTTCCAAATAAGTTGTACCTTCTAGGACAAAGGAATCTTCAGGTCATACTTACAAGGGTAAGAAATAAATACAGATCTTTGAATCACCATTTATTTGCAAAATAACATTGTTGACTCCCCTCCTTTGCTCTTGTAGTCGTACTGAGACAAACGAACACTTCTTTTTTGAATGCTATAAGTACATTAATATTAGAGAACGACTTTTTGGCAGATTATTAGTTTTCGGTAATATTGACAATGATAAACTCTTTATGGAAATAATACGCTGGCACCTGGTGAAAACTCATCTATTTTCAATGTTACATGCGAGATATTAAACGATTTATTCAAAATTCATACTACGCCGAAAATAAAACAGTGTCACACTTCGATTTATTATCAAGTTAATAGGGTCAACATCAATGTTTTGTGTAGTTGTTGCTAATATCGTTTTTACATGACTCAGAAAGACATAAGAATAACACAATATACCCCTATACCCACTTAATTTCATTACATGTACTATCTTATTTAACCCAAATTAACTATTCTCTATATGTTAAAAGAATAATTGAAACGCCTTTTTCTTAAACATCTATAAACATATGCGTACATATATTAAGCCATCAACAAGAAAAAGAACTTTATAAGCTCCGCTTTCGCTCTAATCCTTTTTGCATGTTTATATTGAGATTTGTCAATTTATTATGTACAATTGTTCTACTATGCAAATAAAATATGTTTAAACCAAATAAGGTTGTTAGATAGATATGTATATACCGTTGGGGATCAACTTCAGAATAGAATTGTTCAAGACTGTTTAAATGTCTAAAATCCATTCTGCAAATGATTTCATGAGGGTCCTACGGACTTACATCCGTGAGATAGTTTTGAGAGTTCTTGCTACATATTTTTGAGTCTCCCAAGAAGCGTAAAGCCTGTGTCGCCGTTAAAACCCTGTCAAACTCGTATGTCTGAACCCCCCAGCTACAGAAATACTGAATCCGCCATTACAGATCGTCTTTTGGCGACCAACTGAAACCTCGCCACAGTCACCATAAATTGAGTCAAGCTGTGGGCCAACTTATTTCTGACCGAATCCTGCTAGGACGTAGACTGGTCCATCTATCAGCTATCACAATAGCCTATTTTAGGCTATTGTGATAGTCAATATTGGAACCACTATGAATGGTAGCCCGCTTTCTGAGAGATACACTCATTAGCGGGCAACTATTCCCGCCCGGGCCAAGATGGAAGTTGATCTTGTAATTACGAGATTTCGGTCGCCTAATAAGTTCCGTAAACGGTAGCCAGTGCACATTTCCTACATATTCACTTGCAGTGGCTCTGCTTCAAGTCCTTAAAAGGGAATGCTGTTCTTAAAAAAAACCGGATACGAATGACCATTTACCATAACACACATTTACTTGTGAACTCCTATATATAAGGGTATTTTCCATCCAAACTCTATGATGTGAATTTTCATCCAGACCATTCTCATGAAAATCCATAGTAAAGGACCGTTTAGGAAAGAACATAAAAAATGAAACATTTGAAAAAATTAAAACACTTTAATCTATTGCCAAGTATTTTATTTATAAATTATTTAACTCTTTGTACAAAAAGAAGAGCACGTTTAAAAGAAGTAAAGACATCGCATAAGGGTGCCTACGCACGGCCGTTGAATGTCTGACAGTGAATGAAAAATCTTAGTAGAAAATGGGACATATTTCGTAAATAGGTGCACTCAGGGTTATCCCTCTTGACAGTATTGATTGCTCTTTTGGCAGAGAACAAACATTCCAACTTTCAAGCGAAATCCTTCAGTGACAGAAGAGAAGTTATAAAATGATTAAACTTATGCAAAGGAACGACCAGGCCGCTGTCGGCACCAATGCTATAGACGTGTGAATACTTCGCGTTCTTCGAAAACGCCCGAGAACTTTCATTTATTTTATTTGCCTACTGAGCGTGATATTTAGAACGATTTGACAAGTGCACAAAGCAAAGACTCGAATAATCCTTTGACCAGTCTCCAATTGGTGCTCTGTATAATTGGGGCCCGAGATTATAAAACTTTTTGTGTGTTCAACAGAGAATTTTCCAAATTTGTCATTTAAATAAATGTTATGATGAACATAAAAAATAATATCAATGAGTTGTTTTTCTATAACAACTTATTGATATTATCTTTTATTTTCATACAGTAAAATAAGTATAACACGTAAACAGACTCACTGCTGACTACTCAAGTTCAAATTTGAGAGAATTTTTTGTTGAGAATGAGGAACTTTTTATAACCTTGGGCCCGGATAAGGTCTTAAGATTATTCTATATTTACTTTATCTGTCTGTCTAGGCTGCTCAATGTAGTAGCATCGTGCACGTGTGCAATTGTTGGAAATGTCCCAACTTGAGGTGGCTCATTTATATTTACAGTAGAGACGGATGAGAATGATGGTTTACGTAGATAATTAAGACGTGTGAAGAAGTATCAACAAGAGACAAAGGCAAACGCAACTGTTGAAATTCCGTGGTCAGATTTGCATACTTGTTATGTTTACAAACTAATAAGAACAACTACCTAAAAAGAACAATGAAAAAATAAATAAATACAATAATCTTTTTGATAAATGGAAAAGGACATTTGTAAAGTAAATTTTTACACACGTTTTTCAAGACTAAAAAGGAATAATAAAAAAAAGAATGCGTAAAATATTTGAGACTTGAACTTAAGCCCAGACGATAATCGAAAAGGAAAGCGGATTGGAAAGTTTAGTCATGGAACATTATAAGGAAAAAAAACCATATACGATTTGACAAAGGTAGTCAGAAATGCCAAAGGATTGTCAAGACATATGCTCGACGAAATTATACAATCTTAAAAAAAAGAGAATATTTTCCGTTGGACATATGAAACGAAAGCTCCAAGTACATCATGAAAACGCAATGCTGATTCATACAAAAGTGTGATTACATTTTCCGTTTTTTCTTTTTTTCTTTTTGTTTTGTATCAAATCTTAATGAAAATAAAACGTATTATCTACGTTTTTATACATCAATGACACCAATGACAAAAATCGAATAACCGAATTATGCAAAATATTGAGATGCTAATGTATGCCGGATATTTCTTGATGAGACAGTAATGTACCCTTAAGAGATGAAGAGAGTATTTATTGATTTCATGGCGGTATGAAACTAAAAACCTAATCACACTGTATGAAAACGCAAAGCGGACATACTATAGGAACATTCTAGTGAGCTTTAGTTGATATCCATTCATTGGCTGCTGAGAAAACGATTTTCAAAGTTTTTACTTAGTTTTAAATAGAAAAGACCTCTGTCCTAAAAAGACATATGGTTTGTCTGGTCAAATTTATTTTTTGTAGACTGATAAAGGGTCTTTAAAGGATCATTCTAGTGAAATTTACTTGATTTCAATCAGTTTGATTCTGAGAAAATGAATTTCAAAGTTTCCACTAAACAACGTAAGAGAAATAACTGCCGCCAATCATAGACATATTTTTCATGTAATCACAATAATTTTTGTAGACTGATTCATGTTCACTCAAGAATTATTCCAGTGAAATTTGCTTGATATCCATTGTTTAGATTCTGGGAAAAGTCACATATTACCATATAGTGAAATATGCCACACCTATTAAAGCCTTGTTTTTCATTGGACTTAAAGTCTTTGGACAACTTTGAAATAGGACGGTCACCCAAGGATCACCCTGTGTAGTTTCGTTAAATTCATCCAGTGGTTACTTAGGCGGAGAAGATTTTTAAAGAAAAGGTATACGACCCGAAGCACGGACGGACGGACGGAGGCACGACGGATTCAGCGCCATGACAATAGTCCCAGTTGCCTTCGGATGATTATTTGGATAATTCACTCTTTTATGCCATGGCAACCAGAGTTGATCAACGTTGACAGAGCTTTACCCAAATAAAGTGCCCTTTCACTTTCACAAAGACAGGGCAAACTATTTAGAAGGAAAGGATTTTGACGGCGGGCGTCGCTCGACGGACTTTGTGCATTCACAGTAGCCCACCTGAGCCCAAGTTTGAATGTTCAAGTTGTATAAGCCATGCCATTTTGTTGAATCGTGTATTTCATAATCCATCACAATGAGCGTGCAGTAGTTTTTTATGTCCATGTATGCCAAGTATGTACCGTATTTTTAGGCATCCACGACAGATGCTCTTCCACGAAACATTTAGTTAACAAAGTGGCATTTGCCGATTAGAATTGTATTGCTTATCAAAATCTGAATGAATACTTGTTTAACATTGGGCCCAGACTCTATTTGTCATGTTTAACACAGATGAACCTGTGCGCGGCCATGCCAACACTTTCGCATAAGCGCAAAGCAAAACCTCTTGTCTTGTATATGCGCTCTGTAAACAGAGAATGTATTGGCCTCTCTCAATGCCCTGGAGTCCAGTAAGACAACAAATGTCCTTATAGCACTGTCTGGCTGTCTAGGCTACTCAATGTTTGTGTCTCGAACATATTTGTGAATTTGTTATAAATCCCGAGCACTGGTTTAAAATGTCTGTCGATAATCTTTACAGAAAGTTCTGTCACCACACATTTATCGTCGCCCAATAAAAAAAACTTTTTATGTTTTGTTTGGAATGAATATAGCAGCTCAAACTGTAAGTAGTGATTTGATTGGTTAATTGATTTTTAAATGGCAGTCGTAATCCTTCATTTGAATATGTTTACATGGTATTCTTATCTTGTTTCATGATTCTCGTAACATCGGAACTCTGGTCTGAAATATAATGGTTAAACATGTATAAAGCCACATTTTTTAAAATGACTAATAAAACATTATTATTGGGGGTTCCACACTTTTTCCGTCGTAGCATATTTACCTTCAGGTTTAGTCTTCATATATGTTTCGATGCAAAGGTTCGTACTGATGACAAATCGATGGGTCAGTGCAATACTTTTGTAAGTGCCTATATATTTATAGGCACTTACAAAAGTGTCTGACTCCTCGTATGTGTGTTACAAAGTAAGGATGAGTGATTAACAAAAGAGAATTGATTTTGTTTTTTTTTTTTTTTTTCATTTAATTTAATTACTGGTACATGCAAAAAATCCCTTGAGATAAAATGATTCCAATACTATACTACAATAGATATCTTAATAACAATTTCTCATGTAATTGTGTTTTGTTCATTATTTGTTTTAGTCTTTGTTCATATAGTCGGTAAATGGCTTCATAGCTAATGTATGACAGTTTATATAATTTGACTCCGAAATCAAGATTCTTGTATCGAGAGATGCCAATAGCGAAATGATTTAGTGTACAATATACCAGCTCTGCTTTCAACATGAAAACGTGCGACAAACGTTTAAGAAATGGCACTCCCGCGGCTTTCATGTGTACTCAAAATCAAGATGCCATTCCGAAACGTTCAGAAACGTGTTTGCATCCTGAAGGCGGGAAAAATCAATTGAGCCTGCGCTCGAGATTTCCGAAAATTTCAAATATGCGCAAAGCAAAGACTCTGACCAGCCTGTGCATCCACACAGTCTGACCAGAGTCTTCCCTATGCGTTTAGTAGATAGATAAGATATCAAAGTATCTGTAGGCCACCATGTTACATTACATTAACAGTATGTGGCTGTCTATGCTACTCAATGTTTGCACCTTACGCACATTTCTAAATTGTTGGAGATGTCACGCACAGGCTCAATTTATCTTTTATGAATAACCCATGTAACTCACTACATTCGGCTTATGCGCGCTTCATAAAAACAGCAGGAATTCATAATACAAATTTCGTCAGAGAGAATTTATTTATAAATAATTGGGAGAAAATCCTTAAGATGTACTTAATCTTTGTTCGTTCTAAATTAGAAAGTCAGCGAGCATTAGAATGTGAAATCAAATACAAAATTACTTACTACGAACAATTTAGAATCACCCGCCAGTATGAACAAATAAAAAATAAAACTTGTCCCAACAACTACTTATAATTGAATGAGGGGTTCAAAGCGCAACACGACGAATTTTTCGGTGATTAGAGTTTTAATTAAAAAATGCAATCAACTACCTTGACATGTGAAAAGAGGCGTTTGTCTAGCATCATGTAAGTGATGCCACAATACATGGTTAAACTTGATGTGTGAATCTTTTAATAGTAGCCAATCTTATTTTGAGCGTTACTGAAAATTGATTTATTTTAATTCCTCGTGCATACCGGGGAGGCTATTGATCTGGGATATATAGATAACAATGATCGTTTGTTTAAGAGCAAGATTTATTTACATCTCACTGAGTGCAAAACAAAGGCTATATTTTCACGAGTGGCGGAGCCACGAGTGAATATATACCCTTTGTTGTTCTCGAAATGAAATGTCAATCGATCTTACTCGAAAAACAGACGACTATTCTTTAATGCAAAAATGAGACATAATGTGAAAAGTTAAGGATAAACATTCTTGAAGCGCGTCATTTTGCATGTGTATTTTGTTGCGCTCGATAACGTCCGATAGGGTGGAATGAAAGAAAGCAGGGTAAACGTTTTTTCTAGTTGTGTTAGATCCGTTTGTCTTTCAATGTGTAAATAAAAATGCCGTATATCGGAAATCGCGAAGCCATGAGTGAAGTTAACGAAATGAATGGTTATTGATCTGAGACGAAAACAAATCATTTTTTCTATTTCTTTGGCGCAACAATTATACGAAATAAAATTTTAAGACAAAATCTCTGAAAGGGCGTCATTTTGCACGTTGTTACCTCTACAGCGGTATTTAGACATCGCTTTGATAACGTCAAATAGAGTGAAATAAACGACAGCAGGACATGTTTTGGCAATTTAACCCGTTTAGCACAGTCGTTGCAAGTGATTATATATCTATATTTCTCGATAATATACCGGAAGCAAAATACTAAGAAATACAATGATAAATTTGGTAGATCTATACAGGGTATGTTTGGGCAATTTAACCGGTTTAGCACAGTCATTGCAAAGTTATGCACAGTCATTGCAGAGTGATTAGATATCTCTATTTCTCCATAATCTATTATCCATGATAAATGCCCTGGCAGGGCGGAGCCTAAGTAACGGGTCGTTGCACTTAAGGTTAAGGGAAATCAGCTTTTATCTAAAATAACCTACTTATAAAGAGAGACGCCATAAATAAATCGAGACCTTAAATCGTAGATTTGTAACCAAATCCTCGTAACTTCAGCTTAATCAAGCTGAAGTTACGAGGACTTGGTAACCAAACGATGAAATGTGTTCACTCTCTCAAAGCACGTGAATCCTTTAAGTTTTAGGATACAGTTAGTTGCACGAGTTAACGATGAAAACCGACTAAAATTTGAAAGAACCCAAACTATTGAAAAGTAAACTCGCGAAATTATGTCACGGTTAAGCCCCGCCCTGCCAGTTCATTAATTACGCAGAATACCAGAAACAAAATACTAAGGAATACAATGATAAATTTGGTAGATCTATGCTCAATTACTTGTGATATCCCAACACACGTCACCGCTAATATCATTTGTTAGAAGTATGAACCTAAGTTTAATTAAGATATTATCATCAAAGATCTTAACATTTTCTACCTTAGAGTTTATTAGATAACAGTACAAGATGGTTAACCCAGGATATATGTTTTCGAGCCTGAAAAATTTATAGCATCATCTAGACCTAGATGGCCCTTTAGTGAAACAATGGGACCAGAATGGCCCTTAACCGTTCACCTGAATTTCATTTGTCCGCTGGGTGCTACCCAAGTAATATTCTTTCAAAGTTTAAATTAAAATAATTCAAACTTGCCCTGTGAATAAGGAAATTTTCTTCCAAGAATTAAAAGTGAATATAGCTACTGGGAATGTAGGTAAAAATGCCGGAGGTAAAAATGCCATAGGTAAAAATGTCAGAGGTAAAAATGCCATAGGTAATAATGCCAGAGTTAAAACGGTAAAAATGTCATAGGTAATAATGCCATAGGTAAAAATGCCAGAATATATGAAAACTATATGATGTTAGAATAAAATTTGGACTATCTTTTTTTATTCTATGAAATTTTAGTTATTTTCTTAAGTTATCAAAAAGCCTTTTTTTAGAAAAATAAAATGAATAGTTTCATTTATGTAATAGTATAATTGTAAAGAAAAATATATGATATGTGTCAAATGAAAATGAAATAAATTAGAATATATTATCTTAATCAGGACCATATTTCATTTGAATTCCTACTTAAAAAATACAACTAATTGAGTTTGGTATGCATTTGGTATAAGATGAACATTTCGGAAATAGTTTTTTTTAAAAATGTGTCAGATTTACCTACACATTCCTAAGAAAAGTGTGAAATACAATAATGTGTTAAATTTACCTTTAACTGTATTCTACCTTATTCACACATTGTACTTAAGTAAAAAAAAAAAATAATTAAGCTTTATCATATATGTGAATTAATGAATAAATAGGCATAGTTCATTTCTGACATAGTTCATTTCTGATATTTCTTATAATTTATTTATCTATTTTCAGGTTAAGGTTCATATATACACAAACTGTGTCATTTATTTATGAGTCACTAATTTGATTACCCCTTTGCTTAATTCATGATCAAAGTCTTGAAAAAAAATAAAAATGAAATTTATTATTGAACAGTCCATTAAAAGTTATTGTAACAATTCCTTTTGTGCATGAAAATAAAATTATTTTTCTTTTTACTAAAGTCTAAAAATGAAAGAAATAATATACCTCTGGCATTTTTACCTATGGCATTATTACCTATGACATTTTTACCATTTCACCTCTGGCATTATTACCTATGGCATTTTTACCTCTGGCATTTTTACCTATGGCATTTTTACCGCACACCGGGTAGCTGTCACGCCCATTTTTATGGCCCAATCAAAAAGACACGAAGTTTTTTTGATATGGGTCACCAAAGGATTATTCTGGCAAAGTTTCATTTTAAAAAAAGTTAATTAAATTAGGAGGAGATGTTGTTCACAGATTTCATAGTGAGAAAATGCCCCACCCTGCCACATCTATATTTTTGTGCTGAACAGAATTCTGCATATCTAATTTTAAGAATGGTCAAGAAGAAATATTCATGCCGAATTCAATTGAAATTGTCCAATTTGTTTTGTAGTTATTTTGAAAATTATTTTTTGGTAGAAAAAGACATTTAAAGATTTCAAAATGAACTAGAGCTGCTTAAGCAGCCTATTTGCTCCACCGGCCTGAATCTACTGATATGATTAAGTGAGAATTGAAGTGAATGAATAAGTGAATTTTTAGTTCAAGTAAATAAGTGTTTTTAAGTGTCATATGCTAAAATATTTCTGCAAAGAAAAAATCATGATCAATGAATAACATATTGAAAATTGACCTCTGCCTAGCTGTTAAACAATTATTTTTCATCCAATCACAATAATTTTGTGCAGTCTGATAATGGGTCATCAAAGGATCATTCCAGTGATATTGGTTGATATCCAAAAATGAAAATTTCAACACTAACAGAATATTACTGCACAACATACTGGTACTTTGTCCACAAAATTTGGTTGTAGATCTTTCAGCTTTTTATTTAAGACCACTAAATGGATATTACTTCACAATAATTGTTTGTCATCAAAACAAAATTCTAACTAATTATAATAAGAAGTAAATATATTCAATCCAATATATTTATTTTATAATGCCCAATGCCTTAGATAGCAGTCAACACCCCACTCTGAACCTTAGTAGGTCAGAACATTTTACACCACTTGTCCTCTCTGTGCAGTCACCCTTCGTTCAACTAATCTGGCCAATTGTCAGGCTACCTATTTCACCTAATGTTTCTACACATTTGGATTTCAACAAAGGTTTTGTTCCTTCTAAACTACAAGCTTTACACCTATATATAAATTAAATTTTATAAGTCCAGAAAAATTCATGATTTAGATGATACCAAAAGGGTTATCAAATATTCACTTTATCTGTTGAAAATGTCCTCTGTCAATAAAAAGCATGCTGTTAATCTAATCAAATAATTTTTTCAGTCTTGTACAACTTCACAGAAATAAAATTCCCATGGTATTTGCTTGAACCCCATCTGTTTAAACTTTGAGAAAAGTTTATTTTACCCTACATTGGATATTCCACCATGTAACATATCAAAAGAAATGACCTCTGCCAATAAAAGACACATTTTTCATCTGATCACAAAAAATGTTTTGCAGACTGATAAAGGATCACTAAAGAACCATTCCAGTGAAATTTGGGTGATATCCATCAGTTAGATTTTGAGTAAATGCATCATTCCTTGTTAAATTCTGACCAGTAGTTTCAGAAAAGAAAACAAGAGAGCCATCGTCACAAAATACGCCGCCACTTTGTTGCTGTTTCACGAAAATAATTGTAGACACTACTTATTTTGACAGAACCAAATTCAAAATGACCAAGTTTCATTTAAATCAAGACAAAAAGTTAGGAGGCGTTGCCTTCACAAGGCTGCAATTTCAATAAGCCCCAGACACTAAGTTTTAACGGGGCATAATTCAGGGAAATAAATGAGCCATAAAATCCTTGATCCATGTACATCTATAAATTATGGTGATGACATTGACCAAGTTTCATTTAAATAAAGACAAAAAGTAAGGAGGAGTTGCGTTCAAAAGGCTGCAATTTCAATAAGCCCTAGATACTAAGTTTTAAGGGGGCATAATTAAGTGTAAAATTAATAAACCATAAAATCCTTACTTCATGCTCATCTACCAATTTCAGTTATAACATCCACAAAGTTTCATTTAGATCCAGCCAGAAACTTAGGAAGAGTTGCATTCACAAGGCTGCAATTTCAATAAGCCCCAGAGACTAAATTTAAAGGGGGCATAACTGAGGCAATAAGCCCTAGAGACTAATTTTTTAAGGGGCATAACTCAGGCAAAAATCAACAAACCATTAAATCCTTTCTTCATGCACATCTACCAATTGAGGTGATAACATTGACCAAGTTTCAAGAAGATCCAGCCAGAAACTTAGGAGGGTTGCGTTGACAAGAAAAGTGGACCCAGAGACTAAGTTTTAAAGGGGCATAACTCAGGCAAAAATCAACGAACCATAAAATCCTTTCTTTCTGCACATCTACCAATTGAGGTGATAGCATTGACGAAGTTTTAAGAAGATCCAGCCAGAAACTTAGGAAGAGTTGAGTTGACAAGAAAAGTGGACCCAGAGACTAAGTTTTTAAGGGGCATAGCTCAGGCAAAAATCAACAAACCATAAAATCCTTTCTTCATGCACATCTACCCATTTTGGTGATAACATTGACCAAGTTTCAAGAAGATCCAGCCAGAAACTTAGGAGGAGTTGCGTTGACAAGAAAAGTGGACCCAGAGACTAAGTTTTTAAGGGGCATAACTCAGGCAAAAATCAACGAACCATAAAATCCTTCCTTCATGCACATCTCCCAATTGAGATGATAACATTGTCCAAGTTTCAAGAAGATCCAGCCAGAAACTTAGGAGGAGTTGCGTTGACAAGAAAAGTGGACCCAGAGACTAAGTTTTTAAGGGGCATAGCTCAGGCAAAAATCAACAAACCACAAAATCCTTCCTTCATGCACATTTACAAATTTGAGGTGATAACATTGACCAAGTTTCAAGAAGATCCAGCCAGAAACTTAGGAGGAGTTGCATTGACAAGAATAGTGGACCCAGAGACTAAGTTTTTAAGGGGCATAACTCAGGCAAAAATCAACGAACAATAAAATCCTTTCTTCATGCACATCTACCAATTGAGGTGATAACATTGACCAAGTTTCAAGAAGATCCAGCCAGAAACTTAGGAGGAGTTGCGTTGACAAGAAAAGTGGACCCAGAGACTAAGTTTTTAAGGGGCATAGCTCAGGCAAAAATCAACAAACCATAAAATCCCTTCTTCATGCACATCTACCAATTGAGGTGATAACATTGACCAAGTTTCAAGAAGATCCAGCCAGAAACTTAGGAGGAGTTGCGTTGACAAGAAAAGTGGACCCAGAGACTAAGTTTTTAAGGGGCATAACTCAGGCAAAAATCAACGAACCATAAAATCCTCCCTTCATGCACATCTACCAATTGAGATGATAACATTGTCCAAGTTTCAAGAAGATTCAGCCAGAAGCTTAGGAGGATTTTGCATTGACAAGAAAAGTGGACAGATGTACGGATGGATGGACAGACGGACAGACGGAGAAGATGACGCCAATATACGTCCGCCTCTGACGGCGTATAAAAAATCATTTTTCCCATAAGCAGCCATTTTTGGATGATGCCACAGCCCATAGCACCCATGTTATAAACCCAATCAGGAGCAAAATGAAGGAATCTGAAAGAACAAGTCCTAAGCATCATTCCTGGCTGTAAAACTGTGTTGAATTTTGACCAGCAGTTTTAGAGATTTTTTTATATTTCACCATAGGGGGCCCTTCTTTGGTTCTTAAACAGCCTGCAGCACAAATGTTATCAGTCTGATCAGTAATGAAAGAAGATATCTGAATGAGCATGTCCTACACATCATTCCAGTTCAGTTTTGGTTTATTTCTGACAAGTAGTTTTAGAGGAGATTTTTTTTTTTCATATTTCATCATAAGGGGCCCTTTTTTCAACTTCCACAGCCCATAGCACCAAAGTTATCAGCCTGATCAGGATTAAAAGAAGAAATCTGAAAATCATGTCCCAAACTTCTTTCCTGTGCAGTTAGGTTGAATTCTGACCAATAGTTTCAGAGAAGATTTTCTTTATATTTCATCATATGGGGCCCTTTTTTGGTGACTCCACAGCCCGCAGCGCCAAAGTTATCAGGCTTATCAGGATACTTTAAGAAGGAATCTGAAGGAGCATGTCCTAGTAATCATTCCTGTGAAATTCGGATGAATTCTGACCAGAGGTTTCTGTCAAGAAAATATTTTCATATTTTGCCATTAGAAGCCTCTTTTGGATGATGCCAGTATTTTCAGAGAAAGAGATAATCAAAGAAAAAGTTAATGCATTCACAGACACACACCTGCACAGACAGATGCACAATGGACAAAGGGTCAAGACAATAGCCCATTGAACTTCATTCAGTAGAGCTCAAATTAAAGCTCTAATTAATAAAGCCCGGGTATGAGGTTATATAACTTTTATCATTTCCAACTGAGACTTTTCTCAAACTTAGAATTCAAATAACTGTTTGATTTATAACAACTTATTAATATTATCCTATTAGTTGCTCGGTGTGTCCCTTTCCCAGGGACTTTATGCATGTGTATCCGTCTGATCATACTAATAACGATAAAAGTTTTGTCCGACCTATTTTCTCGTATTAGAGTTTCAGCACTATTTTTTAATCACTATTTTTGTTCTATTTTGGTATTTTAAAACGCTTTTTAAGGTATTTCTTAGTTCCCGCATGCATTGAGTCTTTGTGGCTGGTCTAACACTTGTGCGTTATTCCGGGTCTTTGTAGCATTTTGATGACGTCAACGTTACCTTGACGTCATACATAACGTTTCAATTCATAGGATTCACCTGATGAAGGCGGCTGTGCCGCTGAAAGCTAGTGTATTTACATATTATTATTAAAAATCTTTTATATTCATCCATTCATGTACATTCATTGCATTATTTAACAGAATAACAGCTTTTTTAACAATTTGAAGAGTAATATCTGATTTGAGAATAAGAAAAGTTATAACCTCAGGGTCCAGACTTGCAGTTAGTAGTTGCAGTCACAAATGGGTAGAAGGAAAAAGAAATATACTAAGGAATAGGTTTTTCTATAACATCAGTTTAATATTCAATCACAATACAAGATTCTATAGATTCCTTCAGAATGGTTAACTACTTAATCATATTGCACAGCCCCATTCATGTATTTGAAAGAAACTTCAGTTGCATGAGTTGATAATTCAAAGTTAAATATCACAGTAAAATGAAAACTATGCATTATCAACCTATATCATACTGAATAAAAAATCTTGGCAAATTTGCAACCAATTACAGTTCTCAAAGCAGTGAATGCACCAATTAAGAGTCAGCATTTATTTTGAAAATAGAATTTTTTAATTTTCCAGATTAAAAAAAGGAAAATCATGTGCTATGGACTAAGATCATACTGCACAGGTAAGCAGGCTGATCTTTGTCAGTACCATCTGCCAAAGTACATGTAGGAATATTCCTGGTTTAGGATGACAAGAGTTTAGAATTTAAGAAAGGGGGCTTGTTTCAAGACAGCCCCCTTTTTCGTCTTTTTTTCTCTTCAGAGCATCTAAGTCTGCGCCAATTTTTTTTCAGTAGATTAAATTATGGCTGTTTAGTTTTGCTGGTAATTACTGGTTTAAGTCCTAATGACATGCCCCATTCACAGCTGTAAGCTAGTATGTTAATTACATCCATCTTGAATTAATCTAACATCTAACGTTATTAATTATTAAACAGGTAAATGAAAATACCTGTTAACTCATTTTTTGTGAGGCTAGCAGAAAACATGATTGGCTGAAGACTCTGTTGAATTCAAATTAGCCAACGTTTATCTTTATACAACAAGAGTGTAAGTCATTAAGGAAACTGATTAAGGGGAATGAATGTTCATTTCTTTGTGAGGCTGGCAACCACAGCTTTCAGTCTCCGATATTCGCCATTCACAGCTATAAGTTGGTGTGGAAATGATATCGACCTTGACTTGTACATGTGTTCAATCTTGGCCATAAGAACTTCTAGAATAAACTGGGCATTCTTCATTAGAAACTGTACCTGTAGGAGTAAATAAAAAGGAATAATGGTTCCCTTTAAAGCTTGTAAAATGGATCCTAGTTAAGTTAAACCCTAAACTATGTGACACTGATAAAAAATCCAAGCATTGAGTTGTTAATGTTCGGAATGCGAATCAAATTATCTGATTTATATTGTAACAATTTATTTTCAATTGGGGCTGTTGTTTATGACATCCATTTAATGCCATGGCATAGGTCATTGCTGTAGATTTATTTAACTCCTTGATTCTTATTTTTCCTGGTTTCAATAGAAATCAGTCAATTGAATATTCAAGATGTAAAGAACAGTTCAATACATTTTATCACCTTCCAGTAGCCTTTTACAGTAATCTTACGTTTTCTATCCTAAATCTTTTTTGTTTTAATTTTTTTTTTCATTTCAAATTTAGTTTCCTGGTTTCAATAGAAATTAGTCAATTGAATATTCTAGTTGTAAAGAACAGTTCATAAATTCTTATCAGCTTCAAGTATTCCTTTACAGCTATCCTAATTTTACCATCTTAAATAACATTTTTGTTTTAATTGAATAGTTTAAATGTCATGAGAGCTTTGCTAGTAGTTTCTTTGTATTTGTGTTGGTTTAATATTTTGGCAATTGAAACTTGGTTGAAAATGCCTGAATCACAGATAATTATATAATATGTACTTAGTGTTTTGTATGAGAAAAAATATTTAACGAGGTTGGGAGAATTGATCATTGTCGAGGCTCTGCCGAGACAATTATCAATTCCCACAACCAAATTAGATATTTTTTTCATACAATACACTAAGTACGTATCATATTTATCTTATAACCACTATTTGTCTTGTTTTTGTCAATGTTTCTAACGGAAATGCAAGTTTCTTAAAATAACTGCATTATATCATTGTTCTAAAAATAACTATGGGATATCATAAAAAATATCATACGGGATGTTATCACATGGGTATTTGTACAGTTATAAGATAAAAAACTCAAGTGCATGTATTTCATGAATTTAAATTCACATTTTCTATCAATCTTATTTAAGTTTTTGTCTGAGGTACAAATTGATATAGAGAATAATTGTTTACTTCAGTGTAAGATCAATATACCTTACATTGAGTGAACAACAAAAAGTATATTTTCATGAGTGGCTATGTTGATATAAAGTCATACAGGATGAAAAGAAAGAAAGCAGGATTTATCATGCAATGAAGCATGCATTGACCTGATATCATAAACATAACATGTTATCATGCAGTCTATTTTTAGAAACAATTTGCATACACTTTCACCTAAATTTCTTTGATTTTTAAGGGTTTATCATACTGAAGCACTGAAAAATGATATCATGATAAATAGAGTAACATGTTAGTGTCTTAAGAATATAAATGTAATCAGGACTCGGCTGTGAGAAATTATCATGACTCGGCAAAGCCTTATAATGATAAATTCTCCTAACCTTGACCAGATAACATTGTTAATATTAGACACTAACACATTATTCTCTATATATTGTTTGGTAATTTCACTGGTTTTGCATTTTATACTGGTTTTATCAAGTGATAATCCTACATCACTGCACAATTATCCACTGAAAAGCATTAATGAAATTATATACTCTTCAAAAAAGTTCTTTGAAATTGTAAAGTAAATCAAAGCAGTTGAAGTTCGTGCATCTTTTCACTGAATTCAAACAGTATTACTTATTTTTGATCAAAGATAAGCAAAAGTGATGTCAATTAAGACCGTTACGTCGAAAGTGTAGTACGCAGTCTGCCCTACAAAATCGGGTTTTATACTTTCTGACCAATGATTTGTTTGATCATTCTACTTACATCATCAGCCCATTTTCCACTCTTGATTGACGTCTCTATATGGTTGATCTGTGCTTTAAACACTTGTACGATAGTTTGTGTGATCAGCATATCTCTATCTTGATTGTGGACTAGGATCAGACTCTGGGCCAATACTATACATGATTTACAAAACTGGGCTGTATTCATGGTAAGGTTGATAAAACAGTCATCTGCAATGAGAGGAAATATCAGGTTTGAAACATGTAACTTAGAAATTTAGCCAAAAGTATTTCTAAATCTCATCATGCTGAGTAAATACTTTTTTCTTCCAGAACTGGTTTAAATTCAAAGGGCAGGGCTGCAGGCACTCAAAGATCTGATTTTATAATACTTTTCAATTTAGAAATTGTAAACATGTCTGACCTAAAATGGGAGTTAACTAGGATCAGACAGCACACATGTCAAATCAAGAATGTTTAGGACAACCTAACTAGGGTATAAACAAGAGCACTGCCTATTGGTGCAATACTTGGCTACAGATGCTGGATTATGAAAAAAAAAATTAAGTCAAACTGGGGTCATAACTCTTAAAAAATACTTTCAGAGTTATCCCCCTTAATAGTCTGGGTAGCTCTTGTAATGGTGAAGACACATGCCATGATTCATGATGATATCTTCAATAACAACAGAGATATGACCAAGGTTAAAGTTTGTCAATCCAACTCCAAGGTGATCATAATACCTCAGACCGAGCTTAAAAAGAATTTAATAACCAGAAGCATACATTTTCTATAGATTCTCAAAGAGGTATACTGATAGTTTTTTGAGCAGAATGGACTTCCACTCAATCTGAAATATATCCAATGATTTGTCAATCTGCCTAAGTCTGAAAATAAACCTTTCAAAATTATATTTACTAAGTACAAGAATTATTTTTTATTTCATCTCAAAAATTATTATTATTCATTTTTCGCTTAAATGTCAATGTACTATCAGACCATGTTTAAACTGAACCAATCTGATCATGTGTATAGTCATTTTTAAGGTAGTGGACCCATAATAATTCTGTAACATTTCAGAAGGCATTAGGCAACCTTGGTTAACACTGTTAAAGTTCATGATTTCCGAAATGTTGCAAAACTGTATGGGGTCCACAACCCGAACATTACTCACTGTACACACTGCTTTGTAAATCTATTCCAACGGCAGCCATATCTTCTACAAATTTATTACAGTCTGTTATGTTCAAGTGATTCATTGGTCGCCATCTATCATCCTGTAATAGCAAATAGTTTGTATTTAGAGGTTTAAGAAAATCTATTCCTACTGCAGCCTCTTCAAATTTATTAGTGTCTTATATTCATCCCAGCGGTCGACACTAACATCAGTCCTCGGCCCATTACCATGCTCCAGGTCCTTATTATTTCAAATCTGTCCAGTCTTGAAAATAATTGCCTTATACTAAATACCAATACTAAAAACTTAAAAACATTGTAGAAAAAAGAAGAAATTGCTTATCAAAAGTAATTTCTTCTTTTCCAAAATGTTTTCCTTGCAGTTCATTCCTTAAATTGCTAAAAATCAAACATGTTTTTCATGCAGGACCTGTTGTTATCAGGGAGGACCTGCAATTTTTATGGCCAACAGGTCCTTCAAGCTAGTGGCAAGATAAAGTTAGTGCATCCTTTGTATGAAAAAGATAAATTTGCAGAGAAAAATAGCCTCTGCCATTTGAAAATTGTTATTCTTGACTTTTTCATAAAGAAAGAGTAATTTTCACCACAGCTCAAATGAAGACCTTTTCCTTTTGGTGAAATTTAGCTGATAATGTTGATCTTTACCCTTGCCTTGCACTCAGGATAACAAAACAGTGTGAAGTGTTTTCAAATTATACCCAACTTTGCACATGAACTTGCGTGCAAAGCGGGGTATAATTGGCAAACATTTTGCACCATTTTGTCCTGCTGAACACAGGAGTAGTTGTAGGATGCTAGAAAGTAAACTTAGCACAACTTTAATTTGAGCCTGTGTGTGACATTTCCAACAATTTAAAATAGCATAACATGCCAACATTGAGCATCTAATGTAATTAGAAAATTGCCTGACTGTCCAAAGATTCTTTGAGACCTTATTTATCTGCAAAACGCATAGCAAAGACTCTGGTCAGACATTGCGACCCCACAGGCTGGCCAAAGCTCCTGCTTGGTGCACATTTGAAATTGTTGGAATAACACGCACAGGCTCATTTAAAACAAGACATGTTTGTGAAGCAAAAGTGCCCCTGAATCAGCATTTTTTATTTTCAGAAAGTTGACTATGACGAATGGCCTTGGCCTGGTCACATGATAGATAATTTAGATCTATCATCATACCAAATATAATAATAAAAAAAAGGTTTATAAATTGAATAGGCTTTTATAATGTTAAGTGTTTCATTAAAATTTTAAGAAGTCTATGTAGTCTTACTTACAGTTGTTCTGTATTTGACTCCATCAATCATTTGGTCCCTTGTCTCATGAATCACCCTCTCTAAATCTTCAGCGATCAGACTATCTAATATGAATCCCACTTCTAGCCCAGCAGAGGAAAGCTGAAATTATACGATGTATCTCAATCTTCATTGAGTAGGACAACAAAGCAGTGAACAATCGATTTAGCAGACCTTAAACTTTACCTTATTTCAAACTTAGCCCTAAAATGATTCTGTTAAAATAGTTGGGACACTACCCACAGAACATTGGTACAAGAATGTCAGATTTTTGTTGTATATTCTAGCCTCTATGGGTAAATCATGCAGCTGTTTCGAGAGCTTCTGCAAAAAATAGTCCCGTAAGAAAACTGTTTCTTAACATACAAGTCTATAAATTTTACTTCATGATATTAATTTATTAGATATGAAGACATTATTTGTTGATTTCATACAGGTATGAAACTAAAAACCTAATCATTTTGCGTATTCATACAGTGTGAATATGTTTTAAATTTCATATCCCAATGAAATAAACAAATACTCTCTTCATCTCTAAAATAAATCCTAATTTATAGTAAATGCACCACATAATATAAATAGATTTTAAAAAAGAAATGCCATACCTCGTTACAATGTTTCGTTGCAATAGAAACACATTCAGCAATTGTGGCAAAATTAGATTTACTATCGAACACATGTCTTTTAAATATCTTGACAAAACTCTCCACTTCTTCTTTCATCCACACTACAAATGCTGAAATGTAGTAGTGAAGAGTTTATAATACATAGAAACTATAAACTAAAATGAGTGACATTCTATAGTTCTCATTATGATTCTAACAAATCTACACTTGACATAGAACAATTGTGCAATATTATTTTCAAATCTACCCATGAATGTAGGAACGTTGTTCAGGATAAAAAAAATTGCTGGACAAACAGACAACTCCAAAACAATATCTCCCCCTTTTTGGTGGAGGATCAAAATGCTGTATTTACAAGCCCTTGGTTGCCCCCTGATGTATTGCTTATCACAACAAAAATTGATAAATAGATGTCAAAATATTTCAGAGCAAAATCAGTTTACCCTTCTCTAATATATTTTCCAAAATGCTATGTGTAACTGTTGATGTTTTCAAGGAATAAGACTCAAAAGCACCAACTTAAATATCAATGTGTAACTTGTTTGGGTAATAATCACAATGTATAATAAATGAAACAGTTTTAGCACTTTCATATCAAATAGAGTATCGAATTTCAAAGTTGTTTGCTCAATTATAACACAGTAGATATTTTATAAATCAGTTATTCATGGTTTAATCAGTGATCCACAATTTATGGTAAATTAATTGAGCCTGTGCACAACATTTCCAACAATTTCAAATTCGCGCCAAGCAAAGACCCTGGCCAGCCTGTGCATGTGCACAGTCTGCTCAGGGTCTTCTCTTTGCACTTTGGAGAAAGATAATGTGTCAAGGTGTCTTTAGACAGTCCAGCAAACTTTTAATCAAACTCTGTGGCAGACAAAGTTGGTTAATATTGATAAAATTGTTGGAAATGTAAGGCACAGGCTCAATCAATGTTTTTGCCATCAAAGTAATTACATACCTGAGAAACAGCCATAATGTTCTGGAAAAGCTCGATGAAATTCTCGTCCTGTTTCAGACAGACTAGAGAAGAAAACTCCGCATAAACAGCGTATATATAGACTGGTGGCCCCTTCAAACTTCAACTGTCGTATGTTATACTTTATTATGGCACTTCTGTTCTTTAGGAATAACCCACATGCCTGACAAATAGAGAATTATAAGTCAATGTCTCAAAATGTCAATATCATTCGGTCAAGGTTGAAGAGTTTATCATGATGATTCTATTTATAATGCAATCATACACCCTTAAAAATCAAAGAAATTCAGATGCAAGTGTAAACAAATTGTTTCTGAAATAGACTGCCTGAAATCATGTTATTTTATCAAACAGTGGTATCAGGTCAATATAGGCTTCATTGCATGATAATATACAAGTATGTTCAAGTACTATTTCATGAGTTTTTCAAACTTGTGAAATATGTTAAGAATTATTTTAAATAGTATGTAACCTGTCACACGTAAAGGAACCACCTGGGAAATGTGCAAAATATTGGCAAAAGTCAGACTGGGCAGACTGCGTAGTCTGACTATGGGCAAAATATTTCACACCTGGCCGATTTTTGAATCAAGAATGATCATTCTACCTTCCAGTATGAAAATTTTTGAAGTCTGACCCTTGGTTGATTGCTGCTGGATACAATCTCTTTTTAAAATATCTATTTTATAGAGTTACCAGATGTCCCTTTTGCATGACAGGTCACATATGTAAACAAATAATTTCAAAACATTAAGCTTATTGAATCAAAATTTGTTTATCAAGATACAAGTAATGTCAATCCTGACCAGACCCATTATGCAAACAGGGTTTGACACTAACGGGAGTCCAAGACTCCTTATTTTGTGGACTGGCATCCTTTTCTTTGTAAGTAAGGTGTCCCATGGACTCCTTGGTCATAGAATATTACCCCAAACAAATGATCAGAGAAAGTCCAAAGTTTCCACCTGCAATCTGCATTTGTCAAAGTTTCAAATCTTTTTGTTATGAAAGTGGTTGCATATAATATTTGGTTTATCTACTATTCATTTTGAAAGGAATTCATCTAATTATTCTGGGAGAATTATTGTGGAAAAGAAGAAATTGCTTGTTACAAGCTTTTTCTTCTTTTCCAACATTTTCCCTTTAAAATATGAAATTTGGACTTCCTAATTTGAGCTTGGACTCCATGACTTCATGAGTCTGTTTGACTCCTTTTTCTCAGAAGTTAGTGTCAAACCCTGGAAAATGCCATCTGTTAAATGTGCTGATCCTGGCCAGTCTGTATGGAATCTAGATGCTGAACACAGTTGTAATGTTTGAGGTACTGTATTTCAAGAAAGTCACAAATATAGAAATGAATTTTTTGATAATATTTCTGTATCAAGACATCAACGTCAAATTATGAAAAATCAGCACTCCTGGAGCAGCAATTGCTATTTCACAATCATTGGATAAACCTGGTATTAAACATCATGTTTCAGATTTATAACAGAAAAGTATTAATGAACTGAGAAACAACATAACAATGCACATGCCCTAATGATATTTGACTTTTTTTCACTCTTACAGCAACTTCAAGGAAAACTTGAGTCTCCAGACTGGGTAGGATCTCCTATCAGAAACCAATATATACAAGAGGTGGGTCTTGCAGCTATAGGACAATATAACATAACGTCTCAACTGTTGCCATTAAAATACTATTAGCCAGTGTGTAACATTTTCAACATTTCCAAAGTGTGCCAAGCACACACTGTGGCCAGCCTGTGTATCTGCACAGACTGTCCAGTTTCTTCACTCTGGGCTTTTTAGAGATATAAGGCCCAAGGAGTATTTCGACAGACAGCAAATCTTCTAATAACACTCTTTGACTGGCTAGGCAGTTGGTCATTTGTCACCTCACGATTGTTTTAGATTGTTGGAAATGCCATGCACAGGCTCCTATATAACCCTACTCCCGCCAAGCTTGACATTTTTCTGCTGTACAAAACGCTTTGGCAGACATTACAGACCAAGATCAACCCGCACAGACAAGCTGTCTGATCTTAGCCTACCCAGCTTGCTTTCGATCAAATGGGGGTGAAATGTCCTGAAAATTGACAATTTGTCTGAAACTAAATTCAAATTCAGAAGGACAAAAGTTAAAGCATTCGATGGCTCAGTGTGAAACAGCTGTAACTGCCTATATGTTTAAAGGCAGTTACAACAATTTCACACTGAGCCATCAATATTACCTGGGCAGATCTTCCAAGCCTAATCAGTTGAGCCACAGCTCGTCTGGCAGCCCTGGGACCTCCACGGAGAGACCGTTCAGGCGACACCTGTAGTTCACTCATTAAACCCTCTGTCAACAATTTAATTCTGTTATCTATTCTGGCTCTGAAACGAAATTACAGTAAAACTTGTATCAAATGAACACCTACGGGACCACCAAAAGGGGTCGTTAAAGAGAATGGTTACTAAGTCCACTTTTTGTTTACAAAAAAGAAGCATTATTTTGATTTAAGAATGTAATATTTTAGCTATTTTCTCAAAAATGCTATGTTTTTCAAAAATTTAAAATGATGTTATGTAGCATTTATGAGGCCAGCCTTGCATTCAGGATGAAAAGAAACAAAAAACCGTGTAAACTGTTTGCTAATTATACCCTGCTTTGCATTTAAGCAGGGTATAATTAGCAAACAGTTGCCTGTTTTGTCATCATGAATGCAATAAAAAAAAATTAAAAAATTAATTTGACTCTTAAGAATCTTGCTTGAACAAATGCACCTCAGCTTCAATGAAGCAATCTTCAAAAAGGCAAACTTGATAAAGACCAGCTTCAATATCAACAGCTACATTGAGGCCAACGTCAAAAATACCAGCTTTTTAGGAACAAGATGCATAGAGATCAGCTTCAATAGGACCAGCTTCAATGTGAATACAACCCAGTTTCAATATGGCCATCTTAATTGAGACTAGCTTCTATCAGGCCAGCTCCGGAAAAAACAACCTTACAAAGGCCAACTTCATTGAGACCAGCTCTATAAAAATCAGGCTCATCAAGATCAACATCAAAAAGACCAGCTTTGTAGCCACAAGCTTCAACAAGAAAAGATCCATAAAGACTGGCCCAATTGAGGCCAGCCCAATAAAGATCAGCTTAATTAAGAACAGCTCCATTAGGATTAGTTTCATTGAGAACAGCTTCATAATGACTGGCTTCATTGAAACAGTCCAGTTAAGACCAGATTCATTGAGAACAGATCCATAAAGAATGGCTTCACTGAGCATAGCTCCATAAAAACTGGCTTCATTGAGATCATCTTCATAAAGACTGGTTGTATTGAGAACAGCTCCATAGTGACTTGCTTCATTTAGAACAGCTTCATTAAGACTGACTTCATTGAGAACAGCACCATAATAACTGACCTGACTAAGACCAGATTCATAATGACTGGTTTCAATAAGAACAGCTCAATAGAGCCTGACTCCAATGAGAAAACCTCCCTTCATTGAGAACAGCTCCATTATGACTGCCTTCATTGAGAACAGCTCCATAATGACTGGCTTCATTGAGAACAGCTCCATAATGACTGGCTTCATATTCGACCAGTTTCATTAGGACTTGCTTCATTGAGAATAGCCCTATAAAAACTGGTGTCATTGAGAACAGCTTCATAAAGACTGGCTTCATTGAGGCCAGCTTCATTAAGACTGACTTCACTGAGAACAGCTCCATAGAAACTGACTTCACTGAGAACAGCTCCTTAAAGACTGGCTTCATTGAGAACAGCCTCATAAAGATCAGCTTTATTGAGAACAGCTCCATGAAGACTGGCCTCATTGAGAAAAGCTTCATAATGATTGTCTTCATTTTGAACAGCTCAAAAAAGACTGGCTTCATTGAGGCCACTCTTCATAAAGACTGGCTTCATTGTGAACAGCTTGAATAAATACTGGCTTCATTGAGGCCACTCTTCATAAAGACTGGCTTCATTGTAAATAACTCCATCAGTACTTGCTTCCTTGAGCCCAGCTACATTTAGACTAGCAGCATTGAGAACAGCTTCATAAAGACTGACTTCACTGAGAACAGCTCCATAAATACTGGCTTCATTGAAACTGGTTTCATTGGGAACAGCTCCATAAAGACTAGCTTCATTTAAGTCATCTCATAAAGACTTGCTTGATTGAGGCCATCATCATAAAGACTGGCTTCATTGAGAACAGCTCAATAATGACTGGCATCACTGAGGACAGCTTAATTAAGACTGGCTTCATTTAGAACAGCTCCATAAAGACTGTCTAAATTGAGAACATCTCCATTTCTACTGGCTTCATTGAGGCCAGCTTCAATAAGAGGTGCTTTATTGAGAACATCTTCATAATGGCTGACCTCATTGAGGCCATCATTATAAAGTCTGGCTTCATTGCGAACAGCTCCATGATGTTGGCTTCATTGTTGCCAACTTTATAAAGATTTCCTTCAAAAATGCCAGCATTATTGAGGCCAACTTTATGAAGACTTCCTGAAGACTTCCTTTAAAAAGACTAGCTTCATTGAGGCCAACTTTATGAAGAATTCCTTCAATAAGACCAGCTTTATTGAGGCCAACTTTATGTAGACTTCCTTCAATAAGACTATCTAGCTTCATTGAAGCCAACACAATGAAGATTTCCTTTATTAAGACAAGCTTCTTAAAGGACAGTTATAAGTAGACTACCTTCAATGAGACCAGTTTCATTCAGGCCTTATTTATGAAGACATCCTTCAATAATACCAGCTTCATTGAGGCCAGCTTCATGAAGACTTCCTTCAATAGGACCAGCTTCATTGAGGCCTACTTTATGAAGGATTCCTTCTATAAGACCAGCTTAATTGAGGCAAACTTTATGAAGACTACCTTCGATAAGACTAGCTAGCTTCATTGAGGCAAACTTTTTGAAGATTTCCTTCAATAGGACCAGCTTCATAAAGGACAGTTTTAAGAGGACTACCTTCAATGAGACCAGCTTCAATAAGGCCAAATTTATGAAGACTTCCTTCAATAGGACCAGCTTCATTGAGGCCTACTTTATGAAGACTTCCTTAAATTAGACTAGCTTCATTTGGGCCAACTTAATGAAGACATCCTTTGATAAGACTAGCTAGCTTCATATCGGCCAACTTTATGAAGATTTCCTTCATTAAAACCAGCTTCATAAAGGATAGTTTTAACTAGACTACCTTCAATGAGACCAGCTTCATAAAGGCCATATTTATGAAAACTTCCTTCAATGATACCAGCTTCACTGAGGCCAAATTTATGAAGACTTCTTTCAATAAGACCAGCTTCATTAAGGCCTACTTTATGAAGACTTCCTTCAATAAGGCCAGCTTCATTAAGGCCAACTTTATGAAGACTTCCTTCAATAAGGCCAGCTTCATTGAGGCCAACTTTATGAAGATTTCCTTCAATACGATCAGCTTTATCAAGGCCTACTGAATGAAGGATTCCTTCAGTATTCACAGCTATATTGAGGCAAACTTTATGAAGAATTCCTTCAATAAGACCCGCTTCACTGAGATCAACTTCATTGAAGACTTCCTTCAATAAGACCTGCTTCACTGAGGCCAACTTCAATGAACACTTCCTTCAGTAAGACCAGCTTCACTGAGGCCAACTTTATGAAGAATTCCTTCAAAAAGACCAGCTCTATTGAGGCCAACTTTATGAGGACTTCTTTCAATAAAACCAGCTTCATTGAGGTCACATTTACGTAGACTACCTTTGCATAGGCTATAAAGACTAGCATTATTGATACAAGCTTCAGTCAGCTTCAATCTTGTAGTTTAGCAACATTGGAAATAAATTAAAATGATACCAGCCTATCGAGACTTGCTTCTTTTAAGCTTGCATGCTTAAGATCAACTTCATTGATATAAGCTTTATTGGGAAACAAGCTTCGCGAATTTAATGAATGACTCCTGAATGTTGAGTAGACTAGAATACTTACATACCATCCTTTGCACTGGACAATGAATTGGAAATGAATTTGAGACTTACCTAAATTCTTTAACTGCTGGAGTTTTTTGGCACTCTTTTAAATGATCATTTACTGAAAAATAAGTAGACTCTGTCTGTTAAAAGCATATATCACTGCTTCAACTTAAGGAATAAATGAATTTGGACTTATGGAAAGGCCTCATCATAACGTTTTTACATTCATATCTTCATATTATCTAAAATTAAGATTCTACTTGCCTCTCAAAAGTAATGGATTGTTAAACTACTTTAAAACAAACAACATTGTCTATGACTGCTAATGCTCCATCATTGGGTGCTTGATATTGGATGAAAAATCTCAATTGAAAAAGCGACACAATTCCCACAAAATACATCTATAGTTATCTCTCTTGATAGTATAGGTTGCTGTTTGATGGTGGATATGTGTGCTAAGTTTCAAGAGCCTTCAGTAGAACCAAAGATATCACAAAGATGTCAAAGGATTTGCATGAAACCTCGGTTAGCTCTGATAAAGTTTATAACTTCGGAAATGTTGCAGAACTATTAGGGTTCAATTCCTTAGTCCCTACAACAGCAATGACACCACCACTTACCTTTCTCAACCAGATCCACAGCCCCTTCAAAATCTCTCTGTGCTATACACATGTCTAAATCTTCTGGTAATTCTTGGAGCCAATCAGCATTCAGCAATTCTGTTTCCATGGCAATCTGGGCCATTTCTTTTTCATCAAGTGGTGTTAAAGGCTCAGTAAATGCTGGAAAAAGATTTAATTTACTGAATTAGTCCAATATTCTGTATATTTGAAATGGGTTTATGACAATTTCTAACTCACTAAATTATATTCCTAACTATACCTAGTTTTTCACAGGGGCTGTCTGAGGACAGTGAAGCTCGACTATTTTTAGTGCTGATTAGAAAGAGCAAATCAATATCGGCATTTCAAATTCTTTATTAGAGAAATGAGTCTTTGCCAAGAACATGATATAATAGTCAAGGAAGCATGAGCAAAGTTTCAAGGCAAAAGCTCTAGTAGAAACAGAGATAGTATGGATATCAATCAGTTTCATGCAAAAATTTTCTAAGTAAAATCTGGGTTTAAATTCAACCGAATTCAAATTGATTCTAAGTCACTAATTGATATCATGGAGAGTTTCCAAGCAAGAACTTAAGTAGAAACAGAGTATAAAAGATAAACAACAGTTGCACGTAAAAACTTGTCCGAGATTTTTAAGTCCAAAAAGGGTTAAAACAAGATGTGTTTGTGAAACACGAATGCCCCCGTAACGGCATTTTTTTCAAAGTTTGACCTTGACAGATGACCTTGACCTTGTCACATGACCTTGACTTTGGTACTAGCCGATGTGGATCATTGAGATCTATCATCATCCCAAATATTAGCTGTGCATCTTGAATAGGCTTGAAGATATTGGCAAGGTTAAGTTTTCGGGTTAAGTTTTCGGACGTTTGACCTTGACAGATGACCTTGACCTTGTCACATGACCTTGACTTTGGTACCAGCGGATGCGGATCATTGAGATCTATCATCATGCCAAATATTAGCTTTGTATCTTGAATAGGCTTGAAGATATTGGCAAGGTTAAGTTTTTGGACAGACGGACGGACGGACAGACAGACAGACAGACAGACAGACAGACGGACAAGAGTAAAAAAATATGCCCCCGATCTATCGATGCGGGGGCATAAAAAACTCTTCTAAATTCAATATCAGAAAAACATTTCTTTGTCTACAAGCTCATTTTCTAGTCACACGCGCATGTACAAAGTTTCAAAGCAATTGCTTTAGTAGAAACAGGGATATAAATGGTATAGAACAGTTCCACAAAATTAACCAAGAATTTTTAAGTCCAAAAAAGGGGTTTAAATTCCACTAAATTCAAATCTTTGTCAAGAGCCTAATATATTGGTCAATGAAGCATGTGCAAAGTTTCAAAGCTGTAGCTTACGTAGAAATGAAGATATAAATAATATACAACAGTTGCACATTAAAACTTTACCAAGATTTCTAAGCCAAAAAAGGGTTAAAATTCCACTATGCTCAATATCAGAGAAACAAATCTTTGTCAAGAGGCTTATATTATGGTCACAGAAGTAAAGTTTCAAGGCAATTGCTTTCGTAGAAACTGAGATTTGACACAAGCAATAGGCCTACACCAACACCAATTCCGACACCCAGGTTGACCGGAATACCCCCCCCCCCCCCCCCCTCCTTATTCTATGAATAGTTGAGCTAAATAATAACAAGAGCCATTGGAGGAAAGCAAAGCTCGGCTTTTACCAGAGCTGGATAGTAAGCACAAATCAATGTCGACATTAGAAATTTCCAGTTAATTCAATATCAGAGAAATGAGTTTTTGTCTAGAGCATGATACTATAGTCGAGGAGGCATGAGTTGCAAAGCAATAGTTTTAGTAGAATCAGAGGTATTGCAGATATCAATCAGTAACATATATAAACTTAACCAAGCATTTCTAAGTTAGAAAAGGGTAAAAATTCCATTAAATAATAAATCCAAGTAATAAATCTTTGTCAAGAGGCTGATATTATGGTCACTGAAGCATGTGTAAAGTTTCAAAGCAATAGCTTCAGTAGATGCAGAGATATTAAATATATACAACAGTTGCACATAAAAACTCAACCAAGAATTTCAAAGTCGGAAAAGGATTAAAATTCCTCTAAATTTAATAACAGACAACTGAATCTTTGTTTAGAGGCTGATATTATGGTCACAGTTCTAACAGTTCTAAGCATGTATAAGTATTCAAATCAATAGCTTTAGTAGAAACAGATATATCACAGATATACAACAGTTGCACGTACAAACTTAACCAAGAAAAAAGAAATTCCAAAAATGGTTAAAATACCACTAAAACCAATAACAGACTATTGAATCTTTGTTTAGGGGTTGATATTATGGTCACAGAAGCATGTGCAAAGTTTCAAAACAGTAGCTTTAGCAGAAACAGAGATTTTAAACACTTGCTAAACTAGAACTGTCGCAGAGCGGACTAATACCCCCCACAAGCACTTTGTCAGAATGCAAGTGCTATTAGTGCAGGATGTGTTTGTAACAAATACTGATGTCATATGCAGTATTTGCATGGAGTTTCATGATTCTAGGTCGCTTGGTTTTGAGTTAGAGTCCAGAAATGAAAATTGAACAAAAATTGACTGTGACCTACGTGACCAAAAAACAATAGGGCACTTCCTTGGATGATAAGCAACATTTGCATAAAGTTTTATAATTGTAGATCACTTGGTTCTCGAGTTAGAGTCCGAAAACGAAAATTGAACAAAGGCCGACTGTGACCTTAACCTTTGACCTATGTGACCCAAAAACAATAGGGCACTTCCTTGGGTCATAAGGAACATTTGTATAAAGTTTCATGATTATAAGTCATTTGGTTCTTGAGTTAGAGTCCGGAAACGAAAAGGTCTATGGAGGGAAGGACGGATGGACGGACGGATTGATGGACGGATGGACAGACAGACAGACATGGTGAAACCAATATACCTCCCTCTACTTCGTAGGTGGGGGTATAATTAATCTCAAAAATACTTTTTTTTATTTCCATGAAATTAAAAGGGGGCTCAAATTTAACCAATTGATCGGAACTGGCCAAATGTACATGTATCTATACATGTATGCATGGTTAATTCTTATGCCAGCGACTTAACAATCTCTCTTGAACACTTCTGAGTGTGCCTGACTGGATTATCGGATAATAAAATCCTCCACTTAGCAGCAACTTTTCTTCCAACAAATAGTTGTTGCTATTAAGCGGATTCCTTTGTATATCTGTCCAGAGGATACTTACGATTTAATTCTTCCTCAGCCTTTAATGCTGGGGAACTTTGTTGCTCTGCAAGTTTAAGTGCTGTTTCTTTTTTCTGTTTGTCTCTTGCCATTTTGTTCTTTTTTGTCTCTTCAATAACATCCAACCACTGACGCTGAAAAGTTTGATATATCGATGGCTCAGCATGAAACAGTTGTAACTGCCTATAAACATATAGGCAGTTACAACTGTTTCGTGCTTAGCCATCGATATTCTGCACAATCTTACTTTAAGTATTCAATCATTTGTTTATAATTTAATTTGAGCTGTGTCCATCAATATTTGTGTGTTCTGATAGGCTGAAAAGTTGGTTTTAATCCCAAATAGAAACAATTTTGTGTGAGCAGTTTTGTAAGCTTCCGCAAAAAGTAGTCCAGTAAGTATTAATTACTGACAAAAACTTCCATTTTTCGCTTCATAATATTAAATTAAAAACCTTAAAACCGCGCATTCAAACAGCGTGATAAGGTTTTTAGTTTAATACCTCCATGAAATCAACAAATACCCTCTTCATCTCTTAAATGTGAATGAATAGCAGAATGCTGTTTGTATGTCCAAACAATTTCTCTAATGATTCTCATACTTTGGGAAGAGATGTTGAAATGTCCCAAAAATTGGGTTTTTTTTAAAACAAAACTCAAATTAAGAAGGGGAAAGGCTTAATGGAGAATGCACTAACAATCATGCTATTTGGTGATTTGTTTCTTTGAATGGAATTTTACGCTGCTTTCAAGGTTTTTTCAGTTATATCGCAGCAGCTGAAGCACCTAACAAAAGATTCCTGGTATTTCTAGCACCAGTACTATCATCAAATCCTTTCCTAGCCTCCAGCTGCTAAACCACAATTATTGACCCTTTGGTTGGAGACAAAAAATCTGAAAGGATGAGTGTCGCAGTCAGGGGCCCATGATGCACCAAAATGAACCGAGACTGATCATTACTCAAGGTAAATGGAACCAGGTTGACTTTCCAGTAAACACCAATGTTTCAAAAACCTCAAAGTTTAAGAAGTTTGACCTTCATTATTGACCTTGACAGATGACCTTGACCTACCAAGATATAGATTGATGAAAGGAATTTAATGCCAAATAAGAGCATTGTAAAATTGAAAACAAATGAAGTTTGTAGGTTTAATTTGAGCAGACATAAAGACAGACATCAGTAAAATAATTTTGTTTGTTTGTATGGGGGTTAAATGGGTTTAACGCAACTTTCAACAATCGTTCAGATATATTACGGCAAATGGGGCCTCTAACAACGGATTCCTGGTATTTCTCTCACCAGTACAACTATTACAACCTGTCCTAGCCTCCATTTGCTATGCCACATAGGTCTACAACAACAATATGCCGAAGCATGAAAATTATGCCGATCTATCAATGAAAAAGAATAATAAGACTAAATTCACTCTTGTTATGAATATATTCTGACCTACCTTAGACTTGGCACTATCAGCCTGGTAAATCTTTGAATCAGGAAACATGAGAATCTTGAAGGCATTTTTAACTGGCCCCGCATCACGTATATTTACACTGGCTAAGTTATCAAGTTCATATAAACCTTGAAACTTGTATCTTACTGGTCCCCTCCTATAATGTAACAAAATTTGGTCTATATTGAAACATGAGAATCTAAAAGGCATTTTAAACATCCTCTGACCAGATTTCAGGTCATAAAATTAACTGTAAACCAGACACCAGAACTTTCATAATGCCACAACAAATAAAGTGTGTAAACTTCCATTGTCTGCATTGGGGCAGTTCTTTCGAACAAACAACAAAATAAAGCTGATTTAGTAAGTTTGATGGTGATAACTAGGATCCATCAACCAAAGGAGTCATTAGTCATTAAATCTGAATTTGTCTAATCTTTTTAACTAGCTTGCATTCTCTAAGGGTTGAATGTTTTTGACCTGTTCCAAAATAGGAGGAATGAACAAACAAACCCTGAAAAATATGAAATGTTTATGGCTCTGAAGACCTTACAGTCTACTTTATTTTGTTTTTTATGTGCTCCCTAGGTTTCTATAAAATTGTCCCCCAAAATTGGGGAAATGACCACCAGTTCTAAAGGAAAGCAATGACCCTAAAATTCTTAGGCCAATGGAAAATCCTGCATATCAGTCAAATTTTCATCAAAATCAAAGGGCAAAACGCACTGAAAGTACCAACTGTAGGTCCATTTTTTTTTAAAAACTAAATCTATTGACAATTCTGGTTTGAAAATGAGAAACAGGTGGTGTAGACCAACATCAGACTTCACATATGTGCAGGCTGATGTTTGTCTTTAATGATGTTTTAAACACTCTTCAATTCTTTCCTAAAGTTGAGTCTATAGTATCAATCCATTTCTTTATCTTTAACCAGGGAACAGCTCTAATTTTACATTATACAAGACTATATCCTAAAAGAAATGGTCAACATCTAAGGCAGGGACTCCCAAAATTTAAGAAAGGACCCCTAAGATCCCAATAATTGAGCCCTTAGGACCCATTTCATTTATGTTAGACTAAAACCCTAATCATCTATATAGCATTTTCCCCACACACCTTTTGTTCCATGATGGCGGCACCCATCCTTTTCTTCATACAATGGGTTGATAATTGCAGGGTTTTCATTAGCATCCAAAAGCCAAGAGTCAATGACCCTTGAGTCAAAATTTCCAAGAGTCAAAATGAAAATCTCACGCGTCAAACTGTGACCAAATCATGCGTCTACCCCCTGCCCCCCCCAAAAAAAGAAAAACCAAACCAAATTAAAAATGAAATGAAAAAAAAATCAAATTTATTAAAAATGGGTAAAAATAATTTTATTTGTATTGAAACAGAATAAATTAGGTACAGGTCATTTTTCAAAAGGTGCCTGAAAATAAACAATAAATGATTTGTCACCACAATAGTTCACGAAAAGTTCAAGTCATCAAATAATTACTACAGAGCTTAATTGCAGACTAAAAGCTTTTTTTTCGTAAGTACAATGAAATGGAAAGAGTTTTGAAGTTGCAATTGCTAGGAAAAGGTTCTGAAGATTTTTATTTTTTCACTAAAAGAAATAGAGTCTAACCACGAAAACCCATGACAATTCACAACAAATCCCCCTCTTTGTTTACTGGCTTACTTTTTAGATACTGTATGAATTAAAGTGAAATTGTTCAATAATAGGTTGATTTTAGTGTGAACAGAGGTAAAGCAAAGGGGTTTTAACTGTTTTTAACAGGTGTCAAAAGACTGTCAATTACGATTGCCGATGCATATCCGATCACCGGAGTGTGTTAATTGCCAATCAAGCTAGGTGTTATTAGACTACCAATTAATTATTTTCCAATAATATCACACACTTCTTTTAACCCTTGACGCACAGCTGCTATTTTTGAATAGTCAAAATGACGCACCAGCTCAAATTTCCAAGAGTCAAAATTGCATCATTTTCGATTTCTGCGCGTCAAAACCCGGGGTCCCGGGTCAAACGAAAACCCTGAATTGTAGACTTATATGGGATAGCAGCTGGAGGCAATGAAAGGACGTAATGGTGGCACTGGTGTAAGAAATACCAGGAATCCATAGTAAGGTACTCAAGCCTCCGCGATATCACTGATTTATGATAATAGCAGCATTCAATCTAATCTAATACAAATAAACAAATCCTCATAGACCTACCTATTTGGTAGCCATGTAGCGATCATTAAACTATCATTCAACAGAAACATGTGGACTTTGTGTAGCTGGGCTAGTGATTCCAGATCAAGTTCTGCCAAATCTCCATTGTGAATCAACTGTCTTCCTGGTACCTCAGTTACACTCTGAAATGTTGGTAGATGGTGATTTAAACGGCTTCAGATATTTTCTTCATTTCTCTTTTAGAAATCAATTAATTCAAGAATAACCTTGGTTACATTTGTGCCTTGTATTTTGCAACAAAGCATTGCAGTTTTTTGATGTTGACATTTAAAAATGTCTGAACATTTTTCTTCAAGGCATTGCTATAATTAGCTCATTTCAACATATGCAAAAAAACATTTTTTTTTCAAATTAGATATGATGTATAATACCATGCATCATTTGCGTCCTATTATTGGGATTAATAAGTACAGATAGTACAACTATACAGAAATTGAAGTTAAGAGCTTGGATGTAATGTCGTGGTTGCATTAGCAGGGTTTTAAGGGGCAAAGGTTTGGTGAGTCTGAGACCCTCAAATAATTATCCAGGACCCTCAAAACATTTGGAAGTAGGTCCCAAAGACCTTCTTGGGATCAGCTTCAGGAAAGAATTAAAGACTGTTTTAAACAGTCTTTAATTCATTCCTGAAGTTGAACCCAAAACAGTCAATATTTATTCAATACTCTCCACCTTTAACCAAGCTAAAGCTCTAATTTCATGAAATAATAAGTTTATTGCTTAAAAGAAACTGTCTATATCTTAAACAGGGGCTAACAAACTTAAAGAAAGGACCCCTTAACATCCAATTATGGAGTCATTTGGACCCCTTTTTGTTGAAGTCAGTTGAAATCCCTGCACTGGTAAAAGGTACAACAGGATTCCATGTGTAGGTGCACCAGTATGTGATTTAGAAGCTATATCCAGTCAACTTGAAATGCTAAGAATGACACAGGCAATACCAATTCATTTGTCGTATGGAGTTAAAAACCGCTTTCAACAATCTTTCAGTTATATAGAGGCAACTGGAGCACCTAACAATGGGATCCAGGTATTTTTCAGAGCAATACTACCATCACATCCTTTCCTAGCCTCCAGCTGTTATCCCACATTGGTCTATGATTTTCAGCCCACTGTCAAAACAGGGTATAACGTGCCACGCCGACACCAGAAGGTTCATGGACACCTGATCGATTTTTTCGATATGGAACTAACGGTGGGACAAGTTTTTGACTGATTTGTAAACCAAAATAATCATTTTCATTTCAATTTTTGGTATCACTGTCGAGATAAATGGTTCTTCTTTTAGGAAATAAAGGGGGAGGGTAACAACTAAGCAAAATGAGCGAGTTCTAGCCCTAGGAGTGAGTGAATTTGCTCGTTTTTTTAGGTTTGTCATTAATTTTTTGTCAAACAACCTGACTATTCTTCATTGTTTGTGTTTGTCTAAAAGCATTTATGTATCCTCTACACACATTCCAAATTTCTCGGCGAAAGATCCACATAAAGCGAAGATATTCGTACTTTCATTGGCCTGGGTAGCGAAAAATATGATAACTAGACACCCCCTGAATTTTTTTCGATTGGAAATCGACACCAGAATTCGTGATAGGGGGTGTCTAGTTATCATATTTTCTGCTACCCAGGCCAATGAAAGTACGAATATCTTCGCTTTATGTAGATCTTTCGCCGAGAAATTTGGAATGTGTGTAGAGGATACATAAATGCTTTTAGACAAACACAAACAATGAAGAATAGTCAGGTTGTTTGACAAACTAGAAAGCCATGAATGGCTTGAGTCGCTCCACAGGCTTGAAATTCTTGTAAAGCAATAAAAGTTTTGACTAGACTTTTAGATATTTTGGATTACTGATGTTGAAAATGATTTTCAAAGTTTCAATTATATAACATATAGAGAAATGACATACGCCCTTAAAATGCATATTTTCATCTGATAACAATATTTTTTTGTAGACTGATTAAGGGTCACTCAAGGATCATTCCAGTAAAATTTGGTTGATATCCATTGTTTAGATTATGAGAAAATGATATCAAAAGTTTCAACTATGTAACATATAGAGAAATAACCTCCGCCCATAAAATACATACTTTTCATCCGATCACTATAATTTTTGGTAGACTGATAGAGGGTCACTCAAGGACCATTCCAGTGAAATTTGGTTGATATCCATTTGTTAGATTCTGAGAAAATGATTTCCAAAGTTTCCACTATATAACATATAGAGAAATGACCTCCGCCCATAAAATACATACTTTTCATCCGATCACTATAATTTTTGTTAGACTGATAAAGGATCACTCAAGGACCATTCCAGTGAAATTTGGTTGATATCCATCAGTTACATTCTGAGAAAATGATTTTCAAAGTTTCCATTATATAACATATAGAGAAATGACCTCAGCCCATAAAATGCATATTTTCCATCCGATCTCAATAATCTTTTGTAGACTGATAAAGGGTCACACAAGGATCATTTATGTAAAATTTCATTGGTATCCATCAATTAAAATCTGAGAAAACACACTTTTTACCATATTTGGAAATTAGCCACGCCCATTAAATCCATGTTTTTCATTGGATCAAAATTTCTTGAAGAACTTTGAAAGAGGGTCACCCAAGGATCATTCCTGTGAAGTTTGGTTGAAATTCATCCAGTAGTTTCTGAGGAGAAGATTTTTAAAGAAAAAGTTTACGACCGGACACAGGGACGCACGGACGGACGCACAACGGACACAACGCCATGACAATAGCCTCAGTGGCTTTCAGCCAGTGGAGCTAAAAATTAATGACAAACCTAAAAAACAAGCAAAGTCACTCACTCCTAGGGCTAGAACTCGCTCATTTGGCTTAGTTTTTACCCTCTACTTTTATTTCCTAAAAGAAGAAGCATTTATCTCGACAGTGATAATAAAAATTGAAATGAAAATGATTATTTCAGTTTATATATCAGTCAAAAAGTTGCTCCACCGTTAGTTCCGTATCGGAAAAAATCGATCAGGTGTCCATGAACCTTCTGGTGTCGGCGTGGCACGTTATACCCTGTTGTCAAGTGATACCAAAGCTAGACCAATACTTTCTCCAAATTCAACAGAATTCATAACAAGAGCACCAACTGAAAGTGCCTATACAGGGATCATTTTAGTGTTTGATATTGACCCCTCACTTAAGAAATTCTTGGGGTCAAATCTGAATTAAAAGGGGTCAAAACAACAGAAAAAGTAGATCATAAGTAGAATTTTGCATATTTAAGAGCCATTTTAACTGTTTCTTGTGATGATGTGAAACAAGTAAGTAATTAGTAGAACTTTTAGATAGTAATTTGTGAAAATCTTGGGTATAAAGCCATATTTTGACCGTTGGTAATTCTTCTCAAGGGGGTTAAGGTGAACCCCTCGGGAGAAATTTCCATGGGTCAAATTAAGATATTTTCAGATTGGGGGGGGGGGGGGGCCAAAAAAAACCTGGTTTAAGTGTCAAACACGAACTCTGCCTACACCCAGCTGCTGGGTGCATGAAAGGAGAATAAGAGCATGGTGAAGCTAAGGTAATAGCAATATCTCAGGTTTTCTCTGAAAGCAGTTCAATAGACAAGACTTATAGACAAACTGACAACTATAACTTACAGAGCAACCCTCTACTTTCTCCAGTAAGAAGGCCAAATTACGTCTTGTTTCTTCTTCAGGATTCTCTGGTTCAGACTCTTTTGGTGGTTCTTCAACTACAACTAATCAAATGTTAAAAACTTTTACACCTCTTAATTTCATGGGAGTTAAAGAAAAGGCTTTTTAAAACATTGTAAAAAAAGGTGAAATTGTGCGTTACAAGCTAATGGTATTATATACAGCCAATCTTGCTTAAGCGACCACGTCTATTTTACTAACATTTTTTAAGCAACTGTCTTTGAAATATCCTTCTTTATATCAAAATAACTTAAAGTAGATATATATGGTCTAAAAATGTTCATAAAAGAATCCTTGTTTGTTAAAACTCACCAGAATTGTCTCAATGAGACGATTCTATTGAGTTTTAACAACATGGGATTTTTCAGAACTTTGCTATTATTTGCATATTCAATCAAAAAGAATGTTCCTTATTTGCAGTTTCTCCTTCAGGATTCGCTGGCTCTGACTCTTTGGGTGTTTTTCAACTGCAACCGATCAAATGTTAAACTTTTACACAACAAACCCCTCTCTTTGATGGGAGTTAAAGAAAAGGCTTTTTAAATACAGTAGAATAATTTTATTAGCAACTCGGATAATAGGGGTTTTCGGTTATTAGCAACTTTTCCTCCAGCACAAAACCATTTTTTCTTAAGCCTATGTAAAATTCGTCGGATAATCGGAACTCTGATAATAGAAACTCCCGGATAATACAAACAAATTATTTGCACCAGAACCCTTTTTTATCGGATATAAGAAACTATTGGGGGTTTACATCGGGACATGAAAATATTTAGATGCAAATTAACGAGTTTGACTTTGATTTCCTGGCGTCTCCGCGAGTCCGAAAGTACACATAGACGTGTCAACATGTCAAGTTGTTGATCGCACCTTTACCCGATTCGTAATTGTTATTTGATCTTGTTGATTAAGTGTTTGAACTAATGCTCTGCTTTGCATTTTCTTTAATTTTTCGAGTGTTGCAGACAGTTATTCAGATGACCGATTTCATTGTGCCTGTCTTCTTGTTCCATTTTTTCAATCCTTTTTGATAAAAGCGAAAAGCGCCTGCGCTTAGAAAAAAAGTCATGAAGTCATTTCAAAGCACCAGAATATTACTTACTTCAAATTTAAAATTATAATCCTTAACAAAATATCCAAGAGATAAAGACGCGAGGAAAATCATTAGCTTTCTTGACTGGTCCATTTTTGATATGACATCATTATATAAATTTCTCGGGGAATGATCCGACTTCAAACGCGCCGCCAAATTCCTGGCCAAGTCAAGGGCGTCTGTTTCCTCAACTACACGCTTTTCTCTCATGTGTACTCGACAGTCTTGTTAAATTGCATAAATAGTGGAATTTAACATATAATTGGCCTTCTTTAAAAAGGGTAATTTGTTTTTGCAAACCATATTCACGTCGGAACTTACCGATCTTACCGATTTGCAACCTTAAGATTTGAAAGCCCTTGGTCCTCTGGATGATTGATTGTAAAGACGTATATAAATATCAAAACTACTTTTTTTTCAATGTTCATACAATTAAAAGGTGACACAAAAATAAGCAACCGATCCGAACTGGCAAAATGTAAACATATTTTATACATGTATCCATTAATCCAACCGCCGACGACATGATACTCACACACTTCTGAGATTGGAATACTGACTGAAATGCGATTATCGGATAATAGAAACATCCGCTTTATAGCAACTTTTCTTCTGACAAATAGATGTTGCTATTAAGCCGATTCCTCTGTATTGTAAGAAAAGGCCAAACTGTGTAACAAGCTAGTGGTTTAATATACTGATAAAGTCCTGTTTTACAATTTTCAGGAACATCATTATTCATTTAATTTCAATCTCCTTGATTTTCAGCATTGTTAATTTTGATATTAGTTATGTCTACTCTATCAAGATTTGGATATACAAATGCCCTGTGATCAGGAGGAAAACCTTAGCGAAACATTTTCAAAATGATTCCTTGCTTTGCACATAATTATGTGCACATGCAAAGCAGGGTTTCATCTCAAAACATTTTCAAAACTTTTTCACATCCTAAATGCTGGATAATGTTTCTTTGCTTAAATATTCCTAAAAGTTTTAGAATACCTTGAATATGTATGTCTTTCTTGTTTCCATTTAAACCTATGTTCATTGCAAATGAGTTAAAATAGAAATTTAATGATAAGCAATAATATATCCATAATGTTTTAACAACCTTTATAACTTTTCCTTACCTTTTTCACTGACTAACGATGTCTCTAACATAGAGTTCATTAAGGTTTTCTGTTCTGTCAACATGTGACTAACCTGGTACATCTCTCCTTCCAAAACTGAAACATTATACCACAGTGTTATATTATTATATAGACTAAGCTAGAAAGGGGGTAATCTCAGCATACAGGATCTAAAGCAGGGGTGTGGAAATACAAATTTTCTACACTTGCCCCTGGACAAGTAAAGATTATTTTGTCCTTGTCCAGGATCAAAATAAAATTGTTATCGAACGGTTTAAAGGGAGATATTGGATATGCAAATGAGAGAGACCTGTCCTAAGATACATGGCTGATCGTAGTCTATATAGACAGAGTCAACCCCTGAAGTTAGTGTTAGTTAGCTCTAAATTCATATTAACCATGAAAGGGTGGTGTCTCTGATTGTCTGTTAGCTCTAAATTCTTAATAAACAAGTTTAGTACATAAAAGAAATAGTCTTTCTCTTAAACAGGGACTCCCAAACTTTAAGAAAAGACACATAGATCCCAATTATCGAGTCCTTCGGACCCAGTTTTGTTCAAGTTAGACTAAAACCCTACAGTTAATGTCAATTGAAAAACAGTAAGGGTCAATCCCTGTCAGACTTACTTGAGATTTCCCTTGCTGTCTCAATGAACTGTGTGTAATTTTTGTAGACATTTTTCTTCAATTCCTGTGCTGTTTTCTCTGCTAGAATCTGAACTTTCTGCTTCATCTCCAGTAGAGGCATTTCACCTTCCTCCGACAGCCGACTAACATCTGATAAATATAGGGTTTCCATATTAGGGGAAAAGTAGATTCTAAAACAGTGTTCCTATTGGTCAAACTTTTTATCCTATCTGATTTTGATGGTTCACCTCAAAAACAGTTCTAACTCCCCATACACATGTAGAGAGTTACAACTGTTCAGGGGTCAAGATAAAATCTTGGGGAAAATCTAGTCTAAAATCTTTATTTCCAAATTAAACAATATGTTGTGGGAACCGTCTCAATGAGACGTTTCAAATGAGTACCAACAACATAGGGTTTAAGTAAGGAATAATGTAGTCTTTAAAATTGAAAACCAAAATACCCCCTCTATCTGTACCTCTGCTGATTCGCACTGAGTCAATTGTCAAAATTTAAGAATGATCCAAATTGAAATAGGTTGTATACTCGATTCTCATTTTATCGCGGATACCACTTTATCGCGGATTTTACATTTTGCGTCACATCTGTCATGCTGCGCCACCTAGGTTTTGTTTACGCTGTCAAATTTACGAGGCAGGCGTCAACGCTTAATCTCAGCTGAAAAACAGTCGAAATGTCTAGAATACTGATGAGTAAAATTGTAATTTTGTGAGCAATATAAATAATATATCACTACCAATTCAATCCCTTTACCAATATGTATTTCCGGGCCCTGAAACCTATTAAAAATCTAATATTTACTTTCCAAAAGGACCATAGGTTGTCGTCTGTTTTTCAAGGACAGGGGAAACAACTTTCAAGCATAACAGCATGTCACATGATTACCAAATATGTATGTTGATATCACAGGTTCAGAAAGGGTCAATCTGATTGGACCAAAAAAGTGGTGCAGTCATGGTTGAGTTCGATGAGCTTTAGCCCAAAGAAATAAAGCAATGCCAATCAGTTGTATTTGTAAAGTGGGCAAAATGCGACTTCTGTAGTCATTGGACACACCTACAGTTCTGCACAGATGTTAGGGTGTTAAGAAGGGGCAATGAATTCAGGTGCCCTCATTGTCCCTCTCTTTCTTCATAAAAAATGGTTTTCACAATCATTACTGAAAATATGTGAACTGTTGGGGTTTTTTTTAAATTATAAATTGGCAATAAGATTTTAAGTTTTCTTTTAGGTGGAAAAAGTCAAGTTAAAAATATTCTATTCAATTCTGTTACTACCCAGCGTTTAAGGTGACTACTGTGGTTTCAATCGAACTCCGCGGTAATATGGGAACTTCCAAGAACTGACCTACTTTCGATATGGATATGAAAAACTGTCGATGAGGATTTAAGAAAGCAGCGTAGGAAGCATTTTATAGAGTATTTTAATATCAAAGTTGTTGATTTAACTGGTAGAAATATTAGATCAATGGTAATTTCTTCCGATTGTTCGCAACTGTACGACGATGCGCTAGGTCCGCGATAAAGGGGGCAACCAGTATGGTTGATATGCCTAAAGCCGTGGGTTGTCTTTAATCCGTGGCTATTAAAAAGGATATTGAACAAAGATAGGAAACTTTAAATTCCTTTACAGATTATTCTGAGAAAGCATTATTCATATGTTTTGATCAAATTTGCTTTGAAAAAAAGAGATTGGTCCATCAAAATTTAACATAATCGATCTTTAAACTAAAATTTTCGGAATTTCAGAATTTAAAAATGGTAGTCTTCTAAAATAAACGAATTCGAATATTAATGTAAATTTTTTTAGTCTAAGTTTAAGGGCTAGGCTAAAGACATACTATGCAAGTGTAGCATCTAATTTCTTCAGTTGTCATCACAGTATTGTTCATAATTTAACCTACTTTTTTGACAGGCCACGGATAAAGGAAAAACGAGTTTTTCATATGTTATGTATAGTTCCTTATCAAAATGTTCAATTATTCCTAAAGCGAGGGAGTCACACAGAAGTAGACTGTGTCAACACAAACACAAAATGACCAAGTTATTTTCTAGCTCCAAATTTCTTTGTTATCATGACGTCATCACAGTTGTCTAGAGCTATTTTTAGAAACACCCACGGAATTAGGCATATATATAAGGTGGTGGTACCCTCTTAGCTATAACAAAATCTCTTGTAAGCCATGAACAGCCAGACCTGAAAACAAAATGCAATTCAGTCTGGGCTAAAATATCCCTGAAAGGAGTAAAGGATATATACATTTCCTGCTTCTATAGGCCCCATGAAAAGGATGAACCCTCCCTTAATGAATTGTGGGCATCTGTAAACAAGATCCCCCAAAACAGCACAATCTGGGTCTTAGGGGATTTCAACATGCCGCAAATGGACTGGGTAAATGAATGCCCAAAGGATGCATGCAAATTTCAAAATTTGTATCTAAATTTTGTTGAAAATATGATCAACCACAACTTAAACCAAGTAGTGAACATCCCAACAAGGGGAGAAAATATCTTGGACATCCTCCTCACTAATATGCCATCCCAAGTGCACTCTACAAACACACTGCCCCCCCTTGGCAACTCAGATCATGACATAGTACACCATGAAATCACTATTAATAGAGGTCGCCCAGTGCAAACAAAAAGGCAAATCAAATCATATAGTAAAGCAAATTGGTCACGGTTTAAGCAAGACATAAATGAATTCTTTATTAATGTATTTAGCATTAAAAATTACACAGACCCCAATAAGGCCTGGTTAGACTTTAAGGAGGAATTGCATCGCCTCTCTATCTTACATATCCCAACAAAACTATGCAAAACACGAAGAGATTTGCCTTGGATAAACAAAAACATAATCAGAAGCATCAGAAAAAGAGACAAATTATTTTTACGTGCCAAAAGGTCAAAATCAGCAGACATCCACAAACAGTATAAGGAATTGAAACAAAAAGTGCAAAGAGACATAAGAAACTCTTATTGGAATTATCTTGAAAATGTCATCTTCACAAATGATGCCAAAGAGGTCAAAAACAAAAAGTTTTACACCTACATAAAAAGCAACAAAACAGAAAATAGTGGAGTTGCCCCATTGAAGAACAACGGACAAACATTCATAGATCCTGTGTCTAAAGCTAACATCTTGAATGCTCAGTTTAAATCAGTGTTTTCTAGCCCACAGCCTTTGAGTCTTGCTCAATCATGCAAACAGAGTCTCGCGCCAAACAACCTACCATTAATGCCCCAAGTATGTATAACTGAAAAATGAAAATGGTGTAAACAAACTACTTCAAGGTCTTAATCCAAATAAAGCTTCAGGCCCAGACGAAATATCTCCCCGTTTACTGAAAGAACTGCACAATGAGATAACCCCAATCCTTACAGTCATCTTCCAGCTATCATTGAATACAGGTATCGTCCCGGATGACTGGAGACATGCCACCATAGCCCCGGTATACAAAAAAGGTCCGAAAAACAAACCTAGCAACTACAGACCGATTTCCTTAACTTGTATCGCCTCCAAGCTCATGGAGCACATCCTGGTCTCGAATATTATGTCCCATCTTGATGAACACAGGTTACTTAGTGAATTCCAACACGGGTTTAGGTCCAAACACAGCTGTGAATCCCAACTAGTAAGTTTCTCCCAGGAAGTCCATGACAACTTAGAGAAAGGCCAACAAACAGATATTATAGTCATGGACTTCAGCAAAGCATTTTATAAGGTTGACCATCACAAACTTGTTCTTAAACTAAAAAGACTTGGAATTAACGAACAAGTGTCAACCTGGATTAGGTCATTCCTCAGGTCACGATCTCAACAAGTGGTAGTAGAAGGTCACAAATCAGACACTCTCCCCGTGCTCTCCGGAGTTCCGCAAGGATCAGTTCTTGGCCCATGTCTCTTTCTTTGCTATATAAATGACTTACCAGATAGCGTTAAGGGTAAAGTCAGGCTATTTGCTGATGATACCATAGTCTATCTAACTATCAAATCCCAAGATGATGCCCTCAAACTCCAAAATGATCTTACATCTTTAGAATCTTGGGAAAATGACTGGGCAATGGAATTCAACCCGGATAAATGTGAAATTTTAAGGATAACCAGAAAGAGACACCCTACTATCTTCCAATACACTCTACATGGCACCCCTCTCCAATCCACAGATGCAGCAAAATACCTAGGCGTTACTATTAGTCATGACCTCTCATGGAAAAAACACATAAACAACATCACAGCAAAAGCAAATAATTCTTTACGGTTCATCAAGAGAAACATCAAAACTCGTAACAAATCCATCAAAGAGACCGCTTACAAAACTTATGTCCGACCACAATTAGAGTACTGCGCCACAGTTTGGCATCCGTGGCAGAAAACCCTAGCCCATCAAGTCGAACAAGTCCAAAGGTCAGCCGTAAGATACATCTATAATGACTACTCCTACACAAGCAGTGTATCAAAAATGATTGAGGAACTCAACTGGCAATCTTTGGAACAAAGACGTAACATTAGCTCTCTCATCTTCTTTTATAAAATACAGCATCAACTAGTTTGCGTGGACCACCATCACATTGCCTATACCCGGTATCTTAATTGTTTATTACCCTACTCAAGAACACAATACCATGCAAATTCTTATTTCCCAAGAACTATTCGGCTGTGGAATGGTCTCCCCTATGAAATTCAGGCAAGCCCCAGTGTAGCAGCGTTCACTGAGAGGCTTAGCCAGGTCAAAATGTAAATTTAAATGAGTGTGTTTTTATCCTTTTAACTATCCCCCCTTTTAAATTGTAAGATATCTGCTAATATTTAACAAGTCTTATGTTCTTTAACCTAACTATTTCTTTTAACTAACAGCTGTCCCAGACAACGCGCCTGCTAATAGTAATCAAAGATGATTGATAGCAGTATACAGTAGAAGTAGAAATATATAGCATATAGAAGCAGGGATAATTCTGGCTCAGAATTTCATGTGTAAAAAATCTCATTCAAAATGACCGAAGATAACCGCTCGAGCGCTTTTGATCACACTTCTGACATCCGAGGACCCTAGACAGCTATGCATTATTGCAGCAAGCATTATCCGAACATCGTCATGTCCGACATCTACTTCACTTTAGACATTCTTGAATTTGGAATAAATTCGACGAAATCAGTTATAACGTACAGTGTTCAGGATCATATCCTGACGCAGCCAGATCCTGTGCTAGCCTTCCGTCCGCCATACTGTGTCTGATTTGATATTCCAACTAAATAACGTTTATCTTCATTTTTCCGGAAAGCGGATTAATTTCACGGGGCGAATCCGGTGTAACGTTGTTGTTGTTTACCCCCCCCCCCCCAAGCGAGCTCGCTCTGCAGTTTTTCCCACTATTAAACTTTTCTTTAAGCCCGATTTGTTCATAGTTCTAAATGTTTTATTTCGAATTTTGAAAAGAAAAAAATGGGGTCAACCATAGTAGGGGTACTGATACGCATTTGAAAAAATAAAAAAAATAAAAAAATAATAAAAAAAAAAAAAAAAAAAATGTGCATGTCATGGAGATTTGATGATAATTTGCTGTGTCATGGAAAAAGGGACTTTATGTCATATTTATTGTTTACACAACTTCTCCTTCATTTATACATGGATTGTCATGAAACTTTGAGAAAATGTTCTCAGTCATCATGTTACCTTTGTCAAAAAATTTTGCCATTTGGTGCAATTGTGCAAGGTCATTGGAAAAGGAGCCTTCAAGCAAATTTCCTTGGTAACATAACTTATCCTCCATTAAATTTTATGGATAGATTTTTATGAAACTTTTTTGACTGACAAAATGATTTGCACAAAATTATCCATTCTCGCTCTGTGTCATTATTTTTCTTTCTTAAATATTCTATCAACGGAATTTAATAAATTTCAAATAAGGTATGAACTTATAATAATGAATCAAATACGTGTAAGCGATTCCTAAAACTGGCGTCCTGCGTTTTTCTCTTTTATTTTTTTTTCTCGAAAATTAAACGAGAGTCACTACATCTCTTAGTTTAAACATATTTAACTGAAAGAATAATCACAACATGTTTCATTATAATTATCAAATTAATAAAGATTAGAATGAAAGCTATGCTTATAAAATTCTTTTCCTTCTCAGCAACGGCAATCTGAAGCAGTGATGACAAAGTAAATTTATTTCTGGGTAATTGATGGATTACAATAAGTTATTGATAGGGAAAAATAGCAATAAAAAAGAAAAATATTGTCAATCAATATTGTAGACGGGAAATGTTTTCTGTGGACATTGATTCGGGTTTCACACTAAAGCACTCGATATTTCATTATATAAAAGGGTTTTAAAATCTGAAAGATTTCCTGAAGGTCTTGCTTCTATTTGTAGTGTATTCCATTCATTAACTGTTTGTGGTATGAACGAATTTTATAGATGTTGGTTCGGCCGGCTATGCTCTGTACATTTTGTGAATTTCTCAAATTATAATTGGAACGTTCACTTACTAGTGGTGGTATAATAGAAACAAGATATTTTGGAACCATGCCACGAAAAATCTTAAACAATTAGCGCGATCCTTTGTTTGTATCTGCGATGTCATAGAGATTCACAACCCATTTCTATGCAAAGATCATCCAGAGAAACTAGTTTTGTGCATCCAGTAACAATTCGTGCAGCCTCGTTTTAAAAAAATTATCGTAAATATACTTGTCCTTTATCCGTCATTGGATATGAAGACACCTAAATGCTTGTGACTTTCTACTTTTAGAATAACGGTGTTATGCATTAAAACACCAGGATGAACAGGTTTATTACGTTTTCTCGAAATGAAAAGTGATTCTGATTTAGATGGGTCAAACTTTACTATCCACTTAGCAGCCCATATCTATATCGTTTCGCAAAATTGAACCGGATTCACTCGGATTACCAACAACAATAGAAAGACATATGTTCATCAGCAAATATATTGATTTTGGATTATATATCTTGAACTATATCATTCATATATATTAAAAAAATAATAAAGGGCTATAAAAGAACCCTGTGGCGCACCCGTGCTAATTTGTTCTTGGTTCGAGACAGTACCAGGTATCACTACGCATTGCCTTTTACAAGATAAATAATCTGAAAACCATGATAGTAACTTATCTTGAGCCCCGGCTTGTTCAAGTTTAAAGATCAGACCTGAATGCCAGACTCTGTCAAAAGCCTTACTTATATATAAAAAATACCATCATAAATTCCTATCCGTCATCAAGAGCCATACAGATCTTATCATATAAGTATGTTAATTGATTAACTGTTGAGTCTTCAGTGAAAATCAGATTGACTGGGGGTGAAAAAATTGAATCTTTCAAAAAGTTATATACGTGTTTAACAATTATTTTCTCAAACACTTTTTTCCATTGTGTTTAAAAGAGAAAAGGGTCTGTAGTTTGAAGGCAGCGAGGTATCCACGCCTTTAGAAATCGGACAGACATTAGAAAGCTTCAAAACCGATGGCACCTTACAAATGTTTAAAGATATATTGCTTAATGGGTTTGCCAACTGTGTAGTAGCTTCAAAAACGATAATTAATTGAATCAGAACCGGGGGCTTTGCCAGTTTTTAAATTTTCAAGAATATTTTAAACCTCCTGTGGACTGATTATCATAGTAGTGAGTGGGGTTCCTTGGAAGTTTTGATAATTTGTTGGTAAAGACTTATTTACTTCGTCAATGATCGTCTGTCTTACAAAAAAAGTTTAGAAGGTTGGCTTTTCTTAATGCGTCAATTAAAATAGCATCTGAAATTTCGTCCTAAAGTGGCGGTATACTTGACGATAATGACAGAGACATAAATGACTTAATTGTTTTCCAACAGTCTTTTGATGTGAGCTAACCCGATTTTAAATTTTCTACGAATTTGTTGACATGATCCCCCTAACTTTCTCTTATTAAAATTTGACCTCGTTTCCTGTTATACGAAATTTTACCCAGTGTCTTTCATTGCCTGTTGCTTTGTTTTGCGGTCAAAACGCTCACGTTCACGAATTTTGCGTTTTATGTTACTTCTTATCCAAGGCGGTTCGAAAGGTTTGACCTTTACTACTTTGTTAGGAATACAGCGTCTGATACTTAGTACTGTTACTTAGTAAGACGGTTGTTATATTATTTGCGTAGATATCAATATCGTCATCGACTAATGCTCCCCAATCAAGGTCTTCCAGGATTTGTCTCAAACTGCCATATTCTTGGTCGTATTTCGATATACACACAGTCAACTCTCGTTACAACGACCACCTTTGTTCCAAGAGAATATGCCGTTGTAACGAAAATGTCGATGTTTTGAATGAAACTTTAGTCAAGCAATGCAGGCTCGTTGGAATAAGCAGCATCCATTTATTCAATATGCATCAACAAAATAAAGGAAACATTTTTTCCGGTTTTTATTATAATAAATTGAATTCCTTTACTGAATTCCTTTATTGAATTTATATATTCTTTCATTATGTGCCATATGCACTTCTATCAAAATTGAAACTTGATTTTCTTTAAACTATAGTCAACTCCCGTTTTAACGACACTAAATATAACGACATTTTCACTTAACGACACACATCTGTTGGGAACGTATTTGCACAGTGTATTTTTCATTCGTTTTAACGAATTTCTCGTTTTCCGACACTGACGCTGATTTTCAGGGAATGAAAGTGCACATTCCCTATATAGGCTTGTTTATTACAACGACACACAAAAAATTTAGTCATGATGGTTAATTACAGGCATGAAAGATAAACACCTAAAATTAGTTGAAAATTGATAAGTTTGAAATGTGTGAAAATGTTTGACATGCAAACAATGGTAATGTAATTAGCACCTATAACACATTCATCATTTCAATACACTTCATATAAATTAGGTCTACAATTGTTTGTTAAGCCTTTTCTCTATTTACCTATACAGAAATTGTTACTTTTTAGATCATCACATTTCAATTTAGATAGAAATGCATATGGCAAATAAAGTATTAAAAGATCAGTTCAATAAAGCTATTCAAATTTTTAATGATATAGCTGGAAAATGCATTTCCGTTAGTTTATTCATGCACTACATATAGTACATAATACAATGCATACTGTTTTTGACAATCCTGCATTAACTGACTTTAGTCGTTGTAACGAGAGGTGACTTTTTTTTAGATCTAAAAAGGATTTGGACACACAAACACAAATTTACCATGTACATCGAACAGCTATTAACTTGGTATTTATTGACAAAGAACCTGTTTTCTCAAAAGGGTACAACAATGAGGAAGTAAGTTTTTGATTGTTTTTTATTCAATCAAATTTGTGCCGTTATCTCATTACAAAAGAAATCGTTCTTAAATTTTGCAACTTTTTGCACAATTAAGCATTTTAATGATTTGAATACGCATAGAATAAGGAGACTGGAATTTAATTAAATTTATCCAATTTTGCACATCGAAACTTTAAGTGCTATTTTTTTTAACTTGGCAGAATTTATTTTTCTATCGTTTAAGTAATGCAATTTATAACTATGGTTTTGTCGAATAGGAGCGCTTTTGGTTTATCATTTTCGTGTCTTTTGTCAATGCGTAGCAGTTTGCCATTGAAAGGTGCAATCACTGTTAATATTACACAATCTTTTGCAGAATGGATGAAAAGGAAAGAATCAATAGAGAAGTGAAATCAATATAATGTTTTGAACACACGTCTTCTCCTAATTTAAAGAGCCCGTGCATAAGTTGTAATTTTTTTTTCAAAATATACACAAGAGGTGAAGAGGGCCAGTATCGATCAACTGGCACTAATGGCCTTGTGGATTTATGAGACTTTATCATTTAGCAAAGACATTATCTATTTAATCATCAATTCTACAAGTACATTGTATACCCTTTTTCCATGACATGAAATAGCATTTCCAAGCAGCTTTAATGTGCCCATTCTTATGTGATAAGCATAAATTTATTTCACAAAAATCTGTTGATGAATGTACAAGTTGTGATAACAGTAATGTTGCATCACAAAGACCCCCTTTTTCAATGACGCAGCATTATATCACCCAATAACAAAGAAAGCTGATAGAGCATGTCATAAGAATCATTCTTGAGAAGTTCTGTTAAATTCTGACAAGCAGTTTAAGAGAAGATAATTTCTTTTATTTCATTGTAAGGGGCCATAATTCGGTGACGCAACAGACCCTAGAGCCCGTGTAACCAGCCTGATCCAGATTCACGAAGAAATAGGAAGAGCATATCCTAAGTATCATTCTTGTGAAGATTTGTTAATTTCTGGCCAAAAGTTTTACAGAAGAAGATTGTTTTGAATAAAAAAGGGACTATTTTTCGGCTACGCAGTTAGTTGCCTGTAAAGCCTATCCTTTAAATACGATCTGAATTTAACAAAGAAATATTAAAGAGCAAATCCTAGGCTTTATTTATTTGAAGTTTTAGTAAATTCTGACCAGTAGTTTCAGAGAAGATTTTTTTTATCTTTCTTCATATTGGACAATTTTTCGATGGCGCGACAGTCCGTAGAGCTCATCTTATCCACCGGACAAGAAATCAACGAAGAAATCTGATAGAGAATGCCCAAAGCATCATTTATGTGAGTTTTTGTTGAATTCTGAACAGTAGTTACATAGAGGATTGTTTTTCTATATTTCATTATATTGGACTATTTTCAGTGGCGCGACGGCCTGTAGAGCCAATGACATTAGCCCAATCAGTATTTCATTATCAAATCTGAAAGAGTATGATCATAGCATAATTCCTGCGAAGTTTGTTTAGTTTCTGAACAGAAGTTTCAGAGAATAAGATTTTTATTATATTTCATCATATGGTACCCTTTTCAGTTATGCGACACCCCACAGAGCCCATGTCGTCAGCCCATTCAGAATTTTACGGAACAAATCTTGAAAGAGCATTTTCTGAACCGTAGTTTCAGAGAATGGGATTATATATATATATATATATATATGATTCTAGCAGGTCCTTCGTGCGAAACTAGTCGCCTGAGTTGTCTTTTAGACTTACTTTTAAAACCTTTTACTACATAAGTGCAAAGCTATCTTAGAGATGATGTTGACTTTTTAAACTTTATCCCCAGTTCTGTAAAAATTGATACTGTTCTGGTATCGTTTGACATTGTAAGTCTATAATACAAATATACCACATGAACTAGTATATGAAGCTATTACGTATTGGCTGGATAAATATCCCATGCTAATTCATAGCAGATTTAATAAACTCTTTATTTTCGAAGGGTTAAAAATAGTTTTAGAAAATAACAATTTTAGTTTTAATTCGGCATATTATAATCAATGCAAAGGTACAGCCATGGGGACAAAGATTGCGCCGACATATGCTACTTTAGTACTAGGATTTTTAGAAGATAGAATGTACACAAAAATTCGACAATTTAAGAATGAAGAATTTGCGAACTATGTTTACAACCAATGGAAAAGATTCCTTGATGATTGTTTTATTTTATGGATATACTCATTAGACGAATTATCTGATTTTCACGGAATTCTATTTATATATATTTCATCATATTGAACCATTTTCTGTGATGCCGCCCGTAAAGCCCAATCATCGGCCCAATTAAAATTAAACAAACAAATCTGAAAGAGCATGTCCCAAGCACCATTCCTATGAAGTTTGGTAGAATTCTAAACAGTAGTTTCAGAGAAGAAGATTTTTTATATTTTGTCTTATGGGACCATATTTTAGTGACGCAGCAGCCCTTAAAGCCCATGTATTCAACCCGATCAGACTTTTACGAACAAATCTGAAAGACCATGTCATAAGCATCATTTCCATGTACTTTGTTTGATTTCTAAACTGTAGATTCAGAGAAGAAGATTTGTTTTGTATTTCATCGTTTGGGACCATTTTTGAGTGAACGGCAGCACGTAGAGCCCATGTTCAAGGTTCATGTAAAGTGTTTGAGACCCAATATTTAGGACATTTCATTAGCCAAGAAAAAGCAGTATGTCCAGGTATATTATATATCAAAATGAAGCTATTCGTGAGCACAAGCAGTGAGACAACATAAGACCGCCATAGCTATAGCGGTATAGCCAAAACATTGTGGAAAAGGGTCATTTTGTACAGAACAAGCAACTGCATGATGTTTGCATAAAATTGCCCCATATTTTAACAAATTACAGTCTGAAGTACCATCCAGGTAGTGCTACAACCGTAGATATAAAACTCAATCTCAAAAGGCTCTTTTGAAACAATCAATTTCCATTTATTTTGTCAACATACATGTCAAACCGGTTTGGTCTGTTTTCAAAATAGATGTTAGGTATGGTGCAACATCACACCATAATATTGTGAAATATTTTCTGCGATTTATTTCAAATTATAGTTTTTTTTAATTCAATGATCTACAATATTACTATATATTTATCATTCTGTGAAAAAGAAATTGATATATTGCTAAACAACCTTACAGGTATATAAACAATTAATGTCTATTTATGTTGTGATAACACACCATACCCTAAAAAGATCTACACGTTTACAAAATTAGAATGACATATATGACATATGTGTTTATAAAATAAGTCAAAATAAATTGCTTGCATAACTACTTTTTGGGGCTGAGTTTTATACCAATGGTTGTAGCACTACCTGGATGGTACTTTAGGTTAGACTCTGTTAAAATATGAGCCAATTTTATCCAACAGTCATGCAGTTGCTTGTTCTGTACAAAATGACCCTTTTCCACAATGTTTTGGCTATACCGCTATAGTTATAACAGTCTTATGTTTTTCAACTGTTTATGCTCATAAATAGCTTCATTTTGATATATAATATTCCTGGACATACTGCTTTTTCTTGGCAAATGAATGCCCCTAAAATTGGGTCTCAAACACTTTACATGAACCTTAACCATCCCGATTAGAATGTTAAAAAAATGAAAGAGTATGTTCTAAGCATCATTCCTGTGAAGTTTGGTTGTATTCTGAATATAAGTTTCAGAGAAGGAGATTTTTTTTTATTTCATTAAATGGGTCCATTTTTCTGTGACACGACAGCCCGTAGAGCCCATGTTATCGACCAGATCAGAATTTTACAAACAAATCTGAGAGAACATGTTCTAAGTATGATTCCTGTGAAGTTTGGTTGAATTCTGAAGAAAACAGTTTTACAGACGGACGGACGCACTAACGACGGACACCATGCTACAAATTGATACAACAGAAACATTCGTGGAAATTACCTTAAGACTAAGGTTTGCTTGGAAATGGACTTTATTCTTTAAGAAAATGGATGTTCTATAATATGTAAAAGGGTCAATGAATCGCAGAATAACGATTAAGACAAATAAGATAAAAATTGCATTAAAATTGTTATTCCAAACAATTTTCTTAAGAACACATCCGTTGGTTTATCGTTTTAGAAATACAATGATTTTTGGGAACGAGTTGACTGAGGAAAATCGGTTGGGGAACGAGCTGACTATTTGAGGGAAACGAGATGACCAAAATCGCCACGAGTCGACTGAGGGACGAGTTGACTGAGGAACGAGTTGACTGGCACACGAGTACTTCTCCAATCTCAAAATTGTTATCATCATGTTTTTCTGGCTTGAAGGCCAAGTGGTTAGAAGACTCTGATAGTAAATACAAGCTAGTAGGTTTTAGTGATTTTGGATTGAGAAAATGTATTTCAAAGACTTTTACACCCCCCCCCCCAATAATTGCATTATCCATGGCACGTTTTTTATTATAACGAATATAAGGTAACACCGGAAAAGGCGGGAATCACGCTCACTTTCTATTCGACTTCGGTGAGCGAAGAGCATGGATGGCACAATAGCCACGAAAAAAGAGTGAATATCAAAACGAAAAAGTAGGAATTTGTAGATTTAGTCAACGTGAAAATGTATAATGATACCTGTAATATTATCATTTCATGTTTAGATGTTTTGAAACCAAATTTTACCCCAATTATGGGATCTAGAGAGATTGGGGGTGGGTGGGGTGCAGGTGTTAACGGCAAATTGAATTGTTAAATTGTCATGTATCTTCAACCAAAGAGCTTTTGATAAGATTTTTTTATATCTTTTGAAAGGGCTGCTAGGTAACACGCCTCGAATTTCTTCTAAATAATAACTTGCGATTTTTTGCAAGTCACGCTTTTGAAACCACTGGCAAAAATGCAAATTAACTTGAAATTTAGTTTTGAATTGATTCTTTTAATATTCATATTGAAAGAGTGATTTTCTTTTATAAGGTGAATAAAGATGAGAAACCGGCCATATATGGTCTTAGTTCACATGTGAATTATGCCATATGTAAACATGATCTTGGTCATCAGACACTTGCATGTACAGTTGTTCAGGCAGTAGCGGACAGTTAACGAAATTATCGAAGTGTATGTTTCTATTACAAAACAAAATCTATACTGTGTGGTACCAATTTGTAGGAAAATCTGTATTCTTTTAATTGAAACCAATGTCGGGATAGTAATGTTGTTTATACATCAGATAAATGCTTTCTGCACACAGCACTAATTAGGTCAATAGCGGATAGGTTCGGGTAATAACGGATAGGTAGTTGAGGGAATGTCTCAAACGTGACAAAACTTACTGTAACTTACTGTACTGGAGCCATAACTAAGCCTCTGGCTTTTCGGGGCTCTTCTGTTTGTCTTCTTCTCACTTCACTGGTATAGCATTTAGCACTGAATTTGAGAGGGTGATGGCGCCACTGATTATTGAGTCTACTCTTAAAAGTATTAATATTATTAGCACTGACTACTTCATTTGAGAGGGAGTTCCAAGGTGTAACTATACGATGAGTGAATGAATTTTTCTTTACTTCTGTCCTAGCATATTTTTTATATAATTTCAAATTATTGCCCCTAGTTACAGTATTGTTGTTTCTTTTCAGGAAGTTTGGTGTTGATGTAACATCGATGTTATTCAGGATTTTGTATGTTTGGAAAGACACTATTTCACCGTTTTGAGGTGCTGAAAGAGCCGTATTTAAGCGAATTTGACCCACAAAAGCTTGCAGATCGAACTCAGACAGAACTTAAGCAAATTTATATTATTGAAAAATGGGCAGATTAACAGACTTTGAAAATATTTTGCTAACGCAGAAAAATAATCATTGATTTGATCCCACAACCTCGTAGCTGCAATTTTTATTTAGCTCTAAAATTTTAGAAGTACTGCGTTAACGATCGTCTTTTTTATGCATTTCTCACACGAAATGGATAACCAGAAATTCCGAAAAACAAATATATATGTTCACCAGCCTATAACTTCTTAAAGAAATATTTGCACCACATGATGCATACGCACAGTTTCCCCCAAAAAGTTTCGGCTTAGGTCATACTGTGTAGCTCGTGTTCAAGTATTCTCTTAAGCATACACATACAGTATCCTGCCTGGCTTGGTGATTAGTACAGTGGTCAACAAATTATCCTAGACGAGGCACTCGAAGCAGTGTTTTGCTCCCTGAAGACCCTAGGCGCGATTGCAAGCCACTGCAGGCCTAGCGACTGAGCCGCAAAAATCGCCCCTCGAGGGCTGGTAACCTGCCTATCGATCGATAGAGATGCGGGGTGAATTCTGGGGGCTGGGAGCAAAACACTGCTTCGAGAGCCGAGCTGCATTCGCTGCACCGCTAAAATCGCGGCTTGATCGCGTCGAGACGCGACTTCAGCGCGAATCGCGCTTGCTCCGCTGCTATCTGCCGCAGTCTCACCAAAACTTGCCACGATTGTAGGCCTTGAACAGAGCGACATGTGGGTACCTACAACAAAGGGATCGGTCCATTGGTTCGAGCCCTGCATCGAGTGTCGAACTCGCGTGAACATTTCTTCTCGGCACGATCAGCCCACTGCCGACCTATCAACAGCTCATGAGCTATCCAAAATCGCCGCTCAAGGGCTGGTTACCTGCCTAGCGATTGATAGAGATTGGGGGCAAATTTCGGGGTCCAGGAGGGGGGGGGACAAAACATTGCTTCGAAAGCCGAGCTACAATCGCTGCGCCGCTTAAATTGCGTCTCGACCACGTCGAGGAGCGACTCCAGTGCGAATCGCTCTTGCGGGGCTGCTATCCACCGCAGCCCCACCAAACTTGCCACGATTGTAGGGCTTGAATAGGGCAACACGAGGGTTACTAAAACAAAGGTATCCGTCTATTGGTTCGAGCCCTGCATCGAGTGTCTCACTCGCGTGATCAATTTGCCTCCGAGCGATCGGTCCACTGCAGGGGCCTAGCGATGGCCATGAGCTGTCCAAAATTGCCGCTCGAGGGCCGGTAATCTGCCTAGCGATCGATAGAATTGCAGGGCAAATTCTATGGTCTTGGAACGAGATCTCCGGTTAGCTACGGCCGATGAGCCGTCCAAAATAACGGTTTGACGTACCCATTCACTAACTAGCGACCGATAGAGATGTGTGGCAAAAACACTGCTTCGAGAGCCGATCGGATTGCCTTCTTTTCATGTTCGTTTTCATAAAATCAACAATGGCAAAATCAAACCATAATAACCAAACGGTCATTTAAGACCGGCATATATGCAAAAGAAATAGATATGCAAAATATAATGCATTAATAAAATAAAGATGTAGGCAAAAGTTCTACAAATGTATGCATATAACATCACTGCGAAACGGATTTCAAAGGCCTGACAATTGTCAATGACCTTCAAAATTGCTGATTGATGAAATGAACCTTAAAAGTTTATTCTTAATATCATCCCTGTAAAAAATATGTTTATGAAGTTTCGTTTGTAATTATGCAATCAATGGACAACTCTTCACTTCAGCTAATTAAATTTCCCTATTAATATGATTGACTAGCACTTAAATATCCATCTATCTGTTTCTTAATTTTGACTGGTCAAAATGACAGAGTTATACATTGATGCCACAAGAATGAAATTTGTCATACATGTACTGTAATAAATCGGGAATATTCAAGATTTTTTGGGGTTTAGACAAAGATTAGCCAGAGCATTCATTTTAAGATTGTCTTAGTCTTAAACAGCTATAATACTTAAAGAGAATAAGTCGTTTGTGAGTTTCATTGTCAGTGCTTCAGATTCTTTTCAAGAATGATGGGTCCAATTGACCCATGAGGTAAAAAGTTGTGGGTCATTTCCTGAAATGATGGGCCAAAGCATGTTTTCATTATGGTAAAAATGTTTCATATCCAAGCAGGACAGGGTCACAGGACCCCAACTGTTGGAAAGTTGTGGGTCATCATGTGAGAAATGACCCGGGCCCACTGTAAATCTGAAGCTCTGTATTGTCATAAAAAATAATTGATCACAGTAAATTTTTTTAGTGCTCACAATAATTTGTTTGATTTTAGTGGCTTAAAAAATCAGCATACCCCAAGCCGTGTATTGATGCATAACTTTATTTGTGATAAAAGTTAAATAACTCTTTTAACATGAACTGACTGTTTCATGCTTTATATTTGTCCTTTTCAATGCATTGAGAAAATCTGAATATGATTTTTAGCTCCACTGGCCGAAAGGCCAGCGGGCTATTGTCATGGCGAGGTGTCCGTGCGTCCGTGCGTGTGTGCGTGCGTGCGTCCGTGCGTCCGTCCGTCCGTAAACTTTTACTTTAAAAATCTTCTCCTCATAAAGTACTGGATGGATTCCAATCAAATTTCACAGGAATGTTCCTTGGGTGACCCTCTATCAGATTCCTTCAAAGATTTTTAATCGGTTGAAAATCATGGCTGTAGTGGGCGTGGCTAATTTCCATATATGGTAATAGGTGGCTTTTCTCAGAAACTAATTGATGGATATTTACCAAACTTCACATGAATTATCCTTGAGGGGCCCTCTATCAGCCTACAAAAAATCATTGTGATCAGATGAAAAATATGTATTTTATGGGCGGAGGTCATTTCTCTATATGTTATATAGTGAAAACGTTGAAAATCATTTTCTCAGAATCTAATAAATAGATATCAATCAAATTTTACATGAATGATACTTGAGTAACCCTTTATCAGTTAAGCAAAAATTATTGTGATCGGATGAAAAATGTGTATTTTATGGGCGGAGGTCATTTCTCTATATGTTATATAGTGAAAACTTTGAAAATCATTTTCTCAGAACCAAATAGATAGATATCAACCAAATTTTACATGAATGATACTTGAGTGACCCTTTATCAGTATAGTAAAAATTATTGTGATCGGATAAAAAACATATATTTTATGTGCGGAGGTCATTTCCCTATATGTTATATAGTGTAAACTTTGAAAATCATTTTCTCAGAACCTAATTGATAGATATCAACCAAATTTTACTAGAATGATTATTTAGTGATCCTTTATCAGTCTATTAAAAAATATTGTGATCAGACCAAAAATATGTCTTTTATGGGCAGAGGTCATTTCTTCATATATAGGGTAAAACAAACTATCCTGAAAGGTTAAACAGATGGATTAGATATCATGGAAATTTTATTTCTGTGAAGTTGTATCAGTCTGCAAAAAAATATTTTGATTAGATGAACAGCATATTTTTTTTATTGGTAGAGGGTATTATAACATATTAAGTGAATATTTGATCACCCTTTTGGTATCTTCTCAATGGTGAATTTTTCTAGACTTGTTGAATTTAATAGGTGTAATGATTATAGATTTAAAGAAACAAAACCTTTGTTGAAATTGAAATGTATAGAAACATTAGTTGAAATAAGTAGCCTTAGAATACCCACTCAGAATTGGTGAGTTTAGTTGAACGAAGGGTGAATCTGCACAGAGTGTAAAATGATGTTCTGACCTCCTGACATTCAGAGTGGGGTAGAAAGAGTTGAGTTTACTGCACTCTAAGGCATTGGGCAGAATAAAATAAATATATTGGATTGAATATTTTATTTCTTTCTATCATTAGTTAGAATTTTGTTTTGATGACAAAGAATTGTGAAGTAACATCTTTTAGTGTAAGTGTTTAATTAAAAGTGGAAAGATCTACAATCAAAATTTTGCAGACCTACACCAGTATATTGTGCAGTAACATTCTGTTAGTTTTGAAATTCTTATATTTGGATTTTAACAAAATATCACTAGAATGATCCTTGGGTGACCCATTATCAGACTGCACAAAATTGTTGTGATTAAATGAAAAATATTTGTGTAACAGGTAGAGGTCAATTTTGTTATTCACTGATCATGAGTTTTTTATGCAGTAATATTTCAGCATATGACCCTTATTTACTTGAAATAAACATTCACTCATTCATTCACTTCAATTCTCATTTAAACAGCTTTATCATCCTCTAATAGTCATTATTTGGATATTCAGGCCTGTGGAGCGAATCAGGCGCTCAAGCGCCTCTAGTTAGTTTTTGGCAGTTGATGTTCACTTTGAGACAGCCCCCGTAAAACCATTTCCACTCGCAAGAACTATCCGTTACTACCCGAATCGGGAGATGTTTTCATCAGGCGTTATTTTAGTTAATTTTGGACAATTTTCTATCCAGATGTGTTGACAAAGTGGGAAATAGGGTAATCTACAAAATGCTACCAAAAACTTGTTGATTGGTTTTGATTTACATGAACATTACACGTCCGAGCGCCTGCTATTGCATTTACTCTGGACCTGAAAAATGCAGCTTCCGGTTACCTCGTTGTGGTTGCAGCGAATTGAAAGTACAAAATCAAATGTAAACAAAATAGAATTCGCCTAAGAAATCCCTAGAATATTAAATTTTGTCATGGTAAAAATTATTTTATTGAAATAATCAGTTAAATGAAATAGAGATCGATTTAGAATCAACCTATCCGCTATACCCTAAAATCCGCTACTGCCTAAACAACTGTATTCTTCCGCAGACCGAACTCAGTGATTCATTTTGCTGTTCATCCTGCATCAAAGATGCACATATTCCACAAAGGACTCATATTTTTCAAACATGTCAGTCCCTGAGATGCAAAATGTTTTGGCAATATACAGTGTAGATCTACATCTTTCTTATTGAAGCCTTCCCTGGGGGTGGCCATTGTCGCCAAATGCAAAAATGAAATGAATTTGGCGGTGAAAAAAATAGAAATTGGCGAAATGACTGGCGACAAAAAAAAGAACTTTGACCTGTCTGGGATTTTGGATTTTGACATAAACTGAGGGGATATTGTGTAGACACACTCACGAATAACTGGTTATTCTTGAGGCAAAAGGCATATGTGTGAACTAGTAACTGTTTGGCTACCCATAACTCTGATGTGCCTGAAACGGAATACGGAAAAAAAGGGAATGTGTTTCTGGAAATGCTCATATTTTGACAATGTTAACTAAAACCATACCATATACGCAGGTGATTGCAATAGATTTCTACTATGCACATAAATGTCTTATCTAAACAGTATTTCAAGTGTATGACCTGTATGGTTATTAGCTCACCTGAGCACGATGTGCTCAAGGTAAGCTTTTGTGATCATTGAATGTCCCTCGTGCATCGTGTCGTCAGTCGTCCGGCATCAACAATCTTAGTGTTTACACTCTAGAGGCCACAAATATAGCCCAATCTTCATGAAACTTAGTCAGAATGTTGGCCAGGTCACAAGAATGAACGCTATTGAAAATGGGAAGGATCTGTGCCATATCATGGGAAAAGGAGCCTTAAAGACAATTTTCTTGTTATAACTCAAGAGGCTACAAATTTGGCCCAAACTTCTTGAAACTTGGTTTGGTGTTGAAATTATCTGCTTTATGACATGCCGCCGCCATAGCACAGTTGGTAGCGCATTGGACTGTCAATCGAGAGGTCCTGGGTTCGATCCCCGATGGTGGCACTCATTCTTTCCGACTATTTGTCTATCACCAATAATTGGTTGATAATCGTAGACCTTTGTGAGATAGTAGCTGGAGGCTAGGAAAGGATGTAATGGTAGAACTGGCTTGAGAAATACCAGGAATCCATTGTTAGGTGCTCCAGCCTCCGCGATATAACTGAAAAAATGTTGAAAGCGGCGTTAAACCCAATTCAATCAATCAATCCTTTATGACATCTGCCTATTTAAATAATTTGATGTCCCAGGGGTCAAGGAGACTCAGGTGAGCGATCTAGGACCATCATGGTCCTCTTGTTTTGAAGTAAGTTCTAAAGAAAAGCGTATACATTGTACATTTGAATTATAAATCAAGGGAAATAACTGCTAAGGTAGTTGACCCGTTATAATTCTGCAAGATTTCGGAATTCAAAATCTTTAACAATGTATAAAGAGTTTTCCTAATTACATCATTTCGCAACCTCTCTTAACTGTGTTAAAGTCCAATACTTCACGAGTATTGCGAAACTATCACAGATCAAATACCTTAATTTAAAACAGATTAATGTAACCTTGTTTTAATTATGGCCAAATAAAATGTAATTTGTAAATGCCAAACAAATTCACATCAATAATTTTTCAATAAAGATGTAATAATTGCGATTTTTAGCTCCACTGGCTGAAAGCCACTGGGGCTATTGTCATGGCGTTGTGTCCATCGTGCGTCCGTCTGCGTGCGTGCGTGCGTGCGTCCGGTCGTAAACTTTTCTTTAAAAATCTTCTCCTCAGAAACTACTGGATGGATTTCAACCAAACTTCACAGGAATGATCCTTGGGTGACCCTCTTTCAAAGTTGTTCAAGAAATTTTGATCCAATGAAAAACATGGATTTAATGGGCGTGGCTAATTTCCAAATATGGTAAAAAGTGAGTTTTCTCAGATTCTAATCAATGGATACCAATTAAATTTAACATGAATGATCCTTGCGTGACCCTTTATCAGTCTACAAAAAATCATTGTGATCGGATGGAAAATATGCATTTTATGGGCGGAGGTCATTTCTCTATATGTTATATAGTGGAAACTTTGAAAATCATTTTCTCAGAATGTAACTGATGCATATCAACCAAATTTCACTGAAATGATCCTTGGGTGACCCTTTATCAGTGTACAAAAATCATTGTGATTGGATGAAAAATACACATTTTATGGGCGGAGGTCATTTCTCTATATGTTACATAGTGGAAACTTTGAAAATCATTTTCTCAGAATGTAACTGATGGATATCAACCAAATTTCACTGGAATGATCCTTGAGTGACTCTTATTAGTATACCAAAAATTATTTTGATTGGATGAAAAATATGCATTTTATGGGCAGAGGTCATTTCTCTATTTGTTATATAGTGGAAAATTTGAAAATCATTTTCTCAGAATCTGATTTTTGGATATCAACTATATTTCACTGGAATGATCCTTGAGTGACCCTTTGTCAGTGTACCAAAATTTAGTTTGATTGGATGAGAAATATACATTTTATGGGTGGAGGTCTCAATATGTTAAATAGTGGAAACTATGAAAAACATTTTCTCAGAATGTAACTGATGGATATCAATCAAATGTTTTTGGTATGATCTTTGGGTGACCCATTATCATGCAGCCAAAAATTATTTTGATTTGATGAAAAATATGTCTTTTAATAGCAGAGGTCATTTCTCTATCTGTTATATAGTTGAAACTTTGAAAATCATTTTCAACATCAGTAGAACCCCAAATATCTAAAAATCTGGTCAAAACATTTATTTGCTTTAATTTACAATAATTTCAAGCCTGTGGAGCGACTCAAGCCATTCATGGCTTTCTAGTTTAGCAGAAAGTTTACTTCTTGTTATGTTAAAGCTATTGAGGAGTATATTTATCTAATTTAACAGAAAATAAAAATGGACGTTCGAGACGTGTTGCTATTTATCAAGTTGTACCTAGAAGGAATGTCCCTAAAACAAATTTTGATGAAAGACGGAATAAACCTTTCAAGCACAGCTGTGAGTTTAGGATCAATGGTTTGAGAAATTATGGTTGATAACGTCTACAGAACCCTCCAGACCAAAAATTTTAGCGGGGATGTAGAGAATGATGAATCCCTTTTTGGTCGAAAAGTAAAGCATCACAGGGGATGTGCCAGAGGTAATTGTTTATTCATTATATACCAAATTTAATGCATTTAAATAAACACCCTGCTTTCCGGATTTAAAAAATAATTAAATCATACTACAGTTTCTAATTCAATGCACATGCAAAGTATGGTTACAATATAGATGAATCAGTACAAGAGACTGAACTAAGTGTATAAACAATAAACCTTTCATAAATGAAATACAATTATCCAGCATTCAAGAATGTTTCTATGATGAACAATGGGCAAAAATATACTTAAGGCTAAAAGTTCTGTCGAGTTTAGTTTTGTTCAATAAAGCTTTTAATTCCAAAGATAAGGTCGATATTGCTAAGCAATAGTTTTAAAACCTTATCATCAAACCATATTACTGTTTTCACCGGCACTAGATCACAAATAATGTTGATTCATTCTCAACGACGTTATTGACTTTTTAACTTTTTTCAAGCTGCTAATGACATAGCTAGGTCAAATTTTGAATGAGAACCTTTCTGTATTCATGATCACATAGGAAAACACTAAAAAAGTTGGTAGAAAATCAGTTGCCTTTCAGAAACATCATTTTCATTTTTGCAAACGTTCATTTTTTTGTTTTGTTAGCTCACCTGAGCACGAAGTGCTCAAGGTGAGCTTTGTGGTCGCATGATGTCCGTCGTCCGTCGTGTCGTGCGTTGTGCATCCTCAACATTTACCTTGTAGACACTCTAGAAGCCATATTTTTTGCTCAATCAACCTGAAAATGGGTCAGAATGATTGTCTTGATGAAATCTCGGTCAAGTTTGAAATTGGGTCAAGTGGGGTCAAAAATGAGGTCACAAGGTCAAATATTAGAAAAACCTTGTAGAGACTCTAGAAGCCATATTTTTTGCTCAATCAACCTGAAAATTGGTCAGAATGATTGTCTTGATGAAATCTCGGACAAGTTCATAATGGGTCAAGTGGGGTCAAAAATGAGGTCACGAGGTCAAATATTAGAAAAACCTTGTAGACACTCTAGAAGCCATATTTTTTGCTGAATCAACCTGAAAATTGGTCAGAATGACTGTCTTGATGAAATTTGGACAAGTTTAAAATTGGGTCAAGTGGGGTCAAAAATGAGGTCACGAGGTCAAATATTAGAAAAACCTTGTAGACACTCTAGAAGCCATATATTTTGCTGAATCAACCTGAAAATTGGTCAGAATGACTGTCTTGATGAAATTTGGACAAGTTTAAAATTGGGTCAAGTGGGGTCAAAAATGAGGTCATGAGGTCAAATATTAGAAAAACCTTGTAGACACTCTAGAAGCCATATTTTTTGCTCAATCAACCTGAAAATTGGTCAGAATGATTGTCTTGATGAAATCTCGGACAAGTTCAAAATTGGGTCAAGTTTGGTCAAAAATGAAGTCACAGGGTCAAGTATTAGAAAATGCTTGTAGACACTCTAGAAGCCATATTTTTTGCTCAATCAACAAGAAAATTGGTCAGAATGATTGTCTTGATGAAATCTTGGACATGTTTAAAATTGGGTCAAGTGGTGTCAAAAATGAGGTCATGAGGTCAAATATTAGAAAAACCTTGTAGACACTCTAGAAGCCATATTTTTTGCTCAATCAACCTGAAAATTAGTCAGAATGATTGTCTTGTTAAAATCTTGGACCAGTTTAAAATTGGGTCAAGTGGGGTCAAAAATGAGGTCACGAGGTCAAATATTAGAAAAACCTTGTAGACACTCTAGAAGCCATATTTTTTGCTCAATCAACCTAAAAATTGGTCAGAATGATTGTCTTGATGAAGTCTAGGTAAAGTTTGAATTATGGTCAAATGGGAATAAAAATAAGGACACGGGTTCAAGTTATAGAAAAACCTTGTAAACACTCACTCTTTAAGCCATAATTCTGCTCAATCAACTTGAAAATTGGTCAGAATGACTTTCTTGATGAACTTGGGTCAAGTGGGGTCACAAATGAGGTCACAGGGTCAAATCTTAGAAAATCCTTGTAGACACTCTAGAGGCCATTAATTTTGCCCTATCATCCAGAGAATTAGCCAGATTGAAATTGTCTTAAAAAATCTGTCTGGTTTTAATTTGGGTCAAGTATGGTTAAAAACTAGGTTAAGAGGTCAGATCTTAAGACTGTTAACTCAGGTGAGCGCTTTAGGGCCACTATGGCCCTCTTGTTGTTGGATCAGGAGATAAAGACATTTGTCATTTTTGGATTAACTAAATACACATTTAACTAAGGTATTGTTTATGAAGCATGACAACGTCTTTCTGAATTAGTGTTCATCAGGCTGGGTTTTTAATGACATTAGTCAGAAAAGATGAAACAACGTTTTGTTGACCCCTTTCATTTTTTTAGGGAAAATGTTTGCCCGATGGCATCAAGATGGATGCTCCTAATTTTTATGCCCCCGCATCGATAGATTGGGGGCATATTGTTTTACTCGTGTCCGTCTGTCTGTCCGTCCGTCTGTCCGAAAACTTAACCTTGCCAATATCTTCAAGCCTATTCAAGATACAAAGCTAATATTTGGCATGATGATAGATCTCCATGATCTGCATCCCCTGGTACCAAAGTCAAGGTCATGTGACAAGGTCAAGGTCATCTGTCAAGGTCAAACGTCCGAAAACTTAACCCGAAAACTTAACCTTGCCAATATCTTCAAGCCTATTCAAGATACAAAGCTAATATTTGGCATGATGATAGATCTGAATGATCTGCATCCGCTTGTACCAAAGTCAAGGTCATGTGACAAGGTCAAGGTCATCTGTCAAGGTCAAACGTCTGAAAACTTAACCTTGCCAATATCTTCAAGCCTATTCAAGATACAAAGCTAATATTTGGCATGATGATAGATCTCAATGATCCGCATCCACTGGTACCAAAGTCAAGGTCATGTGACAAGGTCAAGGTCATCTGTCAAGGCCAAACGTCCGAAAACTTAACCCGAAAACTTAACCTTGCCAATATCTTCAAGCCTATTCAAGATACAAAGCTAATATTTGGCATGATGATATCGCTGGTACCAAAGTCAAGGTCATGTGACAAGGTTGAGGTCATCTGTCAAGGTCAAACGTCCGAAAACTTAACCTTGCCAATATCTTCAAGCCTATTCAAGATACAAAGCTAATATTTGGCATGATGATAGATCTCAATGATCCGCATCCTCTGGTACCAAAGTCAAGGTCATGTGACAAGGTCAAGGTCATCTGTCAAGGTCAAACTTTGAAAAAAAATGCCGTTACGGGGGCATTCGTGTTTCACAAACACATCTTGTTTTTCATTGAATTTTGCCAACACTTTGATTAGAGCATTATTAGTGTTAGGGCTTTCATATTCCACATGTTGATTGCCTGGGACAAGGCCTTTCTGTTGGTACCAAGTTTCAAGGTCATCAGTCAAGTCAAGGTCATTTTTCAAGGTCAAATTTTTGAAAAAAAAATGCAAAAACTTTGTCATATTGCAATAACTTTTGAATGTTAAGTGATAGGGTCTTCATATTTCATATGATAATTGCCAGGTACAAGCACTTTCTGTTGGTTCAAGTTCAAGGTCATCAGTCAAGGTCAAGGTTATTTTTTTAAGGTCAAATTTGTGAGAAAAAAAAATGCAAAACCTTTGACATTTTTGTGATATCTCTGGTTCTACTGAAGGAATTCCCATTCCAACGGGTAGATAATTGTAAACCTATGTGAGATAGCAGTCGCAGGCTAGGAAAGGGTGTAATGGTAGTACAGGTGAAAGAAATACCAGGAATCCATTGTCAGGTGCTCCGGCTGCTGCGATATAACGGATAAAATGTTAAAAGTGGCGTAAAACCCATTCAAACAAACAAACAAACTGAAGGCATTCACATTGGCACACTTATTCACCATCCAAAGGCAACCTTTTCTTTCAAGGGGGATAACTCTTGAAACATTTTCTGCAAATTATGCCCCTTTTTAGCTCGGCTGTTTTCGGAGAAAACCCGAGGTATTGCTATAGCCTCCATGTCGTTGTCGTTGGCGTCGTCGTTGTCGTCGTGCAAAAACTTTGACATTTTGTTATATCTCTGGTTCTACTGAAGGCATTCACTTGAAACTTGGCGCACATGTTCACCATCAAAAGAGCAATCTATACTATCAAGGGGGATAACTCTAGATGCATTTTGTGCAAATTATGCCCCTTTTTCGACTTAGATTTTTTCCCACCATCCAGCCCTCCACAGCCGAGCGTAGGCACCAGTAGGCGGTGCTCTTGTTCTTCTTTTTTTTCACCATCCATTGGTTTTTTTACCATCCAGCACTTACAGCCGAGCGCAGGCACCTGTAGGCGGTGCACTTGTTTATAATCTCCCTCGACTGTTTGCATTTAAATTCATTCGGATATGTATAATTTTGTGGCTATTACCAAAAAATGTCAGTTAAGTGTTTTATTGAACATGTAAATAATGTATTTTTCATATAGGCACCCGTGTGTGGATTTTGGAATGGTACAACGCTAAAATAACCAAATCCCTCTGTACTCTGTTCAGGACAGATCAAGAGAAACCGTTCTGACATTTATTAAAAAACACATAGAACCTGGTAGTTGAATATTCTCTGATGGTTGGTCAACATATCTATCATTAAATGAGGAGGGATACTGGCACTATGTTGTAAACCACAAACTGTCTTTTACACAAGTGTAAGTTAATGCATCAATTCAATGATAAAAAACATATCTTAAAAATAAAAATAAACAAGAACATTTGAAATAAAAGTAAAACCTATTTTCGCTTTTTGGAAAAAAATGTAATCCTAAAACAAATTTAAATAAATTACAAAGATAAAATATAAACAACAACAACTGCAAAACAAAATTAAACACATTAAAAACTGCTCGTCTTATTTGCAATAACTTGAGTAACAGCACTTGACATTCAGAATCTGTTTTGTCTCTCACCAATGGGTTGATAATCGTAGACCTATGTGAGATAGCAGCTGGAAACTAGGAAAGAAAGTGGTGGTTGTACTGGTGAGAGAAATACCAGGAAACCATTGTTAGGTGCTCCAGCCGCGGCTATATAACTGAAAAAAATGTTGAAAGCTGCGTAAAACTCCATTCAATCGATCTATCAATTCAGAATCTGTATTGCAGATACAAAAACACAGTAACTGGAGAAACATTTACAGTACATACAAACACAATTTAGGAATCACATGGAAACACGCAAAGACTCATTTCAAAGACATGTCTGGCGTTAGAGGCTTTGACAATTTTGAGTCTCACCTATGCGAGGTAATTTACAGGCATCTGTACAGTGGGGAGTATCTGTTCACTGCATATTTGGAGGACTTGAGAACAATATATACACAGAACCAGCCACAAAAATTATAGATGTACAACATTAATCTTCACTGCAATGCCAGAAGGGGAAGATTATCACAGGGTAATTACATCATTATAATGATAATGTGATTTTTTAGCTTGGCTGTTTTCGAAGAAAACCCGGGGTATTATGATCGCCTTGGCGTTCACGTTGTCGTTGTTGGCGTTGGCGCGACAAACTTAACCTTGGTCATAACTTTTGAATGATAAGTCATAGAGCCTTCATATTTCACATGATCATTGCTTGGGACAAGACCTTTCTGTAGGTACCAAGATCAAGGTCAACAGTCAAGGTCAAGCTCATTTTTCAAGGTCAAATTTCTTTGAAAAATTTAACCCTGGTCATAACTTTTGATTGGTAGGTCAAAGAGCCTTCATATTTCACATGATCATTGCTTAGGACAAGACCTTTCTGTAGGTATCAAGTTCATATATTTGCATTTGCCTAAGAAATAATAAACAGCTGAGCGTTGGCACCCACTTGCGGTGCTCTTGTTAGCTCCACTGGCTGAAAGCCACTGGGGCTATTGTCATGGCATTGTGTCCGTCATGCGTCTGTCCGTCCGTCCATCCCTGCATCCGGTCGTAAACTTTTTCTTTAAAAATCTCCTCCTCAGAAACTACTGGATGGATTTCAACCAAACTTCACATGAATGATCCTTGGATGACCCTCTTTCAAAGTTGTTCAAGAAATTTTGATCCAATGAAAAACATGGATTTAATGGGCGTGGCTAATTTCCAAATATGGTAAAAAGTGATTTTTCTCAGGTTCTAATTGATGGATACCAATTAAAGTTTACATGAATGATCCTTGGGTGACCCTTTATCAGTCTACCAAAAATTTTTTGTGATCAGATGAAAAGTATGTATTTTATGGGCAGAGGTCATTTCTCTATATGTAATATAGTAGAAACTTTGAAAATCATTTTCTCAGAACGAACTGATAGATATTAACCAAATTTTCATGAATGATCCTTGGGTGACCCTTTATCAGTTTACAAAAAATTATTGTGATCGGATGAAAAATATGTATTTTATGGGCGGAGGTCATTTCTCTTTGTGTTATATAGTGGAAACTTTGAAAATCATGTTCTCAGAATGTAACTGATGGATATCAATCAAACTTGATTAGCCGCGGCAATAGCGCAGTTGGTAGCGCGCCGGACTTCTAGTCCAGGGGTCTATATTCTCACGGGTTCGATCCCCGGCCGCGGCATTTATCCTTTCCGACATTTGTCTTCCACCAATGGGTAGATAATCGTAAACCTATGTGGAATAGCAACTGGAGGCTAGGAAAGGGATGTGGTGGTAGTACCGGTGTGAGAAATACCAGGAATCCATTGTTAGGTGCTCCAGTTGTCGCGATATAACTGAAAGATCGTTGAAAGCGACGCAAAACCCAAATTCAAATCAAATTCAAATCAAACTTGATTAGTATGATCCTTGGGTGATCCTTTATCATTCAGCCAAAAATTATTGTGATTTGAAGAAAAATATGTCTTTTATGGGGGGAGGTCATTTCTCTATATGTTACAATATTGGAAACTTTGAAAATCATTTCAACATCAGTTGAAGCCAAAATATCTAAAAATCTAGTCAAAACTTAGATTTGCTATTACCAGAAATTCAAGCCTGTGGAGCGACACAAGCCATTCATGGCTTTCTAGTTTTTACATGTTATGAAACAGTATTTTTCTGTTGTAAATGTATAAACCTATTCCACTTCATGATGTTAAGGGCATATTAACACCATTATTTACAATATTTTCTCAGGCTATCAAACACGATTTTAGCATTTTCTTATGTCTCTTTGCGAGTCTTGAGTTGAGCGGTGATGTAGAAAATGCAGACGAATTATTTCATCGCCGCGATTTTTCGATGATGAGTCCTTGCCAGAACTCGTCTGCTTCAATCTGTTCATCCTATTTGAATCTCGAACTCGGAACTGTGCGATGTTTGGTGGGAAAAAAATAGAGAAATTGCCGGACATTGTTTAATTACTCATCGACGGAACAGTCACGAATGATAACACCCGATTTCTATGCAGGTTACTATGCGACGCAAAACGATGGCGTGTTCGTTTCGAAATCAAGATACAATTTGTTCTTTCGAGTATTTCTTAATTTTTGACGACTTGAAATAACAAATAATGTCTACGAAGAATTAAAACATTTTGAATTTGAATATTTTTCTCTTATTTAATTAATTTTGACATCTTTAAATCATATCGGTCATGCATATTGTGTAAACAGTCAACCTCACCCGCGTTTAAAGTTAGTAATCAAACTCGATGTCAAAACACCCCGGGAATTTTATTTTCGCACATGAGGACAGTGTTGACGCGTTGAATTCTTGGATAGTATGTAATTTACATTTGACCTTTAACCTTGCTGCAGGTGTTATGTTGGAAAATCCTTGTTACTTTCACTTTTAGTACAATTGAAGTCGTTCTAGGCCGTTTCAATTGAAGCTCAAGCGCATATTTACATGGGACAAACATCGCATCTTGCAAAGATTTTATGGGACATGTACTATTTTTAAGCTAGATTGTCACAGAATCGCGGCCTCGCCAGATCACTGGTAGTGGTTGTACTGGTGTGAGAAATACCAGGAAACCATTGTTAGGTGCTCCATCCGCTACAATATAACTGAAAAAAGTTGAAAGTGGCATTAAAAACTCCATTAAATCAATCAATTTAAATACAATGTCTGACACCTTCGTCAGGGAAGATCTTTGGCTCAATGGTTAAGGCATTGGACTTGTAAACCAATTATTTGAATATTGTTGTCAGTGGGTTTAACACCGGCTCACGTAGGAATTTGAGGATAATTTGACCCCTTCAGCAGTGATTCATTTTGAAATTTGAAAGGAGTCTGTGGGACTCGCATTATTTGAAACAATGTGTCCCCACCTGTTCAAAGCTGCAAATTGGCGTAAAATCCTGTAGGAATATTGCACATTGAGATAATAAATTCAGAGCTCAATCTTAGCTTAATTTAATCTTGTTATATGGTACTTTTGTATCACAGGTGCTTAGGTAACATGGCTGGTGTAGTAGTAATAAAAAATTTGGTCATTTTCACTCTTCAATAATATGAAGAATACAACAAACATTGCTAATTTTTTTGCATCCGTGGGAGTGACATATTTAAAAAGTATGAGTCCTTTGTGAAATATGTGCATCTTTGATGCAGGATGCTAATCGAAATGAATCACTGCTTCTAGGAGTCTGCATTTGGGGGACTTTTTGGCCCCCTCCCCAAAAAAGTTGAGGGACAAAAAACATTTTTTTGGGAAAGTACAATTTGATAAGTAATTGCTTATCATTGTACAGATAAACAACAATAAAACAAAAACAAACAATAAAGGAACTCTTCTTTCTTTTTGGCCTGGTTTAGCAGGCCATAGGAAACAACAACCCTGTATGCTGGAAATTGCCTAGGAAAAAGAAAATCAAGTAAAAAACTGAACAACTTGTGTACTACGTAGCTTTTTTGTGCTCACATGCGAAAGAATAGGTCTAGTATATGTTAGCAACTGTGTGACATGAAGTGCTTTGTGTGTTCAAGGCAGTGCTTGCATATCACTACCCTGTGCTAAAATCAAAGTACTGATAGTACTGAAGGCGAGGGAACTGAATAGACGAAACAACACACACGGCCAATTTTCTGGAATATAACCTTGATAATTCACAGTGTCCTTATTATTTACCAGATATTTTCTTACTTATCACTGCCCAAATCACTACTTTGTTAAAGATACAAAGCTTTTATATTTGATCTTGAGGGATGACCTTGCTAATAGGAAAAAATGCTGCTAACAAACACTTTCTCCTTTCTCCCTAATATTAATCCTTTCTGCTACAAATTTTACTAATTTGCCCATATTATGTATGTTTTCTTCAACCCTTTACAATTTGGACCTGTCTAAACATTTGTTGTCTTGAAATGGATTAATCTAAATTAGGAAAATTTAAAAGCCTTGTCCCATCCTTAAACCCTTAAACAGACAACAAATTTTTAGACCTGGCCAACTTGGAACAGGTTGCAGACAATAAATCAACATGAGTGTAATTTGATATATTTATCTAGGGTAGAAATTTAAAAATAATGGGATATGAATATAGGGTGGACCATATTGTGGGAAAAGGAGAGATTGACCCTATCAATTTCTTGTGTTCCCACAGTAAAATATGGAATTATGGACTTCAATTCAATGTGAAAGGAAAAGCTGACAAGCTTGTGCCCCTAGAAAAACAGCATTACTATAATTTTTAGAAGGAATGATCCAATGGATAAATTGACTGACTAGTAGCAAACCAATTAACTCAACTAAAATTATAAAAACGCGAGTTGCGCCTGTCTGGAAAGCGGTATCGGGCGTAGTAATCTATACCTTGGGAATTAGTTGTTTTTGGTGGACTCAGCACTATATCGTGAGCATACTGTTCAACATTTTTCCTTTGAAGTGAGTTCGAAATGTGGCTTACAATCCGTATAGGTAAATGGAACCTTTGGTTTCCCTCGCCTAAAAAAGTCTTGCTAAAAAGATTAAAAAATTGGAGTGCATGCCTTCAATTGTCACCTTGCCTCTTTTTAAACCAGGCCTTCAGCACTTTGATTTTAAGTCTTTAACTGGAATTTAACTTGTGTTCAATAAAATAAGATCATGGCTTGAAATGATAAGGGTAAGTTAGTCAACGTGAAACTAGGTTAACATATCACAGAGAGACGTTGCCGTTTTACCTCCCAGACAGCTTTCAAAATCTGAGCACCTTCTCACACTTTTACACAGCAGGCTTTTATCAACGAGAAACAATTGGATATTACAATTTTCTAAAATATTTCTGAAATAGGAAAGCCTGCATCATATACTTCATTTCAGTTCTTTGTAAATCATATGGATCTTTAAAACTTCTTTTAGTGGCTAGTCATGGCAACTTGTGAACAAGTCCACAGATGGCCTTTTTTGAATGACTTGACCAATTTGATCCATATTTTTTACTGTTAATAAGCTCTATAAAATTCCTATGAAATGATTTGATAGCACATTATGCAATTAGCTTTGTCAATAACCATAGGTTGATTTTTATCTCGGTCACTAGTGTTGCAGATAAGAAAATTTTTTGCGAGTCATTTACACTTAAGATACCTGTCTAAGACTTTCATCTTGGAAACCCAGATCATTATTTGAACTGTCGATTTTTTCCACTCGCTGAAAAAATCATTGCAATTTTAATTTATCACTGGCAAATTGCGACTGGCAAATTGCGACTTTGCAAGCTGAAATTGAGCCTTCGGTAACTCATGTTATTAAAAGCTGTAGGTTAGTGCTCTCAATAAGGGCCAAAATTAGGAATTTTCGTAATTCCATGTTGGAATTTCAGAATGTTTTCACAAACACACCTTCTTTTTCCTGCACACTTTGCAAATGCTCGTTTCCTTGTTTAAAATTAGTTAAATTTCTGCTACCAAAGTCAATCATTCTGGTTAGTTCTTTAAAAATAAATGACTTTCAAGCATTGAAACATTTGCACAATCACCTTTTATTACTTCCATTAAATAAATTAAACACTAATGAAACACCGTGTAGTTTCTATTTGGAATCAGTCCTTAAATGTATCTTGCAAGGTGGGCTTAGGAAATGCGGCTTACTCAACTTATAGTTAAGATGTTTTTGTATAAGGCGATATTACGGAAATTAATACAGTTTTATTTTTCTCAGCCTGTCTTCCCAAGGGTGGCAAATGTTCTAGGTAGTGTGCAAATAAATATACAAATAAATATACAGGTAGTTGTATCGAAACTTATTTAAACATGCGCAGAATTATCCAAATAACAGAGGACAAGATTCAAATCTCTTGTAAGACATGTTGTTGCAGACAACTTAAATCATGTATTTTGGATTCCCCCATGTTCTCCGAAGATGCAATCTCTAAACATGTTTAAACGAGGACAGTCAATTGACCTTTGGGAAATGTTTTCCTGTAGCGTCTCTTTCACTGGGGGATAAATTGATCGTAGATCTATTCTAAGACTTTTAGAAAGCAATAATTTGAAATTTTATCTGTCTGAGCTGTATGAATTACATTTGATGTAACAAATATTCCCCCGATTTGAATTTTGTTTGTTTCATTATCAAAGGACCCTCGCAGTTCTTGTCTGACAAAAAGGGTAATGACAGAAGCTGTAATGACACATTGTTAACCTGACAAGATTGTGTAATCAAAGACTGGTTGTAATAGTTACAGTCTAATACCCTGTGCTTTACTCATGGCTTGTTTTGGTCATCTATTATGTGCATGCTCGCGTTGATTATCGATTTTTAGCTCACCTGAGCACAAAGTGCTCAAGGTGAGCTATTGTGATCACTCACTGTCCGTCGTCCGTCCGTCCGTCTGTCCGTCAACAATTTCTTTAAACATCTTCTCCTCCTAAACCACTGGACCAATCAAGCTGAAACTTGGCAGGGATGTTCCTTGGGTGAAGCTCTTTAGTTGTTAAAAGAATTTAATTTCAACAAAAACTCTAGTTGCTATGGTTACATAATAGCCCAAAATGGCCGAAAATCTTAGAAATAATTCTTCTCCTCCTAAACCACTGGGCCAATCAAGCTGAAACTTGGCAGGGATGTTCCTTGGGTGAAGGTCTTCAAAAGTTGTTAAAAGAATTTAATTTCATCAAAAACTCTAGTTTCCATGGTAACTGAAAATCTGAAAAATGGCCGAAAATGGCTGAAAATATTAGAAAAAAATCTTCTCCTCCAAAAGCACTGGGCCAATCAAGCTGAAACTTGGCAGGGATGTTCCTTGGGTGAAGGTCTTCAAAAGTTGTTTAAAGAATTTAATTTCATCAAACACTCTAGTTTCCATGATAACGGAAAATCTGAAAAATGGTCGAAAATGGCTGAAAATATTAGAAAAAATTCTTCTCCTCCTAAACCACTGGGCCAATCAAGCTGAAACTTGGCAGGGATGTTCCTTGGGTGAAGGTCTTCAAAAGTTGTTAAAAGAATTTAATTTCATCAAAAACCCTAGTTTCCATGGTAACGGAAAATCTGAAAAATGGCCGAAAATGGCTGAAAATATTAGAAAAAAATCTTCTCCTCCTAAACTATTGGGCCAATCAAGCTGAAACTTGGTAGGGATGTTCCTTGGGTGAAGGTCTTCAAAAGTTGTTTAAAGAATTTAATTTCATCAAACACTCTAGTTTCCATGATAACGGAAAATCTGAAAAATGGTCGAAAATGGCTGAAAATATTAGAAAAAATTCTTCTCCTCCTAAACCACTGGGCCAATCAAGCTGAAACTTGGCAGTGATGTTCCTTGGGTGAAGGTCTTCAAAAGTTGTTAAAAGAATTTAATTTCATCAAAAGCTCTAGTTTTACATGGTAACGGAAAGTCTGAAAAATGGCTGAAAATCTTGGAAAAATTCTTCTCCTTCCAAACCATTGGACCAATCAAGCTGAAACTTGGCAGGGATGTTCCTTGGGTGCAGGTCTTCAAAAGTTGTTAAAAGAATACACCATGATAAGAGAAAAGTTGAAAATATACGAAACTTTAAAAAAATCAAGTTGCAATAGGACGTATTAATAACCTACCTTAATTTACATCAAACAAATTGTCGTTTTCATAACATGGTTGACAAGTTATGAGTGACACACTCAGGTGAGCGATATAGGACCATCATGGTCCTCTTGTTTGCAAGTGTGAACTAACTTTAAATCCTTTATCAAATTCCTTATTAGGTAAATTCGTAAACCTTCCGGGGTCAGATTCAGAGCTACAGATAAGATGCGTTTTTGCATGAAAACGCATTTAAAATTAGCAAAAACGCATTTGAAGATATTTAAGGGGGTACAAAAATGCATTTCAAATCGCCGTTCAGCATTACCAATGGTTCTAAATGTGTATTTCCGTACGTGTGACGCTTGAACATAATTCACATTTCCTACAGATGACACTTATTGAGCATGTCCGGTACTGGTCTCTGAATTCTATATTTTGATAATCAAAAGCCGGACTAAATATTCCCATACAAAATATGGGGAATGACATCCAAACATTGGCGAGTTCAAAGTGAAAAGTTGACACAGCGGTACACAACCATTTCATTCATGGCAAAAAACGAATCCGTTAAATTGTACCATTCCGTTCCGAAAGACCGACACTATTTTCTTTGCAAACAATGTTTTTACAGTTAAAAAATTCTTTCACCTTTGAAAATAGTAAACTGAATTACTTTCTCACGGAAACAAACATTAATCTTCAACATTACATGGTCTATATTTCATCTATTAACAGTTTCTTTACGACTTTCGGAACCGCTAGAGCGCAAATTCTCTTTTACAAATAGTATCAATAAAAAGGAAGAAAATATGATTTAAGGATCAATTTTAGAAAGAATTATTGGTAGCCAATCTTATTCTTCCTGATTTTTTTGTATTTTTCCAGTTTAAAAAGCAGAGTTAATTAGTTTACCGTTATGCATACCCAAGAATGTTCGACCCACCAAATTATGTCTGTTTCTATTTTAAATGAAAACCACAAGTGATTGTAACATTGTGACTTACACAGACAGTTTATATTTTTTAACCCTCTTAGCCTTTGATTCATCTGTCTTAAATCAAAGTACTGAAAGCACTGACAGATTGAGAGGATTTTGACAACCTTGTTATAATGTTTCTCACCAATGGGTACATAATCGTAAACCTATGTGAGATAGCAGTCGGAGGCTAGGAAAGGATGTAATGGTAGTACAGGTGAAAGAAATACCAGGAATCCATTGTTAGGTGCTCCGACCGCCGCGATATAACTGAAATAATGTTGAAAGCGGCGTTAAACTCCATTCAATCAATCAATCAATTGTTATAATGTTATTTCTATTAATTTCAGAAGTTTCTCTCTCAAAGAGAAAAGAAAACAAGGGTGATATTATTTGCCCAATATAGCCGCCGTCATAGCGCAGTTGGTAGCGCGTCGGACTGTCTAACTAGAGGACACCGGTTTGATCACCAACAGCGGCACTCGTTCTTTCCGACTATTTGTCTCTCACCAATGGGTCGATAATCGTAGATCTTTGTGAGATAATAGCTGGAGGCTAGGAAAGGATGTAATGGTAGTATTGGTGTGAGAAATACCAGGAATCCATTGTTAGGTGCTCCAGCCACCGCGATATAACTGAAATTATGTTGAAAGTGGCGTAAAACCCAAATTCAATCAATCAATCAATTATTTGCTCAATAAAATTTTCAGTTTGACAGGTTTGGCTTTGGTCTTACAGTTTATTATATAGTCCACAAAGGACTGTCAGGCCAACTGTCTGACGGTTTTTCTGGGTCCTTTGCCATCATCTGCCAATTTGATTTTTTTGAAATATCAAAGGGTAATGGGCCTTATGGCATGCTATTGTTCATCGTTTGTTGGTCAAAATGATAAATTCATCCCTTCCCTCCAGCGAATTATTGGCAAGGAAATATTGATGCTCTTTCTGTGAAGGCATCTTGAGATTGGCAACAGCTTAACAGGACATCCATTAAATATAGAAATTGAGTTGTGACATCATCACGGGTATTTAACAGGGCAATTGTAAAATATGTCTCAATGATATTCAGGATGTTAATAGCTAAATTGTCTTTTTAACAGTTAAAGATAATATTAACCCTTAAATATTTTTTCAGCATTGCTGCATTATAAATCAGCATTACAGAAAAAAATAGGGGGTAAAAACCCTTTAAGACAAAAAATTATCTGTAGCTCTGAGATTACAGTATGTTTTTCTTTGCCCGAGTTTGATTTTTCAGACATAATTTCTGAAAGTATGGATGCATATTATGTCGACATCCAAAGTGATAAATTGACTTTTTTTTTTGATAATTGAAATAATAAATATGCTGGTGGCCGTTCCCGCTGACTCATTAAGCATCGAAAGCAATCAACAAATCCAAAGAAATGCAAATTCAAAATCAATGAAAACCATACAGTGTAATACAGACATCTACAAAAACTCATATACACCGAAAACCATACGTGACTCGAACTCTTTACCAAATAATATTGTAAATGCAAAAAACCTAAAGAAATTTAAAAATGAACTGAAACTCCTAGAAACACGGTACTAAACACCATAAAGGCGCACACAACCCCGATAATTTTTACTCACCTCAAGTGAGTCCTTTTCGGGTACCATACAGATACAGATACAGAAGTTAATGCTGTAATAATCCAAGGTCAATGCCAAAACAGCATATGTTATACAGCACAATATACGCGAGTTACAGTGAGGAAAGATTGTTGTTACCCTGTATATAATAATAAACTGTCCAAGATTTTTTTAAACAGCTTTATTGAATTGAAAGAATTATGAACAACAGGTAAAGTTAATGCAATCCTCAAATGAAAGAAATAATTGTTTACAAAACAACATTCAAGTGGGGCTACAAAGTTTCTGTGGTAGATACAAAAAAAATGGTTTGATGGTGAATTTGGTTTCACAGTCTTTTAATCATAATAATATCAACTGAGAAAAGAAGCAGATAAGTCAAAGGAATTTAGGAATTCCAAAAATTAAATGTTCAGCCAAAAATTTTTATAGAGCTAGTCTAAATGAAGTTCAATGATATAAAATATTGTCTTTATGAATATTGAAAAATAAAGTTTAAAGAAAAGTGAAGTAAAATATGAAATTTCAACTTGAGGTAGTGTTGAAATGTGGCCTTTTTAAAAAGGACCCAGATGAACAGGCAGATGGCTGATTGAGTTTACTTTGCCAAACTTTGACTCCCTTTGGGTCAGGGGGTCATTGACCTCTCAATTTCAGATCTTACACAAGCCGTGATATTCTGTGTCATGGAAAAAAAGGAACTTTGGTGTAAGATTGTTTGTTGACTTGAGATTTTTATACGCCCAAAGGGTCGTATTATGTTATGGCCTTGGTCATCTGTCTGTCTGTCTGCCCGTCTGTCCGTCAGCAATTTTTTGTGTGCGAAACTCCTCCTAAACTATCAATGGGAATAAGGTAAAATTACACACAATTACTCCCTATGAAGTCTAGTTGTGCATAAGACCTTTGAAATTCAAATCGCTCCAGTCATTCTTGAGAAATCTTGAATTATCTGCCCTGTAATATAACCAAAATCACTGTTTTTTGAGTGAACAACTCCTAAACTATCAATGGGAATAAGCTGGAACTACACACAATTACTCCCTATGATGTCTAGTTGTGTCTAGTTGTGCATAAGACCTTTGAAATTCAAATCGCTCCTGTCATTCCTGAGAAATCTTGAATTATCTGCTCTTTAATATAACGAAAATCACTATTTTTTGTGTGCGCAACTCCTCCTAAACTATCAATTGGAATAAGCTGAAACTACACACAATTACTCCCTATGATGTCTTGTTGTGCATAAGACCTTTGAAATTCAAATTGCTCCCGTCATTCCTGAGGAAATATTGAATTACCTGCCCTTGAATATAACAAAAATCACTGTTTTTTGTGTGCGCAACTCCTCTTAAACTATCAATTGGAATAAGCTGAAACTAGACACTATTACTCTCTATGATGTCAATTCAAAATGCTTCAGTTATTCTTGAGTTTTCTTGGATTATCTGCCCTTGAGTTGATGAAAAACAAAATTTCTTGTTGGCTCATTTTCTCCTACATTATGTATGGGAATGAAAGGAAACTTGCCATAATGACTCTGTAGGTTGTCTTTTTGTGCTTAGGACTATATATATTTTCATATTTAAATGCACCAGTTGTCTGTCTGTCTGTTTGCAATATTTTAGCTATCATTCAAGCTCACGTTACTGACAAGCCAAGGTTACTGACAAGCCCCTTTGGGTGTATATGCGCTGCTCTGCGAAGCTCTTGTTTCATTTTTGCATTAAGGTTCTTGTAAAGAGTTTTTGAACCAAATTTAATGCTGCTTGTATTTACAAAAAAGGCAGTTTGCCTAGCTAAATAATGTATCAAATTGAAGCTATAGATGAGCACAAGCAATTGCACAACATTAGAGGTCCCATCTCATAACAAAATAGCCAAACCATTATGGAAAGAGGGATATTTTGTTCAGAACCAACAACTTCATTACGGCTGGATAAAATTTCCCTAAATTTAATCAGATAATAGACAATTCTTCCTACTAGGTACTACTACAACCTTAGATATAAAACTCAGTCTCAAAAGGCTCTTTGAAACAATTTCTCAAGCTGGTTTGGTCTGTTTTTAGTTCACCTGAGCACAATGTGCTCAAGTGAGCTTTTGTGATCACCTTTTGTCCGGCGTCCATCCATCAACCATCGTCAGTCATCCGTCGTCCGTCAACAATTTTTTTAAACGACATCTACTCCTAAACTACTTGGCCAATTTTAAACAAACTTGGCGGAAATGTTCCTTAGGTGATCCCCTTTAAGAATTGCTAAAAAAATTGAAATTGGTGAAAAACTCTGGTTGCTATGGCAACCAAAGTAAAAAATTTAAGAAAATCTTTAAAATTCTTCTTCTGAACAAGCAGCCCTACAGCCTTGAAATTTGGCATGGATGATCAGCTCATAGACCTTAATAAAAATAGCTAAAATCATATCTGTTGGGCCACCAGGTGCAGAGCACCAGGGGGGAGGGGGTAGTACTGTTGGTAAATTTTGTAATCTTTAACCTTCTTCTTCTTCTGAACATGAAGCCCTACAGCCTTAAAATTTTGCATGGATGGTCAGCTCATAGACCTTGATAAAAGTAGCTAAAATCATGACTGTAATGCCACCAGGTGCGGATCACCAGGGGGAGGGGTTACTAAGTACTTTGATGAAAATTTTGTAATCTTTAACCTTTTTCTTCTTCTGAATCAGCAGTCCTACAGATTTGAATATTGGCATGGATGATCAGCATATGGGCCTTTATAAAAAAAAGCTAAGATCATGACTGTTGATTCACCAGGTGCAGAGCACCAGGGGGGGAGAGGGTAGTACTTTTGTGAAAATTTTGTAATCTTTAACCTTCTTCTACTTCTGAACCACAAGCCCTACAGACTTGAAAATTGGCATAGAGGATCAGCTCATAGACCTTTATAACAATAGCTAAAATCACGACTGTAATGCCACCAGGTGCGGAGCACCAGGGGGGAGGGGATAGTACTTTTGTGAAAATTTTTTAACTTTAACCTTCATCTTCTAATGAACCAGGAGCCCTACAGACTTCAATATTGGCATGGATGATAAGCATATGGATCTAAAATAAAATGGCTAAAATCATGAGTGTAGGGCCACCAGATGCGGAGCATTAGGGGGGAGGGGGTAGTACTTTGGATCAATTTTGAAATCTTTAATCTTATTCTTCTCCTGGATCAGGAACCCTACAGACTTGAAAATTGTCATGGGTAATCAAAATATTGACCTTAATAAAAATAGCTAAAGTAATGACTGTGGGGTCACCAGGTGCTGAGTGTCTTGGGGAGGGGGTTATACTTTGGATCATTTTTGAAATCTTTAAACTTCTTCTAATAAACCAGGAGTTCTACAGACTTTAAAATTGGTATTGATGATCAGCATATGGACATTAATTGAATTAGCTAAAAGCATGATTGTAGATTCACCAGGTGCAGAGCATCTTGGCGGAGGGGGGAGTGCTTTGTTGAGAATTTTGAATCCCTACAGCCTTTATATTTCTCTAAAAGTATAATAGCTAGGATCATGAAACTTCATGGGTGTATAGATCTCACCAAGGGGGAGTGCAGTGCACAAGAACCATAACTGTACCTGGCCTATTTTTTGAATTATTGCCCTTTGTTGTTTTTCAGACTTGAATCTTGTCCGGAGAATATCACTTAAAGTATAATAGCTAGGATCATGAAACTTCATGGGTGTATAGATGTCACCAAGGGGGAGTGCAGTGCACAAGAACCATAACTCTACCTGGCATATATTTTGAGTTATTACCCTTTGTTGTTTTTCAGACTTGAATCTTGTCTGGAGAATATCTCTTAAAGTATAATAGCTAGGATCATGAAACTTCATGGGTGTATAGATCTCACCAAGGGGTAGTGCAGTGCACAAGAACCATAACTCTACCTGGCCTACTTTTGAGTTATTGCCCTTTTTTTCATACCAGAACCTTGTCCGGCGTATATCTCTTAAAGTATAATAGCTAGGATCATGAAACTTCATGGGTGTATAGATCTCACCAAGGGGGAACTCAGTGCACAAGAACCATAACTCTACCTGGCCTATTTTTTGAGTTATTACCCTTTGTTGTTTTTCAGACTAGAATCTTGTCCGGAGTATATCTGAAAAAGTATAATAGCTAGGATCATGAAATTTCATGGGTGTATAGATGTCATCAAGGGGGGGGTGCAGTGTACAAGAACCATAACTCTACCTGGCCTATTTTCTGAGTTATTGCCCATTGTTGTTTTTCATACTAGAATCTTGTCTGGAGTATATCTCTAAAAGTATAATAGCTAGGATCATTAAACTTGATGGGTGCAAAAAATATTCATTCAAAATAACCTCAGTTCTATTCAAACCCCCAGTTAATACTAAGCAGTGTCCTCAGGTGAGCGACCCAGGGCAAACGGCCCTCATGTTTGAAATAGATGTTAGGTATGGAGCAAAATCACACCATAGTTTTGTGAAATATTTTCAGTGATTTATTTCAAATTATAGTTTTTTTTTATTTCAATGATCTATAATAATTTACTATATATATTTATCATTTTGTGAAGTAGAAATTGATAATTATAATGCTAAAGAACCTTACAGGTATATAAACTATTAATGTCTATTTATGTTGTGATAACACATACCTTTCATTTATCTACATGTTTACAAAATAAGAATGGCATATATGACATATGTGATTATAAATAATTGCTTGCATAACTACATTTTGGGTCAGATTTTTATACCAAAGTTTGTAGAAAAGTAACCTGTGTGGTACTTTAGACTGTACTTTGTTAAAATATGAGCCAATTTTCACCAACAGCCACGCAGTTGCTTGTTCTGTACAAAAATGACCCTTTTCCACAAAGTTTTGGCTATACCACTATATATGGCTAAGACAATCTTGTGTTGTTTAACTGTTAATGCTCATAAATAGCTTTAATATTGATATGTAATATACCTTGACATACTGCTTTTCCTTTGCAAATGAAGTGCCCTAAGAATATGGTCTCAAACACGTACTTTACATGTGAAGACGGTTTGGTCTGTTTTTGAAAAGTTTCTGAGTTCATAAAAGGCAACAAATATAGTTATTAATGGGGATTTAGGCAGAACACCATTGTTTATAGACAAAGTTTGCGAAATATTGAAATATTTCACAAGAAAAGAATCTCTGAGGAAAGATAATCTTTTTGCACAGGCATTACAAACAAGTAAAGAGATCTGTTGCAATGGTGAAAAATCATGGTACTCTGAGCTGGTTTTATTCTAGATCAACTCAACCTCAATGTACAAATGCCATTTGATAAAGTTAAATCAGATCTGATAAACAGGTCAAAAGAATTTTGGAGCAACAGTTAAAGGAAAATGCATTAATTAAGAATGGTAAACTCTGTACAAACTATAATTTAAATCTTTTTTCAAGAGAGAAATTTATTTAGATGTAATAAAAAACAAAACTGTTAGTGCTCGTTTCACACAATTTGGAGTTAGTGCCCACCAACTCACTATAGGACAGAGATACAAAAACATTAGAGAAAAAGAAAGGTTATGCAAATTTTGTGAGCTTAATGAAGTAGAAGATGAGATACACTTTGCTATGAAATGCCCACTTTATACTGATAAAAAAACTAACCTATTTGATTGCTTGCTGGATTTCAACCAAAAAAAGTGCCCTTCTTTCAAAGTTGTTCAAGATTTTTTGATCCAATGAAAAACATGGCCTTAATGGATATAGCTTATTTTCATATATTTTAAAATTGTCTTTTCTCAATGATAAATGGATTTTAACCTAATTTCACTGAAATGATCCTTTGATGACCCATTATCAGACTACAAAAAAATTGTGATTGGATGAAAAGTATGGTTTTTTTTGTGTGTAGGGTATTTTTCTATATGTTTTTAAGTACTAGTGAAAACTGAATATGATTTTCTCAGAACAGAACATAACTGATGGATAAACCAAGTTTGACGAGATTGATCGTTGGGTGTACCCTTAATCAGACTGCAAAATGTTATTGGGTGAAAAATGTCTTATGGGAAGAGGTCATTTCTATGTATTTTATATATAGGAATCTTTGAATTTTTTTTTCTCAAAATCTAACTGATGAATATCAACCAAACATCACTTGGATGTTCAGAAAGTGACTCTTTATCAATATAAACAAGAGCCATGTCGGACATGGCCATCCCCCGCCGAGAAAGCTTGATAGTAAAATGAAGCCTAATAGATTAAGGGTTCTACTTTAAGAAATTAAGCCCCTACAAAATCTAAGTATTAAAAATAACAAAGGGCAATAACTCCAAAATTATGCAAGCCAGAGTTATAGTTCTTGTGCACTGCACTCCTCTTCCATGAGATCTATCCACCCATAAAGTTTCAAGTTGATAGCTTTAATACTTTAGGAGATATGCTCGGGACAAAATCTAAGTCTTAAAAATAACAAAGGGCAATCACTCCAAAATTATACAAGCCAGAGTTATAGTTCTTGTGCACTGCACTCTTCTTCAAAGAGATCTATCCACCCATAAAGTTTCAAGTTGATAGCTATTATACTTTAAGAGATATGCTCCGGAAAAAATCTAAGTCTTAAAAATAACAAAGGGCAATAACTCCAAAATTATGCAAGCAAGAGTTGTAGTTCTTGTGCACTGCACTTCTCCTCCATGAGATCTATCTACCCATAAAGTTTCAAGTTGATAGCTATTATTCTTTAGGAGATATGCTACGGACAAAATCTAAGTCTTAAAAATAACAAAGGACAATAACTCCAAAATTATGCAAGCAAGAGTTGTAGTTCTTGTGCACTGCACTTCTCCTCCATGAGATCTATCCACCCATAAAGTTTCAAGTTGATAGCTATTATACTTTAGGAGATATGCTCCAGACAAAATCTAAGTCTTAAAAATAACAAAGGGCAATAACTCCAAAATTATGCAAGCAAGAGTTGTAGTTCTTGTGCACTGCACTTCTCCTCCATGAGATCTGTCTACCCATAAAGTTTCAAGTTGATAGCTATTATTCTTTAGAAGATATGCTCCGATCAAAATCTAAGTCTTAAAAATAACAAAGGGCAATAACTCTAAAATTATGCAAGCAAGAGTTGTAGTTCTTGTGCACTGCACTTCTCCTCCATAAGAAGTATCCACCCATAAAGTTTCAAGTTGATAGCTATTATACTTTAGGAGATATGCTCCGGACAAAATCTAAGTCTTAAAAATAACAAAGGGCAATAACTCCAAAATTATGCAAGCAAGAGTTGTAGTTCTTGTGCACTGCACTTCTCCTCCATGAGATCTATCCACCCATAAAGTTTCAAGTTGATAGCTATTATACTTTAGGAGATATGCTCCGGACAAGTTTAGTGACGGAAGGACGGAATTACGGAATGACGGAACCGGAATGACGGAATGACGGACGGAGAGCATTACTATATCCCCTTCACCGAAAACGGCGGGGGATAACAAAATGATAGTGATTGGATGAAAATTGTGTTTAAGGAACGGAGATCAATTTTGTATGTCTTATAGTGTAACTTTTGAAAATCTTTTCCCCAAAATGTAACATGTGGATATCAACCTAATCCAACATGTTATCTAAAACTTGCCATTCATAGACGAACTAATTTCCATGTATGGTAAATTTAATAGGAACTTTTTGAATCTCCAAAATTTATAACTGTTTGATTCCAATTTATTTCTTGCGAAAGTTCTGAGGCCATAGTTGATGTCAAATAATGCTTTAAAGTATATTTGCATGCCAGTTGTTACTCTTGTAACATAAAAAAACATTTTCATTCTCTTTTGATCACTTTCAGGAGAAAAAGGCATGTGGACAGATTCAGGGGTCCAAGCACCTAGTTCTTTTACATTTTAAGCTTGGCTGTTTTCAGAGAAAACCCAAGGTACATGTATTGCTATAGCCTTGGTGTCATCGTCGTGCGAAAATTTTGACATTTTGTGATAACTTTTGAATGGTAAATGATATGGCCTTCATATTTCACATGGATTGCTTAGGACAAGCACTTTCTGTTTGTACCAAGTTCAAGGTCATCAGTCAAGGTAATTTTTTAAGGTCTTACTTGTGAAAAAAAACCTTTTACATTGGCCATAACTTGAATTGTTAGGGATTAGGCATTCATATTCCACATGATGATTGCCTGGGACAAGGCCTTTCTGTGAGTATCAAGTTGAAGGTCATCAGTCAAGATCAAGGTCGTTTTTTTAGGTGAATTATTTGTACTTAAAACTAATATATATGGTAACTTTGGATTGGAAAGTCATATAGCCTTGAAATTTCACAAGTGCATTGCTTGTGACAAGACCGTCACATGCATAACAATGTCAAGGTCATTGGTCAAGGTCAAGGACATTTGGTGAAAGTCACTCATTTATAACATAAAAACTTCACAATTTGCTTTAACTTTTGATTGGTAAAGACACTGACTATTGGAAAGTGGCATAAAGCAGCATTTTTAACTCTCTTGTTTTCTGAAAAAAACCAAAGGATTTGCTATAGCCTTGAAGCTATTGTTGTTGTCATCATCTTTGTGGGAAAACTTTGATATATTGTGAAATCTCTTTAAGATTCTATTTAGTTCTATTTAAGGCAACCACTTAAAACTTTGCACACATATTCACCATCAAAAGAGCGACCTTTACTATGTATGGGGGTAACTCTAGAAGCATTCGGTTCAAATTATGCTCCTTTTTTACTTATTTTTTTTTCATCATCCAGCACTAAACAGCTGAGTGTAGGCACCTGTAGGAAGTGCTCTTGTTGACCTTTTTGCCCATTTGAGCCTATTCTTAGTACCCTTTGATGTTTTTAGTTTGGCATTCTCAACATTTGACAACCATGATAAATCGATGTGTCTGGAACATCATTTAGTTTGACAGTTTCATTTGAGCGATAGGTTTTTTTTTTTGTTTTTTTCACACTTTCACCACACAACATGGTCCCTTGTATGATTTTTTTACCGCCACAAGACTAAGTTTAATGGATTTTGTCTCGGTGGGTTGTCCACCATTAGTCTGTACGTCTCCTGAAACAACTGGGCAGAATGTCACCAAATGTCATAGAATTGATCTCTCAGATTCATTCATGAAATTCTAATCAGGTTTGAAAGCTTGGGCGCTACAGGCCGTCAGAAATGGTCCTCAGGACAATGATGCTCTTTCAGATTTCTTTCATTAAATTTTGATCGGGTTGATAGTTTGGCCTTCAGGCTGACATGTCTCCAATCAATGGGAGAATGATACATAGTCACTTAACTGGGATGAGCAGATGTTCGCTTGAATGAAATGTTGTGGTTGAACTTGTGTGAGAAACAAAAGGAAGCAATAGGTAGATGAACCAGCTGTTGGAATATAACTGCAATAATCCAGCATCACACTTTTATATCAGGCTGCCATCAAAGCACAGTTGCAAGCAAGTTGCCTCCTAATCATGAGGTCAGGGGTTCCATCCCCTAAAATAAAATTAGTCTGGTATCAATCTGTGTAATATATTTTTAGCTCGCCTGTGAGGAAAGTCTCTGAAGAGCTATTGGCATACCCTGGGATGTTGGCGTCAGCGTCAGCATTAGGTTAAAGTTTTTTATTTCTATCAATAGTAATCCTAGAGGCTTTATATATCACATAAACACTCATTAGGGTATAGGCTTTCATTTAAGACAAGCACCCATGTCAAATTGACCTTAAGACAGTGATCTTGACCCTTTTAAATAAAAACTTTAACCAAAAACTTTAACCAAAAACTTTAACCAAAAACTTTAACCAAAAAACTTCAACTTTGCTAATATTTTCTGAATGCTTTACCTAGGGACATCATTACTTCATATATGCACTCACAAAGTGATATGCTTACACAAGAGACCAAGTGCCTTGACATTTTGACCTTTTTATACTTTTTGTCCTCTGGCGATGAAATTATCAGTGGGGATATATTTTTTTGTGTCATCCATCTGACTGTCCGTCCCTCCTTCCGTCCCTCTAATCCATCCTTTAGAGTTTCGTTTCCGCGCTATTTCTAAGAAACCATTGACTGGATTTCAATGAAAGTCTGTGGAAAGCTTCACTGTAAAGAGGAGATGGGTATAATAATGCTAGGATTATCCAGTTCGAATATTAACCCCTGTCATGCTGAATAAAAATCTTTGCAAAATAAATGTAAAATCAAAGTGCTAAAAGCACTGGAAGTTACCAAATGTGAGTATTTATTTTTGGAAATGCATCGTTTTACACCTGTCTGGCTTAAAAATGAAATTCAGGTGGTATCAAGGTTTGCACAGTCTTAAAAAGTCCTTAAAAATCACCCTCTGGCCTTAAGAAGACCTTAAATGTCTTCTGGCCTTAAAAAGACATTGAAAAGTCCTTAAATTCTATTTTTAGGACCTTAGATTTTATAAAAAGAGGCTAAATGGCTAAAAGACTTTTACTCATTTCAAAGAAAATAGCTTTGCGAAAAATCGAAATGTGACAGACATTCAAAAAAAAAAAAGAAAAAAAAAATCGGCCAGGAGAGCAAATTTTAACTTCCAGTCTATTTACATAACACAACAACAACACCAACTTCCGGTTTCTGTCAGCGAAATATTTTAGGCGAATTTGTTTCATTTGGACTGGGTTACTGCCCCTGGATCTATTGATACTAGAGACGATATTTTACAAATTTTCGTCAGGTCATGTGACCCGGTGGTGACGTCATTTGATCAACGTTAACCGGAAGCTAGAAAATCATAAAGAGTTTGGTAGCGGATTTGCGTCATGCAGTTGATCGAAAATCACAATGAATGCGGCGAAAAACAGCAAATAATGAGTTGACTTTTTGTTGTTCTTTCGTATGTTTATCTCATAAAGAGCATATTTATATAAGCAACAGAATTTCAGTATTTCCATTATAAACAATGCCGCCAAATTTCAACGAATATCGACATGCATGATGGGAAAATTCTAACGGTTTGTAAAAACTAACTTGTCGTGAAAAGTACACAGCCAATCAGATCGTTAAATTTATACACTACCCGTTGTCTCTCACAGACATCGGGGTACCAGTTTATGTTTCAATAAAAACAATAAGGGTTTGATAGAAAGTAGCTTTAAAGCTGGGATATGCAAGGTATATGTTTAATTCTCGCTTTTTAAACTTTGACATTCCAGAAAAATGCTTTTAGATACCTAAAAATTGACATTGATTTTCTGTTTGAGTAGCAGTCAGTGTTGCAATCTTTGGTAATGGGTACAAGATTATCAATAACCAAGATATCAAAGGCATGCATTTTAGAATGCAAACTGTTAATACTGTCATATAGAAATCAACCTCTGTTGGATGGGTGAAAGCGCTCATCAGAGCATGGCAACAATTTTTTAGGTTTTGTTTACGACAGAAATAAGGCCTTAAAAAGAGGAATTATCTCCTTAAAAAGACCTTAAAAAGTCCTTAAATTGATGTGCTTTGTTTCTGTATGAACCATGGGTATGAACTAAGATCAGATTGCACATATGTGCAGGCTGATCTTTGTCTATACCTCCTGTTAAAGCCCCCCCCCCCCCTAGCTTAATGGATGGATAGATCTTGTTGAGAGAAGTGCAGTGCATAAGAACTACAACTCTTGCTAACATAATTTTGGAGTTATTGTCCTTTGTTATTTTTGTTATTTAGATTTTGTCTGGAGCATATCTCCTAAAGTATTATAGCTATCAATTTGAAACTGTATGGATGGATAAATCTCATGGAGGAGAAGTGCAGTGCACAAGAAGGACAACTCTTGCTTGCATAATTTTTGAGTTATTGCCCTTTGTTATTTTAAAGACTTGAATTTTGTAGGGGTAAGTACAAAAGAATCCTTTGTCTATTAGGCTTCAGTTTACTATCAAGCTTTTGCGGCGGGGGATGGCCATGTCCCACATGGCTCTTGTCTCCTTTTGCCTTAATATTTCCTGAGCTATAATATTCACAAATTATAATTCCTTTGCAATACCTTTCAATTTGGACCACCCTAAGATTTTGCCATTTGGGAAAGGGTTAAATGGATGCCAAATTGTGTAAGCCCCTTGTGCTTGTGTCTTTTCCCAATCTAAAATTAGCTGACTGATAATGGTTTCCAAAATTAAATGACTGATAAAGGCTAGGTTTAACAGACAAGTTATATCATGTCTTCGGTTGATGTAGATGGAAGATAACCTGTCCCTAAGTTTCAAATATTCCACAACATATTTTCGGCAGGAGATATCTGTTCAACAAATTTGCTTGTTCATCAAAGTTTTTCCCCAAAGAGTCAAAGTTTGTGACAAAGTAGATTCTCCTCAGCCAGGACCAGATTCTCGTGGCCTGGTAAGACTTCATCATCCTCAAATGGTGTTGATTCTTTAGTAATCTGTCCTTTTAAAATATCACAAAGCTAGACCCTGAAATGAATATTACAGCTGATCAGAAAAATAGAGAAAATTGGGTTTATGCATCTCATTAAATGATTAAGAGAAATAGCATGATAACAAGATCAATGAGTTTATAACAAAAGAGCAATACTTATGCGCAAGGTGCTTGTAGAACTTTAAGACCAGTATTTCTTTAATGCTTTTTGAAGGTTTATCAAGAAATAACTGTAGATAATTACTTGATAATCTCACTGCAAAAGCAGTGGAATTATCAAGAACTAAAAATATACCCTGCTTCTCTGCATTTCACCCTTTCTGACGTTATCTATGCGGTGTAAAATAAATAACGTCACAATGAAAGTTGCATAGTAATCACGTGCATAATGACGCGCTTTACGAAAGTATGTAACACATTTTGTCTCATTTTTGCATAAAAGAAATAGAACAATCGTTTGTTTCGAGTAAGATTGAATAATATTTCATTTCGTGAACAAAAAAAGCTATATTTTCACCCATGAAAATATAGCCTTTGTTGTACACTCAATGAAATATAAATCAATCTTACTCAAAACAAATGATTATCCTTATATCATTGTGTGATGCTGCAAGTAAGGTAAAAGATGAAAGAGCCAAGGAGACTAAAAGGCTTACTTTACCAATCGGTTGGTAATTGTAGACCTATGTTGGGATAGCAGCTGGAGCCTAGTAAAGGATGTGATGGTAGAACTGGTGTGTTAAATACCAGGAAGCTGTTGTTAAGTGCTCCAGCTAGCGCAGTATGACCGAAAGGTTGTTAAAAGTGGTGTTAAGGCCCATTCAAACAAACAAATCCAAAAGGCATACTTATCCTTTAGTGATGGCTGTACTTGTTGGAAACTTTCATTTCTGAAAATATCAGTAGATGGTCCACTTTTTCCAAACCTAATAGACCATTTGGACCCATGGATTTGATTCTTGGGTAGATCTCGGCCTGCATTTTCTGTTTGAAAATATTTCAGTATTGGCACATCCACTGCTGTATTATAGTTCATTGGGTTAGTGAATGGTTATTAGAAATGTATGATATCATGACAATATACATGTATTAGCTGATGGTCAAAGCTTTGCTTTCCTTCCCCAGTTATGCTTTTTGTAGCTCATATGTTATTATAGGAGCTACTTGCACTTTGTTACCATGACAGTTAAGTTGGCAAATTTAAGCCACCATATTCATTGAAGATTGAAAAGGCAAAAATGTTGTTTCCAATTAATGCTCACAAAGTTTTAAGTAAATAAGATAGAGTTTCATGTTTTATGTGAAAATAAGCTATACCACATTTTAGGTTTGTTATGTTTTTTTGCCTCATCATACAAACATATATAAATAGAAGTCATAACAGCTCTGTTGTATCACCAAAGACGGGCCAAGGCGTGCCAGAAAGGGCGTCGGTTCATTCAGGGATGACATCTGTATGACTTACAGAAAAGTTGTATAGTATGATTTATATCAGAGGCATGAAATAAACAAACTAACATTACCTTAAAACTGTGGTAGGATTATAACAGAATGATGAAATTATATAGCAGTCATGGGTAGTTTGCTTTTAAGCAGTGAAGGTGATATATGATAGAGTTCATGTTATATTCAGAATAATGACCACGAATGCGGTGCTCTATACTAGATTAGAATTGCTGTAACAATTTTGTCTTTTCCATCTCCTGGTTTACTCATTGTTACATGGATCTGCCAAGATTGTCATGACATGGTACATTTTGCCAATAACCATCCACACATCCATAACTAAATAACTGCAAGGGATGCATCCTTACTAATATATATTCTTTAGTTTTCATACAGAGGCTGCAGGGATCTACCAAAGAGTCAAACCAATGGGGCCACATGGCCCATAAGGTTTGAAAAAGTGGGTCATCCAATAATATTTTCAAAAATGAAAGTTTCTGGCCAGTACTACCACCATTCAAAGATAAGTAAGCCTTTTGGTTTATTTGTTTGTTTGTTTGAATGGGGTTTACCACTGCTTTCAACAATCTTTCAGTCATATTGCAGCAACTGGAGCACTGAACAACAGATTACTGGTATTTCTCACGCCAGTAATACCATTATATCCTTTCATACTGTCCAGCTGCTATCACATATAGGTCTATGATTATCAACCCAATGGCAGAGTAAGCCGTTTAGACTTCTGGGCTCTTTCATCTTTTACCTTACTACAGCATGACACATTGACAGACCGGTCTTTAAGTTCTTACAAGCACCTGACACAAAAGGATTGCACTTTTGTTTTTAACTCATTCACCATGCCATCTTGTTACAATTCTCTTCATTATTGTGCCCCCCATTCAAAGACGTGCTTTGCACTTGTCGGTCAGTCTGTTGGTCGGTCCTTCCAAAAAGTATGCAAGCTAATATCATGAAACTTCATAGGTGGATAAATCTCTCCAGTAATCTTCATGGAGAAGTGCTGTGCACAGATACCATAACTCTACTCATATTTTTTTAGTTATTGCTCTTTGTTGATCACAGAGAATAGGCTATTGACTTGCTTTTATGGGGAGAATAAATGTTTTACAAACATCTCTTTTATTTATTCACGAGTTGCATTAATCAAGCATTAAAGCCACTGCATAATGAAATCCCACTTTTCTCTATAATATTTCTGATTGCTCGGGATATATACTACACAAAGTTTGCTAAGCACCAACACTTTTTAGCTCACCTGAGCACATCGTGCTCAAGGTGAGCTTTTGTGATCATTGAATGTCCGTCGTCCGTCGTGTGTCGTCCGTCGTCCGTCGTCAGGCTTCAACAATTTAAGTGTTTACACTCTAGAAGCCACAAATATGAACCAATCGTCATGAAACTTGGTCAGAATGATTGTCAGGTCACAAGGATGAACCCTATTGAAAATGGGAAGGATCCGCACCATATCACGGGAAAAGGAGCCTTAATGACATTTTTCTTGTTTACACTCTAGAGGCCACAATTATGAACCAATCATTGTGAAACTTGGTCAGAATGATTGTCAGGCCACAAGGATGAACCCTATTGAAAATGGGAAGGATCCGTGTCATATCACGAGAAAAGGAGCCTTAATGACATTTTCTTGTTTACACTCTAGAGGCCACAAATATGAACCAATCATTGAGAAACTTGGTCAGAATGATTGTCAGGCCACAAGGATGAACCCTATTGAAAATGGGAAGGATCCGTGTCATATCACGGGAAAAGGAGCCTTAATGAAATTATTCTTGTTTACACTCTAGAGGCCACAAATATGGTTCAATCTTCGTGAAACTTGGTCAGAATAATTGTCAGGTCATAAAGATGAAGCCTATTGAAAATGGGAAGGATCCGTGCCATATCACGGGAAAAGGAGCCTTAATGACAAATTTCTTGTTTACGCTCTAGAGGCAACAAATATGGTCCAATCTTTATGAAACTTTATCAGAATGTTTGTCAGGTCATAAGGATGAACTCTATTGATTATGGGAAGGATCAGGGCCATGTCACAGGAAAAGGGGCCTTATTGACAATTTTCTTTTTCATGCTCTAGTGGCCACAAACATTGTCCAATCTTCATGAAATTTGGTCAGAATTATGGCTAGGTCACAAAGATGAACCTTATCAAAAATGGGAAGGACCATGACATATCACGTGAAAAGGGGCCTTATGACAATTTTCTTGTTTTCATTCTAGAGGCCCCAAATATGGTCCAATCTTTATGTAACTTGGACAGAATGTTGGCCAGGTGACAAGGATGAATTCTTTTGAAAATGGGAAGACACAGGAAAAGGGGCCTTGTTAACACTCTAGAGACCACTAGTTTTAAAAGTACAATTACGACTTTTGCTGGAAAATTTGATAATAGTTAATTTAGACAAAGATACACAGGTGAGCGATATAGGACCATCATGGTCCTCTTGTTTATACTATTATTTCAGGAAAAAATGAAATTCGATTATAAAAATGTGGTCAATTGTTATCAGTTTTTCAAATTTTAAGAAGAAAATAAAGTCTTTAAATGAAGATCCAAGCAGGAAGACTCTAGAAATTGGTCTGTTTTCTTGAAAATTGAAAAAATCAAATTTGACCAAATCTTTCAATTGCATTTCGTTCATTAACAAGTATGAGAGCCGGCACTGTCAATAAAAGCCTTACAGCCCCTCTGCATACTCCTGATTAAGTTCGAGATTACTTTTTGGGGTATAACAGACCATTCTTCTCTAAGGATCTGGCTGAGCTCCTGGAGTGTCCTTGGCTGGACCTGGCAAGCCAAAACTCGGACCTGTAGCTCATTTGTTTTATACTCTATCAGATTTAAGTCGGGTGAGTGGGCCGGCCAGTCCAGATGTGGAATGCCCCCTTCCTGGCGATACTCTTGGACTATACGGGCCTGGTGTGGATGGGCATTATCATCCATTAAAATGAATCCATCCCCAATAGCACCAGTGTAAAATCTTACTTGGGTATTGAGGATTTCATCAATGAACCTACGACCTGTCAGAGTACCTCTTTCTAAAATAACAAGATCAGTACGCCAATCCCAGCTGATGCTACTCAAACCATGATGGACCCACCCCAATAACTGCGTACTCAGCAATGTTTGCTGCACGAAACCTTTCCCCCAGCCTTCTCCACACCCTAGCCCACCTATCAGTGTAGTCTAGGGTGAGGCAATACCTGGACTCATCCATGAAAAGCATGAGGCGCCAGCGTGTTATGTGCCAGCCAACATGGTCCAATGCCCATGTTAACCAACACCAACAATGAACAATAGAATACGAAAATAGGTCTTCTTGACTTGAGTTATGTCAAAACTTGCACTCCCAAGGGATTTTTAAGGTCGGAACCTAGCTTCGTTGCAGTAGCAAACCTGTTCCTTTGGGCTTGAATTACCAAAAACTGGTCGTCTGTGACAAAGGTAGCTCTACTCCTACCACCACCATGTCTCCTTACAGGTGTACCATACTATTGCTTTCGTGTCCAAGCTCTGGTTACAAAGGTATGGTGTATCCCCAGCATCATGCCAACAAACATTAGATATCTTGTCGATACATTATTGAACAAATTTAAACACAAACACAAATGTTTTTTATACGCCTGAAGGGTCGTATTATGTTATGGCCTTGGTCGTCCCGCCGTCTGTCCGTCCGTCTGTCTGTCCGTCTGTCTGTCTGTCCGTCTGTCTGTCCGTCCGTTAGCAATTTTTTGTGTGCGCGACTCCTCCTAAACTATCAATGGGATTAAGCTGAAACTACACACAATTACCCCCTATGATGTCTTGTTGTGCATAAGACCTTTGAAATTCAAATTGCTCCAGTAATTCCTGAGAAATCTTGAATTATCTGCCCTTTAATATAACCAAAATCACTGTTTTTTGTGTGCGCGACTCCTCCTAAACTATCAATGGGAATAAGCTGAAACTTCACACAATTACTCCCTATGATCTTTAGTTGTGCATAAGACCTTTGAAATTTAAATCGCTTTAGTCATTCCTGAGAAATCTTAAATTATCTGCCCTTGAATTTAACGAAAATCACTATTTTTATGTGTGCGCAACTCCTCCTAAACTATCAATGGGAATGAGCTGAAACTAGACACATTTACTCCCTATGATGTCTAGTTGTGCATAAGACCTTTGAAATTCAAATTGCTCCTGTCAAATCTTGAGAAATCTTGAATTATCTGCCCTTGAATTAAACGAAAATCACTGTATTTTGTGTGCAACTCCTCCTTAACTATCAATTGAAATGGGCTGAAACTAGACACAATTACTCTCTATAATGTCTAGTTTTACATAAGACTTTTCAATTCAAAATGCTCCAGTTATTCTAGAGTTATCTTGGATTATCAGCCCTTGAGTTGATTGAAAAAACAAAATTTCTTGTCGGCTCATTTTCTCCTACATCATGGATGGGAATGAAAGGAAACTTGCCATAATGACTCTGTAGGTTGTCTTTTTGTGCTTAGGACTAAATATATTTTCATATTTAAATGTTATGGTACCATTTGTCTGTCTGTCTGTTTGCAATATTTTTAGCTATCATTCAAGCTCACGTTACTGACAAGCCCCTTCGGGTGTATATGCGCCGCTCTGCGAAGCTCTTGTTAGTGAAGTGCTCAAGGTGTGCTATTGCGATTGTATAATGTCTGGCGTCCGTCGTCCACAATTTCTTTAAACATCTTCTCCTCCTGAACCAGTCGGCCAATCTTGATGAAACTTGGCAGGAATGTTCCTTGGGTCAAGCTCTACTTAAGTTGTTCAAATAAATGAAATCCATCCTTAACTTTCTCTAAACCCTCAACAAAAAGGGTGAAAATAGGAAAATCTTCAAAAATCTTCTTCTCTGAAACCAGGAGGCAAGAAGCTTTCATATTTGTTATGTAGCGTCATCTAGAAGACCTCTACCAAGTTTGTTCATATAAAGACCTGGGGTCATTATTGGGCTCCGACCGGACGCAACTCTTTTTACATAGAATCAAAGAGAGAAAATCTTTTAAAATCTTCTTTTCCGAAAGCAGAGGGCACACAGCTTTCATATTTTGTATGTAGCATCATCTAGTGGGCCCATACCAAGTTTGTTCATATCAAGACCCTTGGGTCAAATTTGGGCTCCAGCCGGGCGCATCCCTTTTAGCTCATCTGAGCACGATAGATGAAAATAGGAAAATCTTCAAAAATCTTCTTTTCTGAAACCAGAAGGCACACAGCTTTCATATTTAGTTTGTAGCATCATCTAGTAGACTTCTACCAAATTTGTTCATATCAAGACCCTGGGGTCTCATTTGGGCTCCACATGTGTACATCCCCTTTTACGTAGAATCAAAGAGCGAAAAGGCATATTTGTCTTGCTCTTGGCTGAAAACATTCCATGGTATTAATCTTATGTAGAAATTATTTCCTTTTTGACATCTGCCTATTTAATTGATTTGATGTCCCAGGGGTCAAAGAGACATAGGTGAGCAATCTAGGACCATCATGGTCCTCTTGTTTTTAAATCAGTTCCTTTAGGACAGCGAAAACGTTTGGTGCTTAGCAAACTTTGAGTAGTATAAATACCAGGGTATTAGCCTGGTGAAATTTTAACAGGACATATTTATGCCCCCGTATCAAGAGATCGGGGGCATATTGTTTTACTCACGTCCGTCTGTTTTTGTCTGTCAGTCTGTCTGTCCGTCTGTCTGAAAACTTAACCCGAAAACTTAACCTTTGCCTTTTCTCAAAGTATTTGACATACAAAGCTGTACACCAAAGTCAAGGTCATGTGACAGGTCAAGGTCATGTGTCAAGGTCAAATTTAAAAAAAAAAATGCTGTTCCGGGGGCATTCTTATTTCACAAACACATCTTGTTTTTTTAAGAATCAACAACATTGAAGGAAGACAGAGCCTTGACATGGCCATGAGAACTTGGTCTTGGCTGAGGAGAGTCTTCTCTTTGTCACTAATTTTTGCTCTTAGGGCCAAACTTTGATGTAAAAGTAAAAGCTAGTCTTGGGACACTGTTTAATTAGATCCCTTGCTCTCTACATAACACAGAATGGTACTAGGGTCAAATTTAATTTCTATTATTAGACACCATTTTAACAACCTGACACTGGGTAGCATAGATATTCATTTTTGAGTCATTGTTGCTGAATGAGTATTATTATTGATTGATTGAATGAAGTTTTAACGTCTCTTTCAACATTTTTTCAGTTAAATAGCGGCGGGTGGAGCACCTAACAATGGTTTCCTGGTATTTTACCAGTACATCCGACGCATCCTTTCCTATTCTCCAGCTATCTCACATAGGTCTATGATTATCAACCAATTTGTGAGAGACAAATAGTCGGAAAGAATGAGTGCGGCAGTCTGGGAATCGAACCCAGGACCTCTAGATTGATAGTCCGACGCTTTATCCAACTGCGCTATGTATTTTGAACTATACTAGTCAAAACTTCTAACCGGACACTTTAAAAACAAACATAATTTTTTCTGTGGTGTGTGGATTTTCATGAAATTTGCTATGTGAATTTTTAAGCAACTTTCCAGATGATTTTGGCGAAAAGTTTCCGTTTTTTCATTGAATTTAAAGCGCAACACGAGAAAAGCTCAAAAAGCTCTAATTTTACACAGAGCTCAAAATATTGTCAATGTAGCGATTTTTGTCTCATGGGTCGTTAGCTGCAACATAGACTAGGAAAAAAACTGAAAATGTTCGACAATTGTGCGCGGCATATGACCCTAGAAGAAAGTGATAGAGCTTATGTATGCAGAAAAACGGTTCCTGGAAACAACACCTAAAACAAGTTTTTTTCAAAAATGCATAAAATATAGACTGATAATTCCCGTTGAGCTACAAAATGTAGGAAATGTGAAAAAAATGACACATCGTTTTTTTCACACCAGACCATATTTGAGCATAATCGCTAGATAAAATGGTTTGGCGATTGAATTTAAACACCATTTTACCATGCCTCCTATTCTTTCTGTTTCTCCTGTAGTCAAAGGTCACACAAAATTGACATTGTTTTCTGATTTTTTTTCTTGGTCTGGGTTGCAGCTAACGATTTGCGTACTTTGGTTTGTTGAAAGTGTAATATCCCTAGCTCTATTATTATTTAGAGCTTTTTGAGCTTTTCCTTTATTACACATCCAAATTTGACAACTATTCGTAAATCATAATAGAGACCCATGTACATTATGCTTAAAAATTCACACATCAAATTTCATTAAAATGTTAGAACTTTTAAAGTTATCGTCATTTTTAAAGTGGCCGGTTAGGACTTTTGGCCAGTATATTTATGCAGATGCCATGTTATAAAATTCAGCGCTCCCTTTGGCCTTCCAATTTGATTTTTTTGCACTGTCTACTAGTGTTTAGCTCCATTGGCCAAAGATCAGTGAGCTATTTTTATGGCAATGTGTCTGTCGTGCATGCGTCCTTGCGTGCGTAAACTTTTTCTTTAAACATCTTCTCCTCCCAAACCAATTGGTGGATTTTCATGAAACTTGGTAGTAATGTTCCTCCCAAACCGTTCAGCCAATTTAAATGAAACTTGGCATGGATATGCCCTGGGTGAGCCTTTACTTAAATTGTGTAAGAAATTTTGATTGGCCCATAAATATGGGCATGGCAGGGCGGGCTTATTTTGAGCATGAAATCATCTTTGAACGACATATCCTGAACCACTTGGCCGATTCCATCAAAACTTTACCAGAGTGTTCCTTGGGTAGATAGATAGATTTATTTCTATAAAAAAGTACATACAACAATAGAATAGTACAATAAAAGGATAATAAAATGCAATTTCAATTTGAATGACACAATTTAGTAACAATATTAAGATACATACGTAAGAAAATATTGTAACTATTAAAAAATCCCCAAGCATCTCAAACAGTGATACTACCCACTATATGCACCCAAACCAAGGATAACAGGAAAAAGAGAACACTTATTTCCATTGTGGTCCTGATTAACAACAAAAAACGGTATGACACCATGTAAGGCTTGTTCTAAGTTTTTTTTACAAATTATCAAGATAAGAAAGCATGTTTCAAATATGATATAACAGTAAAAAATTAATGACACTGTTAAAGCTATACCTATCACAGTATTTGAATCACAGAAAGAGAGACAAGTAATGTCTTTATTATCTAAAATATCTTTGATTGTTCAATAAAACACGTTTAACTGCTTGCGTGAAAGGACTATACTTTGAAATATTTACTTGCGATCCGAAAAAATGTTTTAGATATTCAGGTGCCATATTATTATTGATCTTAAAGATATGTCACAGCATTATTTGATCAACTTATTGTCTACCAACCAATGGCTGACTTCTTGAAGATCATCAGTCAGAGCCTCTTATACATCTACATTCTAACAATGTTAACCTTATCTATTTCAAATGTTATGTAATCCATTAAATAAATCAGACATGTATCTGTAGAGAAAGTACTCCTGAAACCAGACTGAAATTACACTGCAACTCCATTAAAATGCTGTGGTCGGGGTCCAAGAAATGAAGTGGATGTATTTGCTATAACGCTGTACCCCCACCAGCTGCCGCGGATTTTCCGCGGTTTATTAGTCCCCCACCGGTTACCAGTTGGGGGACTATAGGTTTGCTCGATTCCGTCTGTCTGTCCGTCTGTCCGTCACGCTTTTGTCCGGGCTATATCTTCTAAACCATATGTGCTAGCAACTTCAAACTTGGTACACTTATAGATCTCATTGAGGAGAAGTGTCATGTTCAAGAACCGTTACTCTGCCATGCCCACTTTTTGAGTTATTGCCCTTTGTTGTTTTTACCCTTACATATCTCCTAAAGTATAAGTGCTAGCAACTTCAAACTTTGTACACTTATAGATCTCATTGAGGAGAAGTGTCATGTTAAAGAACCGTTACTCTGCCACGCCCACTTTTTGAGTTATTGCCCTTTGTTGTTTTTACCCTTACATTCTTGTCCGGATCATATCTCCTAAAGTATAAGTGCTAGCAACTTCAAACTTTGTACACTTATAGATCTCATTGAGGAGAAGTGTCATGTTCAAGATCCATAACTCTGCCATGCCCACTTTTTGAGTTATTGCCCTTTGTTGTTTTTACCCATACATTCTTGTCCGGAACATATCTCCTAAACTATAAGTGCTAGCAACTTCAAACTTTGTACACTTACAGAGTATGTGTGCTAGCAACTTCAAACTTTGTACACTTATAGATGTCATTGAGGCGAAGTGTCATGTTCAAGAACTGTTATTCTGCCACGCCCAATTTTTGAGTTATTGCTTTTTGTTGTTTTTACCCTTACATTTTTGTCCGGATCATATCTTCTAAACCATAAGTGCTAGCAACTTCAAACTTAGTACACTGATAGATCTTATCAAGGACAAGTGTCATGTAGAAGAACTGTTTCTCTGCCATGTCACTTTTTAGAGTTATTGCCCTTTGTTTTTTTTTAGTCTTACATTCTTGTCTGGATCATATCTCCTAAACTATAAGTGCTAGCAACTTTAAACTTTTACAGTTATAGATCTATTAAGTAGGAGGTATATTATAAGAGAGGATTTTTTGTTATCCGGTGGGGGACTCCTGTTTTGCATCGCAATACGACATGCACTTGTTACTTTGATATTTTATATTTTAAGATTGTTTTGTTGTCCCCAAGCTAAACAAAACTATCTTTGATAAAGTAATCTAGTATGTAAGGTTAAACGATCGCAGACTCCTCTTAGTTCTCTTAATCCCGATCGAGCCTACCCGCCCGGCAGCTGAGAAACACCGATAACGACGATCTCAAAAGGGTAAAGTTAGTAAAATCCATAAAGTTGCATAAGATCAATGAATTTCATATTTTAAATGTTGTCTTCTGGAAAATAGGAGAAAATGATTATCTACGCAATCAAAATAAACAATACCCTTCGTCCGATCGAAACGTTACCAAAGTAATCGAATCTCTCGGAGTGCAGGATCGCATTCTTCGATGAGCGAGAAAAAATGCCGTAGTTTCAATTAAATGAATCTGTAGTTACGACATTTTGATCGCCGGTTGGCAAAGATCATCTTCACGAGTCCAGGGGTATCGAAAACTTCTTCTCGAAAACCGTATAAGTAAAACGTTCGTAACCCTGGGTTTGACAAGATGTTAATTCATGGCTTTGATTATCAGAGAGAAGATCGTCAGGAAAGAAAGTCCAGACAAGTGCGAAGCGATGCGGTCACCAACAGTTTCGCGCCATTTTTAGTTTCTTTGTTTGATACTTTGCAGCGGGAAATGTAGGTTTAAATTCAGCTTCCTGTTTAAAACTCAATGAAGATGTCAATAATTCAATCGGGCTTTGAATTTTCAAACCCTGTAAAACATGACTATAATATGAATAAGTGTAGTGAAAAAGAAACAAAATTTTATCATATATTTACAAAAAACGTAATATTTATTAGAAAATTCAACGGGATAGGCAAAGGGAGGTAATAAACCAATAAATTGGGTGAGGGGTTTGTCCCTTTTTGAATCGTTTGTCAACAGCGGTAAATAATGTTCAAGATTTGAGAATACAAAACGAGATTAGCTCATTTTACGAAAACACGGCTTCTTCTGAAATTTATTAACTTTGAGTTAAGCGCATGCAAGCTAGACTTTTTGGTGTCCAATTGCGTCCCTGCCGTTGACAAAGCGCATTTGGTCAAAATTGGGATTCCGTGTATCTCCGATGACTGCACTCATTCTTTCCATGGGTGAGACCTAATCTAAGACCTAAGTGAGAAAGCAGTTTGGGGTAAGGAAAGGATGTGATTGTTGTACTCGTGAGTTTGGTACTTCAGCGGTACCATACGTCTGTCAGCCATCAAACTAGCCATTTCTCTCTGACCTGAGGCATTTATCGCCAGCACTGCCTCGGGGAAGGTGTGAAAAACAATTGTATTGATTTACCTGGCTTTGCTCAGTATCGATTTTTATCTCAGTGTTTTCACCCTTCGATCTAAAATCAAGATCAAAACAGCGTTAACGGCGGATCGGGTAACATCGCCGCAACATGCCAAAATGGTCGACCCCCCCAAATTTCAGGAGCCAAGCGGACCCCGTGTTTTAATGGATTTAGTGCTCTAACAGATTTTGTTATTATGGAGTTGCAGTGTATATATCAAATGTTTTTCTTTAAAAAAGCATTCAACTTGATCAAAAACAACCTGTGTGACCCTATCAAAAAATTGTGAAATTTTGATTGGCCAATAAAAATGGGAGTGGCAGGGAGGGGCTTAAAATGAGCCCCAAATCTCCACCACTGGCTGATTTCAATGAAACTTTACCAGAATGTTCCTTGAGTGACCCTTTTCAAAAATAATTCCTGAAATTTTTATTGGCACAAATACATGGGAGTGGCAGGGGGAGCTTATTTTGAGCCTGAAAACTTTGAATGACATCTCCTGACCTACTGGGCCGATATCAATGAAATTTAACAATATAGTCCTAAGGTGACCCTTTTCTTTTAGGGTTTATGAAATTTGATTGGCCCTTAAATATTGGCATGGCAGGGCAGGCGTATTTTGAGCCCGAAATCTTTGAATGACATGCCCTCCTGAACCACTGGGCCGATTTCAATAAAACTTTAAGGTTCATGTAAATTTGAGTTTGAGACCCAATTTTAAGGACACTTCATTAGCCGAGAAAAAGCAGTATGTCCAGGTATATTATATATCAAAATGAAGGTATTCATGAGCACAAGCATAAGACCGCCATAGCTATAGCGGTATAGCCAAAACATTGTGGAAAAGGGTCATTTTGTTCAGAACAAGCAAGACACTCAATGTCAATCAGAAAGACAAAACCAAAAATTTAGTGTCGCAAGGGTATTTCTCAGCAGAATTTGGGATTTGGACCCCATTTTCCCGCATGTTTAGCCTACTGCATCTACTATACCTCGGACACATACTTTTTGTCGCATAAAGATCAACACACGAGAGATAAATTAAGTGAATGGACCGAATTTACCCCAAAAACGGTTGTTGCAAAAGAGGGTTGCTATTTGTTAACGCACATATTTGCAAAGCTAGCAGTAAGAATTCAAATATTTATGCGTATTTCAGGCGTGTGATAGTATTTTAAATAGGGAAAATACATTTTGTTTCACTGCGTTAAGGCAAGAAAAAAATTCTACATGTAAATCGTTGTCGCATGAAACCAGTCAGGTACGTTAACTGCTTTTTGTGAAAAAAGTTCAGTCAAAATAAAGAAGAAAAAAAAATATTTATTGACATAATCATCCCCTGACAAGGTCTTATCAAAGAGTAGGCAACTTTGACTAATTACGATAAGCGGTAAAAGAAAGATAAACCGAAAGGTTCTTTTTAATTGGAGTGTTACGTTTAAAAATGTCAAAGACGTTAAATCTTTCACTTACCAATGTTTGAATAATATGCTACTAACGTATATAAGACATTGGAAATAGTGAAAGTACCAAAGTCTAGTATTACAGGGATATGCATTTAGCAGGATTGTTCCGCATATTTGAAAGTTAAATAAGGGCAAGTTAAGAAACATCAGGTACGTTAAATGTCAGCAACGTTAACCGAAACGAACTTTCCTTTCCCTAGTTGTAGTTAGCGCGTATAACTTAGTCACGTTACATCATGTATTACGTGCGAAGCATTGGCATTTGATAAAATCAATATATCCATTTATTTTGAAGTAGCCTTTCATGTAAAAATGCAAAGTTACGCAGATTTATAGCGTTGACAAAAAAAAAGAAAGAGTTTTACAGGTATTTACCCTTTTATTTCATTTAAAGATTGAAACCAAATTAGAGATGTTTTGTGAACAGGTAAGACATATTTACGGCATATTCAATTAGGAAAGAAACTGAGAATTTGCGTTCAAAATTGGTTTAACGTCCCTGACAAAATATCTAACGTCCCTGACACATCTTTTCATGGCCTTAATCATGCATAAACTAACCCCGAATAGTAGAAAGCTTACCGAAAGCAGAAGATATTGAAGGACAATTCTTTTTTTTTACTTCGAGAAAGAGAGAGAACAAGAAAGTACAAAGCACCAATCGAAAGTTTGAGTAAACCAAAACCTGCTGTCAGGATTTTTCGGAAGACAGTGCTATGATTGGATATCAGGGAACGTTTTAGCACTTTTGACTTCAAATTCATATTGCTTAAATGGGTATTCTACTACATGGTTCTGATACTCTTTCTGATACTCCGTATAATGACGAAATTAATGAACAGTATAATGATGAAATAACTACTGGTATTTCTGATGGTAAGGAAGTAATCCGTTAAATACTCGAAGTCATACTGATTTCAAGGAGAATCAAATTCTAAATATGGTTTTACTACCTTCAAATAGAAATAGGTTTACAAAATACTGCAATTGCTTTTTTAATTGCCTATTACGTTAATAGTATCGGCAAATAATCTCGATCTGGCAACAACTACCAAGTAAAAAAGACAAACTCTCAATTTGAAATCTTGGTGTAAAATGTGGCAATTTAAGTGCCTTTTTAGTTTAAAAGTACTAACGACCTTTGCGCACTTGGACATTAAATTACCCTTTATCTTTAATTTCTATAAAAGGGTAAGAGAGATGCATTTTATTGTCAGTTGTTCAAAGCACACACGGACCTTAGTCAACACGGCGTAATTTATGTAGGTATGAATCGAAAACAAAATCTTTGATTTTGTGATTAACAATGTGGACGATTATATAGAATTCCTTGCTTTCTGTTCTCGAGAGTGAATAGACTTACTTGGCATTTTCATGTGGAATCTTAAAGATTTTGAGCGTGAAATTCTTAAAAAATGGATTTGTATATAGCTATATCAAAACTCTAAGATTGGTGGGGCTTTTTTCATTACATATGAGTGATTTCTCATAGGAAAGTCAGTTAGTGCTTTTTAATCATCATTGGGCGACCAAATTGTCGAAATTGAAGCTTTTTAAAAGCTGTAGTTATGACTTTTCATTGGTTAAGAAGGATTATATATCAAGAGAATAATTATTAACTTTAATTTTGTTTTAAGAATAGCAATGACATGTAGTGTTCTATAGTTTAGCGTTTTTTGTCAGGTACGTTAAATTTTCAGCTCTTTTTAAAACACGAAATCGTAAAAAGCATATCCCCTATATCAAAGTAACTTAAATTCCACCGGATAAACAATATTTTGGTAGTTATATTTCAGTATTCATTTTATAATATAATTGATGATTATATGATTAAAGTATTCGACAATAAAGCATTATTGAAGATTTCTAAAAAAACAGCATGTCACATATATTTGTCTTCAATAGATATTAACAATGATAGAAAAGGGTTCTTTTTTGGTTGTTTTTCTTTTAAATGAAATGTGCAGGAGTATGTAGAAAGGTGTAAATACATCATTACTAGCATGCTGTCTTATTTAATTCAGACATTAAGTGCATCTAACGTACCTGACATGACGAACACAGTTATTTTATTAAATCCATCATTTGAAAATTTTATTGAAGTGGCAAAAGGGCCCTGTTGTTTATTTCAGTTGTGTTACATGTTAAAGTTATTAAAAAAAGTTTATTTTATTTCCATAAACACTCTTTTTCAAATTTTCAGTCACCTGACCTTCATCAAGAAAAACACAATAATATGAAAAAGGCAAAGCCTCAAAACGATCGCAGTCTCTAATTGTTGTCTTTAAAATGTATTATGAAAGGCTTAACACTCTTTTACATTAATGTAATGAGTTTGCAGAAGGAATTTCATCTTCAGCTAAATAACTCATCTATATTTCATTGGTCCAGTTGATGTCATCCAAGTACAATTTTGGGCAAAGTTTCATTGAAAGTAGTAAAATGGTTTAAAAGAAGATGGTGTTTTAAAACAAGAGGGCCAGAATGGCCCTAAACAGCTCACCTGAATTTTATTGGTCCAGTGGAACCCATCAAAGTAACTTTCATTCACATTTGCTGATGTGGAGATGTTATTCCAAGAATTTAAAGTGACCCTGTCCACCCATTTTTTACTGAGGCCACTCAAAATAAGGCCCCCCCCCCATGCCCATATTTATGGGCAAATCAACATTTTACAAACAATTTTTGAAAAAGAGTCTCCAAAAGAACATTCTGGTAAAGTTTCATTGAATTTGGCCAAGTGGTTCAGGAGGAGATGTCATTCAAAGATAGTGGGCTAAAATTAAGCCCCGCCCTGCAACGACCATATTTATGGGCCAATCAAAATTTTGCAAACAATTTAGAAAAGGGTCACCCAAGGAACATTCTGTTAAAGTTTCATTGAAATCAGCCTAGTGGTTCAGGAGATGTCGTTCAAAGCTTTCGGCTCTAAATAAGTCCAGCCCTGCCATGCCCATATTTATAGGCCAATCAAAATTTAACGAACAATTTTTGAAAAGGGTCACCCAAGAAACATTCTGGTAAGGTTTCATTGAAATCGGCCCAGTGGTTCAGGAGGAGATGTTGTTCAAAGATTTCAAAGTGAAAAATCAGTCCCGCCCTGCCACATCCCTATTAATGGGCCAATCAAATTTTATGAACAATTTTTGAAAGGGGTCACCCGAGGAACATTGTGGTAACGTTTCAATGAAATTGGCCAAGTGGTTCAGGAGGAGATGTCATTCAAAGATTTCAGGCTCAAAAAAAGCCCCGCCCTGCCACGCCAATATTTATGTGCCAATCAAAATTTTGCCAACAATTTCAGGAAAGGGTCACCCAAGGAGCATTCTGGTAAAGTTTCATTGAAATCGGCCCAGTGGTTCAGGAGGAGATGTTGTTCAAAGATTTCAAAGTGAAAAATGCTAAGCCCTGCCTCGACCATATTTATGGGCCAATCAGAATTTAGCCAACAATTTTTTAAAGAGGGTCACCCAAGGAACATTCTGACAAAGTTTCATTGAAATTGGCCCAGTGGTTCAGGAGAAGAAGTTTTTAAGATTGTTGAAGACGGATGACACACGACAGACGATGACCGAAGGACTCATGACCACCCTAAAAGCTACCCTTGAGCACAACGTGCTCATGTGAGCTTTTAGATAATTTTACTCATTTGCTTTAAGGTAGTGGACCCATAATATTTCCGCACCATTTCGAAACTCATGATCATGCACAATATTGACTGAGGTTTCCTTGTAAAAATCATTTGGAAACCTCAGTTAATATTGTTTAAAGTTTACTACTCCCCAAACATTGAGTAACTCTTACGGGTCCACAACCTGAAAGCAAATGAATAAAATTATCATGATGATGAAACATATCACTGCACTATTTACAATACAATAATTCATAAAGACTGATATTTCACTTTTTAAGATCATGAACAAAAAAGGCCTTGGTTTGTTTTGTTTGTTTGAATGGGGTTTTATGCGGCTTTCAACAATCTTTCAAAAATAAGCCTTTGTGCTGTAGAGAAGGTCCACATTTCCACAACAGTGCTGTAAACAGTATGGAAAGGGTTAAAATATTACTATATTTGATTATATTAAATTCATATATTTCACAAAACTGATATCTAATTGGTTACAATTTGACCCCTGCTGAGATTTGAACTCAGAACTCCTGGGTACCTTGCACCCAGGTATTTTACCTTAAACTACAAGGGTTACTTAAAACCAAATATGAAATAACAATGTTTTTGAATTACATAAATTTAATAAATGCTCTATGTACATGAGTTTCTTAAATCAATATTTCTTTAAAAATTAAAAATAAAATGAATTCACATTTCAAATTATTGAAAAACACTTGAAGAAAAACTATGCTCTGCAACAATATCTTCATGGTATTGATATGCACGCTTAAATGAACCCTTTTATTGAAAACAAATTGAGACAATTTTTTGTAACCTAAATTTGCCCTGGTATTAAATTCTGCAAACAAAGCCAATGTTTGGCAAGTCGGCAAAGGAATTCAGTCCCAAGGAATTCCACACCCCTGCAAAAAGGCTGCTTCATTTACCAATATTCTTGAGCTCTCTGAGGACATAGAAGCTCCACTATTTCCAGAGCTGGATAGTAAAAGCAAATCAATGTCAACATTGGAAAACCTATAATTTCAATATCAGATTAGTGAATTTTTGTCTAGCAGCTGATATGATGGTCACAGATAGGTGTTCAAAGTTTCCAAGCAAACACTTTAGTGGAAACAGAGAAATTACAGATATACATGATAGTTGCATTAAAAACTTGGAGATTTTGGAATACGAAAAAGGTTAAAATTCCACTAAATTAAGTATTTGAGTAACAAATCTTTGTCTTGAGGCTTATATCATGGTCTTGGAAGCATGTGCAATGTTTCAAAGCAATAGATTTAGTAGAAACAGAGATTTAACACAGTTGCATGTAAAACCTTAACCAAAGTATAACGCCTAAGCCCACATAACCAGAATAGCCCCCTATTCTATAAAAAGTCAAGCTAAAAAGTACACTATTTTGACCAAATTTGGCATGAAAATTGGAAAATTGGGCTGCAGAAAGAGTGACTTTAACATCTGACCCCATCTAGATCTGCCACTGGAACATGGATGACCTGGATTCAGGCTGAACAGACCAAGGGGCAAACAAACTTTAGGTACATGACAATTTCATCGATAAGCCATTAATTTGATATTTTGTAAAAGTTACAATACATCAATCGAGACAACCACATTTAGTCGAATAGACATGATCGATAGTCCAATTATGTTGAACCTTGCCATTTTTAAATTGAAGATTTATTAGCATGAGGTCATTTTTTAAAGAAAAGATGGTTGAAATACATTTCAACATCGACCAATCAATTCTAAAAAAATGCCCTTAAAAAAAAGCGGTAGGTATTTCCTTTCTAAAAATTGATGTTGGATCCTTTTTTGAACATGAGTGCTTTTCAAGCAAAAACTGATTTTGATTTATAAAATTCAGGGTCGGAGCATGTGTTTTTTTTTCTTTACTCGAGGATAAAATGATAAAGGGTCGGTTGACTCTTATTTCCATTGTGGTCCCAACTCTTTCAACTAGGGATGGGAACGAGTATTCGATTAATCGAGTACTCGATCGAACGTCCGATTATCGATTACCAATTTCACTAATCGATTAATCGGTAAAAAAATGGAATAATAGCAAATTTCTAATCTCATTTTTTTCATATTTTCTCAAAATATCGATCTTACTTATTAAATGCTGTTCAGCTAAAGATTATGTATGTAACACCTGGGCGCCTGCCGACTGTCTTATCTATCGATATTTTTCCGAATTTGCAATCAAGTGCCAACTGTCATCGTTCTTGCCGTCAAACAATAAACGTCATTTTGTAACTATTTGCGCCTTCGAATTTTGGAAATCTTATTTATCAGTGACAGTGCAATTTACTTGGATCTGCAGATCAACGGAGCGTCGTTCCAAAACCTTGTAACGCAATCTTATCGATGTTGTAGATAATTGGTCTTTCTAAACCGAAGGTTATATATAAAACCGATGAATATATATTACTGAGAAATGACACTCTCTAACCGTGTACTTTACAATTTTCCGTTTCTTAAAATAAATTAGCAATCATATTTCATTTCAACTACCCCTTTTACCGCAAATAACATATATCTTTAAGTTTGAAGTTACAGAATAAATGAATGTCCTCAATTCTATCCGAGTACTCGAGTACTCGATCGGAAAGGGGAACGAGTAATCGATAATTAAAATCAGTACTCGTTACCACCCCTACTTTCAACACATTGAGAGAGAGGGAATGGATTCTAGCCTTTGCTACCCAACAGCTGAGTGGGCCCTGTTTGTAAAGTGTCCTGCCCAAATACACTCCCTGCTTCCGATGGGGCTCATACCCTCAACCACTAGGTTACCAGTCGAGCGTGCTAACCACTAGGCTAATGAGCCAGATAGAGAAATTTTGTCTATATTTGACATATATTTACAACATGATTGCATCATGTATTCAGTCATAAACTTGATAACTAAAGGGGTCCCCTTCAAGGGGTGATAAACTTCACTTAAGCAACAAATTGAGAAAAGCTCAATTTCGAATAAACATTACTAAATTAATCTAAATATCAATAGCTTGAAGGATCAGACAGACCTTTCCGGGTCATGGTGGCCGAGTTGTTGATGGTCCGAATAAACATTCGGTCACGTTGACAAGTCCATTGTCTGTTTTGCACCTCAGATAGGTGGGGTTTCGAACTAAAACCAGCAGACTTAAAATAGAACGGCTTAAAAACAAAGCGTATCATATTTCTTCAAGATTTTCAATGTAGTAACTTACCGATAACGATGTCAAATGAATAGGTTCTGGACTCCGGCATCGAAAACGTCAACCTAAGGAATCGGTAAGCGTAATCGGGTACCAATGCGAATGTTTGACGTCACCATGTAAACCGAAACAACTTTCGCTTTCATTTCTTGTACATTTTTAACTCTTTTTGGATATATGCAAACTCCTATAATTACTTGAGCAATTAAAAAGATCATTTTTTGTAATTGGAGAGCTTCAGAGCGTTAATGATTCTTGTAATTTTGGTCAAATGTGACACTGGAATCCAAGATGGCTGCGCCCATGGTCCGAAAAAAGGATCACTTTTTTTTTTTCTCATAGTAAAAATGATAGGTCGGGTCTAAAACACTCATTGGAAATATTGTCCTAAAAATAACAATAATAAAAAAACGGTACTACCGTGAAACGATCTTTGATCGTGTCTTGCTTCGCAAGACACGATCTGCGATCGTTATAATATAATTAAGAAACTACATCTTCATCTTTTCTCCATTACACTTTGTATAAAACAACAACAATAGCAACGTGACGTCATTTCCAGTACGGCAAAAAGCATTCACTTAACCCCGACCGCCAAATATCGCCACGTCATCATGCACATAAGATTCTCACTTCAATTCCAAATATATCAGAAGATTAGAACCGTATATGTTACAGTAAATATGTAAAATCAGTGATTTTGTCAAATAACTGAAAATTTCAGGGATTTTGTGAAATCACTGAATCCGTCAGCTATTTTATAAAATTACTGAAATTGTCAGTTAATACGAGGGTCATCCAAGAAATAGTGAGACTGGTTATATATCTCGAAAACTAATGAAGATATTAAAACGAAATTTTACATGCATGTGCATTATTTTCTCCTACATTTATTTTTCACATCAACCAGTATGTTGCCATGACGTTATGCTGATGACATCATAAAGAATGACGTCATGACGTTAACCATGGCCAGAAGAATATCAAAATAACAGAAATGCTACGTCTTATAAGAGTTAAATTGAAGAAATTGAAACACGTTTTTGCTTTGAAAATTATGCAGGGATACAGTACTTTCTCACTGTACCTCATTTCTACTAATTTTTTTTCATCTGTGGGAAAATTCAATTTTAGCAAAAAACTTCCTTTTTGCATGATTTTGATCATGAAGACATTATTTTCCAAAGAAAATATTGGCATTTTAAAATTTGATCAAGATTTTTTTGATACAGATGCCATCTAATATCTCCCAGAAAGACATTCAATGCAAAATCTTTTGTCAAAACTTATGAGTACATCAATGTAGAATTCAATTCAGATACCCTCTCATTTTACAGAACGATGTTGTCAGATAAAAGGAAGATATTCGTTAAGAAATTTGACGACCTTTCTTTCAAAAATTAAACAACCATTACCTACGACTTGGATATAATAACAGAAAACATTTATGAGTATGATTTTGGTCAAAAATCACAACCAGGTGGTTAAATATTGCGTTTTTTAAACAGTGAAACATCAAAAAGTTGATGTGGCCATTACTCCATATGGCACCTCCTTCTGTTGCCTAGCAACAAGGGTTCCATGGAAAGTATGTAGGTAAGAGTATGCCAAACACTGAAGGAGATTTTGCACTAAACAATGGTGGAACAATAATCTCATATTTATGAACTAATTAGGCATTACAGCACAAGTCTCACTATTTATTGGATGACCTACGTATATGAAATTGTTGAATAATTGTGATAAAACAGGGTAATACAGTATTATTTCAAATAATAAGTGTACTATACTTTTTAACTCAAATTATCTTTGTTCTTATATTTTTTGAAGAAAACTGCATACTACAGTGATTTTTTGAAAATAACTGAATTGGTAAATCATTTTATTGATTATCTGAAGAAATCAGTATGTGAAAAGGTCTCTTCATAATTTTGCATTATGAGTCTTAAGGATATTGAATTTAAATTTCAAGATTGAAAGATAAAAGTGAATGGCAATTATCAGATAGATTTCAGCTCAAACAATCAAGATTAATCATTTATATTCTTAATAAAGAGTTGAAGAGAATATTATCAAGTTGGTCCATTAATGAAAATAAAGAAAAACCTTATCACACATATGAACACGCAAAACGTAGAACTGAAGTCAGTCCTTAGTAAGAATACATATAGGCTTCGCAAGTACTCTTGTGGTTGCTCTCTGCTTCTTCTCTGACACTGGATTTTCACCTTTAACTTTACTTCATCAATGATGATAGCAAATACTACAAACAATCTCAATGTTTGAAAAAGAAATATGAATATCAAACAAAAAAGAGAACACCTGAATGATTTATTTAAAAAAAACTATTTTACTTATAAACAGTACTGTATTATCCCTTTCTAAAAAATATTCTATTATTTTACATATTAACTGACAATTTCAGTAATTTTATAAAATAGCTGACGGAATCAGTGATTTTACAAAATCCCTGAAATATTCAGTTATTTTACAAAATCACTGATTTTACATATTCACTGTAACATATATAACTATTAGACTTAAATAAATTAAATAGAATAATATAAAAAGTAAATAAATAAATAAAATAAAATCAAAATTAGTAATGATAATAATTACAATGAAAGTGTATAACATTTTACTTATTAGAATACGGAGATGGAGAAGAATAGGATAGTGCAAAATAAGTATTATTACCGATTGTCCTATTTTTTCCTCCAATGAAAGGCCACTATTTCGTTTGAATTTCAAAAAATATATCCCATAAACTGATGGTCTGCTCGAATAAGTGAGCTACGTGTCTTTAGGTCATAATGGGCGGAGACTACATTCAAAATCAAAGTGCTGTCAGCACTGTAAATCGGACATCATTGAGAGGCTGGGATAGTGCAATAGTTCGCCAATCAAAAGGGCTCAAATTTGGACAATAAAAGTTGGTAAAATATTTGCCCAATTTATGAGTTTTTTGTCTTAACACTTAATCTTTTCGAGGACATCGCCAGCTCATCCAACCTCGTGGGTCCGATTTTGAAAGTTTGCTGATTCGATAGCCCTCTGCTAGTCTAAATTATTTCTTAGCAGATTTTTTTACGTTGTTATAATTAGCACACGCCAAGCAAAAAGCTTGTCTGTTAATATTATTCCTCTCTCTAGAGTTTAAAAGCCTGTTTAGCAACAAAACATTTTTCATTAAACTATTTACAATTTTGATTACCAACATGTTTGTTTTTCAAGCATTGGGTTTTCCCGAATACTATAAATGCATTTTCCCTCAAGAAACACGTGAAATCGGCAACTATGCTATTTATATCTTTGGTTTCTGACCAATCGATTAAATCTAGCAGCACTCTATGATTATTCATGAGTTATTCTAAACATAGATCGCTCTTACTGCTATCCTATATCAGTTTATCGTATGTTTTTGTCGGTTTATTTGTTGTTGAATAATTTTTCTTCATACTCAAATTTGAATTTATTGTAAATAGGATTGGAGCGTGATCAGAGTGCTCATTGAAATCAAATATTCCAAAATTACAAAATTATTTCTATTTGTTAACACATAGTCAACAGTACTCATTCCATCAGTAGACTCCCCACGCTCCCTGTCAGAGTGCAGACGACCATTGACCAATGACAAACAACTTAATTGACACATTTCGAGCAGACAATGTCCATCGCATCTACCCTTGGTGTGAATTTACGCGTGGGTTTTGACCGAGTGATAATCATAACAGAATTTGATTGGTTGTCAGCCCTACAACTGGTAAATGACCGTTCAAGAAAAAAATCAGAGTAGTAATATTGTAAGTGCTACAAATTTATTTTACAGTTAACCTATTGTACGTTTCAACTCCTTTACTCAACCGAAAATCTTGTTATAAACACTGAAAATACTAACTGGTAATTACTAAAAGCGAAAATTACATCAAATTTTGTATTAGCATCTTCTCTATTTGTCGAAAAGTAAATAAGATAAAAACAAAGTTTGTAGATTGTGACTGAAAAGGCCGTTTCTTCGGTGTTTGAAAACACATTATTTGGTTTGAACACATTGCTCAGAAGATAAAGGAAAAAATGTAGTGGGTCAAACAGACTGGATTTCTGGAAACCGGTATAAATCTCCGATTTAACCAGACAGTGACGTCATAACCTTGTCTGATAAAATGTCCCGAAAGACTCTTAACTTGCAATCTTGTATTTATAAAAAAACGTTTTGTGAATATTCTTTTGAAGTTATGCTTATATTTAATTACTCAATAAAAGGAGGAGAAAGTTCTTGAATGATTTGTCTACACGTTTATCAAGACAAGATTTAGCGGATAAATCAACGATTCTGATAATATAACATTAATATACATTGTATACAGCAGTAAGAATGACATCGACGAGTTTGCTCGAACCGAGCCTTTCTGTACTCCACTTTTTAGCTCACCTGAGCACATCGTGCTCAAGGTGAGCTTTTGTGATCATTGAATGTCCGTCGTGCGTCGTCCGTCGTGCGTCGTCAGGCGTCAACAATTAAGTGTTTACACTCTAGAAGCCACAAATATGGCCCAATCTTCATGAAACTTGGTCAGAATGATTGTCAGGTCGCAACGATGAACCCTATTGAAAATGGGAAGGATCTGGGCCATATCACAGGAAAAGGAGCCTTAAAGACATTTTTCTTGTTTACACTCTAGAGGCCACAAATATGGTCCAATCTTCGTGAAACATGGTCAGAATAATTGTCAGGTCACAAGGATGAAGCCTATTGAAAATGGGAAGGATCTGAGTCATATCAAGGGAAAAGGGGCCTTAATGATAATTTTCTTGTTTACGCTCTAGAGGCAACAAATATGGTCATATCTTTATGAATCTTGGCCAGAATGTTTGTCAGGTCATAAGGATGAAGTCTAATGAAAATGGGAAGGATCAAGGCCAAATCACAGGAAAAGGGGCCTTAATGACAATTTTCTTGTTTACGCTCTAGAGGCCACAAATATTGTCCAATTTTCATGAAATTTGGTCAGAATGATGGCTAGGTCACAAAGATGAACCCTATCAAAAATGGGAAGGATCAAGGCCAAATCACAGGAAAAGGGGCCTTAATGACCATTTTCTTGTTGACACTCTACAGGCCACAAATATGGTGCAATCTTTATGAAACTTGGACAGAATGTTGGCCTGGTCACGAGGATGAACCATTGTGAAAATAAGAAGGATCTGTGCCTTATCATGGGAAAAGGGGCCTTGTTAACACTCTAGAGACCACTAGTTTTAAAAGTACAATTACGACTTTTGCTGGAAAATTTGATAATAGTTTATTTAGACAAAGATACACTGGTGAGCGATATAGGACCATCATGGTCCTCTTGTTCACATTGACATAAAAAAAGAAAAGACGACAGGGTTGAAACGATATAAAATCTCGCTTCTTTTTTAAAATGAATACTTTGGATCTTTTGAATGGCATTTTAATTTAATAGTACTGCAAATGTCCAAATTCTAAGGATATAAATATTTGCAAAAAGAAAGTGATCGAAGCATGTTAGGCCTGTAATAGCTGACTAATATCAAAAAAAACAGTGTGACCCGTTTAACTGTGACGTATCGGTTGGGAACCAAAATGAATACTTTGGATCTTTTGAATGGCATTTTAATTTAATAGTACTGCAAATGTCCAAATTCTAAGGATACAAATATTTGCAAAAAGAAAGTGATCGAAGCATGTTAGGCCTGTAATAGCTGACTAATATCGAAAAACAGTGTGACATGTTTAACTGTGACGTATCGGTTGGGAACCAAAACTTGGTGACTAGAGCTTGTCAGTGCACTTTAAATGTTTTCTACTAACGTGTTATTGCAAACTTTTTATTATTGATAATGAATATGCCATGGTTTTGTTGGTTTCCATGTGGTTTAACACAGCTTACAACAGTCCAGCGGCTGGAGAACATAACAATGAATTCCTGGAATTTCTAACACCAGTTCTTCCACTCCTTTTCTAGTCTCTAGTTGCTATCCTACATAGGTCTATGATTATCAACCCATAGGTGGGAGACAAATAGTCGGAAAGGATGAGTGCCTCCATCGGGGGTCGAACCCGGGTACAATTTAAATAATTGTCCGACGACCTTACACTGCCCAGCTAAATATGCCGTGGTAGATAACCGTTTTTCTAATAATACAAAATCATTAAAGGGAGACAATGTCCAAAAAACCCTAACTAAAAGGAATACAAAATCCACTAGTATCAATCACGAGGTTTTGTTCACCGAACGTTCTCAACTGATATTGTCTTTCCAAATGACAAAATAATTACAGAAACCCGGCGTTGATTAAATTCCCTCCTCCCACTTTTTGTTTACCTCGATTTGATTGAAGAATGTATGACGCAACAAAAATGAATGACCTCAATGATTGACATGAAACTCAATTGAACTAGCGTTATTTGATGAAAAAATAAGTCGATCGGTAAAACAGTTATAGTTCATATTCTGGCAATTTACACGTATAACCTTGCACTCCGCTTAGGTTATATCGCGTAAATTGCCAGAAATGAACTATAACTATTACTTATTTTATTAAAATAAATAAATAATAAGTTTATATAATAATAATAATGATAATAATAAAAATAATTGTAATAATAATAATAACTATAATAACTATAAAATAATAATAATGATAATAATAATAATACTTTGATAATTATCCCCCGCAGAAGAAATTTTTCGGGGGGGGGGGGGGGTGGGGGTGGTACGGGATATTATTTTTTGCCATGTCCGTCCGTCCGTCCGACATTCGTTTCTGGGCTATTTCTTGAAAACTATAGACCGGATTTCAATGAAACTTGGCACACAGCTTCACTACAATGAGGACATGCGCATATCCTCAGAGTTACCCAGTTCGACTATCAAATTTAGAGTTACTGCCCCTGACTGTTTAAGCCATATACATACATAGTGATATTCGTTTCCGCGCTATTTCTTGAAAACTATAGACCGGATTTCAATGAAACTTGGCACACATCTTCACTACAATTAGGACATGCGCATATCGTCGGGGTTACCCGGTTCGATCGAAAATTTAGAGTTACTGCCCCTAACTGTTTAAGCCATATACATACATAGTGATAATTGTTTCCGTGCTATTTCTTGAAAACTATAGACCGGATTTCAATGAAACTTGGCACACAGCTTCACTACAATGAGGACATGCGCATATCGTCGGGGTTACCTGGTTCAACCGTCAAATTTAGATTTGCTGCCCCTGACTGTTTAAGCCATATACATACATAGTGATATTCGTTTCCGCGCTATTTCTTGAAAACTGTAGACCGTATTTCAATGAAACTTGGCACACAGCTTCACTACAATGAGGACATGCGCATATCGTCGGGGTTACCTGGTTTGACCGTGAAATTTAGAGTTACTGCCCCTGACTGTTTAAGCCATATACATACAGAGTGATATTCGTCTTTGCGCTATTTCTTGTGGGGGATACCAATTCAACGAATTTGCTTGTTTAAATAAAAAAGGGGGGGTAAATAATGAAAAATAAGTAATAGAATAAGAAGAATAAGATAAAATAATGACGAAGATAAAGCAAAATAAGTATTCATATTAAACAAATTTATTTATAACATTTTACTTATTAGAATACAAAGATGGAGAAGAATAGGATAATGCAAAATAAGTATTATTATTTTTTTAAAATAAATAATAATAATAATAATGATAATAATAATTTAAATAATAAGGGGGGGGGGGTAAATAATGAAAATAGGTAATAGAATAAGAAGAATAAGATAAAATAATGACGAAGATAAAGCAAAATAAGTATTCATATTAAACAAATTTATTTAAAACATTTTACTTATTAGAATACAAAGATGGAGAAGAATAGGATAATGCAATAATGTTAATTTTATTTTAAAAAAATAATAATACTTATTTCGCATTATCCTATTCTTCTCCATCTTTGTATTCTAATAAGTAAAATGTTATACACTTTCATTGTAATTATTATCATTACTAATTTTGATTTCATTTTATTTTTTTATTTATTTTTTATATTATTCTATTTAATTTATTTAAGTCTAATAGTTATATACGGTTCTAATCTGCTGATATATTTGGAATTGAAGTGAGAATCTTATGTGCATGATGACGTGGCGTCATTTGGCGGTCGGGGTTAAGTGAATGCTTTTTGCCGTACTGGAAATGACGTCACGTTGCTATTGACTTTGTTTTATACAAAGTGTAATGGAGGAAAGATGAAGATGTAGTTTCTTAATTTTATTATATACTTTGATATTGTCTCTATGTATTTGAACGGGAGGAAAGTGTGCAATATTTTTAGCTCACCTGAGCACAAAGTGCTCAAGGTGAGCTATTGTGATCACTCACCGTCCGTCCATCGTCCGTCCGTCCGTCTGTCTGTCCGTCCGTCCGTCCGTCCGTCCGTCAACAATTTCTTTAAACATCTTCTCCTCCTAAACCATTGGGCCAATCAAGCTGAAACTTGGCAGGGATGTTCCTTGGGTGAAGCTCTTCAAAAGTTGTTAAAAGAATTTAAATCTATAAATAACTCTGGTTGCCATGGCAACAGAAAGGCTGAAAATCACAAAGATCTAAGAGAAATTCTTCTCCTCCTAAACCACTGGGCCAATTAAGCTGAAACTTGGCAGAGATGTTCCTTGGGTAAAGCTCTTCAAAAGTTGTTAAAAAAATTTAATTTCATCAAAAACTCTGGTTTCCATGGTAACTGAAAGGTTGAAAAATGGCCGAAAATGGTCGAAAATCTTAGAAAAAATTCTTCTCCTCCTAAACCACTGGGCCAATTAAGCTGAAACTTGGCAGAGATATTTCTTGGGTGAAGCTCTTCAAAAGTTGTTAAAAAAAATTAATTTCATCAAAAACTCTGGTTTCCATGGTAACGGAAAGGTTGAAAAATGGCCGAAAATCGCTGAAAATCTTGAAAAAAAACTTTTCCACCTAAACCACTAGGCCAATCAAGCTGAAACTTGGCAGAGATGTTTCTTGGGTGAAGCTCTTCAAAAGTAGTAAAAAGAATTTAATTTCATCAAAAACTCTGGTTTCCATGGTAATGGAAAGGTTGAAAAATGGCCGAAAATGGTCGAAAATCTTAGAAAAAAAATCATCTTCTCCTAAACCACTGGGCCAATTAAGCTGAAACTTGGCAGAGATGTTTCTTGGGTGAAGCTCTTCTAAAGTTGTTAAAAGAATTTAATTTCATCAAAAACTCTGGTTTCCATGGTAACGGAAAGGTTGAAAAATGGCCGAAAATCGCTGAAAATCTTTGAAAAAATTCTTCTCTTCCTAAACCACTAGGCCAATCAAGCTGAAACTTGGCAGGGATGTTTCTTCCGTGAAGTTCTTCAATAGTTGTTCAAAAAAATTAATTTCATCAAAAACTCTGGTTTGCATGGTAACAGAAAGGCTGAAAAATGGATGAAAATTGCTGAAAAACTTAGAAAAACTTCTTCTCTTCCTAAACCACTGGGCTAATTAAGCTGAAACATGGTAGGGATGTTCTTTTGGTGAAGCTCTTCCAAAATTGTAATAATAATTTTATTCAATTAAATCTCTGGTTTACATGGTATTGGAAATCTTCGCCTTAACTATTTGGTATATCTTAAACATGGAAGGGATATTCTTAAGGTTTAGGTCTACTAAACTTGAATTCAATTCCATCATTGGTAACTTTGTTTGCAATTAAAAAGAAAATCAAATTGCAGTAGGAGGAAATTAAAGTCTGTTTCTTCTAAATACCCCCTAAATGCACATCAGACAATTTCTGGTATTATAACATTGTTGACAAGTTATGAGTTGACTTACTCAGGTGAGCGATATAGGACCATCATGGAGCTCTTGTTTGATATTGCATACTTTGATATTGCACTAAGATTATTTTCACGTGCACAAATGGACTGGACTACTTTCTGGTTGCTACCTCGCCACAAGTCAACATAAAATCACATTATCAACGCTTTGTTTGCGTTCAATATTCCAAAAATAGTTTTGTCAGCGTAAAGAAATACGTTCTAGTTCTTTGAATGCCTAAAGAGTAATACACAAGTGTTTGTTTTCATCTATTTGAAACATTTTCCGAGAAATAAACCACTTCATCCCCTCCCCCTCTCCGTCGACTCAGATATCCCCCCCCCCCTCCGTCTCAAATTTCTTCCAAATCACTGTATTTGTTTCTCCTTTATTCCTTTATCTATGTTATTTTATAACTCTTTCAAAACTAATTCATGCCCATCCCTTAATGTCTATCATAATATCATAATTCTAGTATCTATCTCTCTTCCTCCCTATCTTTCTCTTTATCTCGTCTTTCACTCCGTCCTGTCCTTTATGAATATCGCTAGTCTGCTCCGGGATCAAGCACGCCGATTTAGTCAGTTCTGGAACATGTAACTAGTAAGAATAACAAATGAACAAGTTTTTATAAATAAATTTATTTCATTTTTATTCAAAGTAAGTCGGAATCAACGCGTATTTAAAGATCTAAAATGCGATTCGGCACAAAAATGTCCGCCGTCTTTTTTGTTTACACTGTCACTTCGTAGCATAGACTGGTTCTGCTGTCGACTCATGTATGAAGCCGACAGGTATACACCGATTTCTTCGTCCATAGTCTAGAGACCTATCCCTTCAAATTTTCTAGTCTATAAAAATGAAAACGAGGCTCCGGTCCGTTACAAAGTTGAAGCGATAATGGCGTTTATTCACTAATCTATGTGTTAAAAGATTACATACTGACGAAAAAACTTTATGGTGATATAGATTATCTATGACTGTTTACTTTCTTTACGGGCAAAACCTTGAAAAACAAACATACGCGAAAGGCAAAATGGCGCCCCCTCCTGACTTGTTGTTTACAAACAATTCATTAGCCAATCAGAAGTGCTAGGTGCGCGTACGTCATCAAATATTGAAAAGCCAATACTGTGTGACAATATTTGGTGACTACCTGTCGGCTTTTATAATAGACGACAGTGGGACCAGTCTATTCGTAGCAACGAATGTATTCATCGGAACGTAAAAATATAACAGAAAGGATTTTGCGGGAAAAGGTCTATTGCGTAACTGTTATTAAAAAGCGGTTTAAATTTAAACAAAAACTTGTTCTTGAAGTATAGGGGATGTAAAAAATCAATAAATAAGAAGTGAATATCGTCCAACAATATCAAAGTATACAATAAAAAGGTTATTGAATTTATATGGGAATATATTGTGTCGGACTCGTCCTTTTGGCGTAGTTGCCCTCGCAAGCTCGGGCACTCTGCCAAAAGAACTCGTCCGACAATATATTCCCATATAAATTCAATAACCTATAATATTATATTGTGTTTTTCTTGATGAAGGTCAGGTGACCGAAAATTTGAAAAAGAGTGTTTATGGAAATAAAATTGAGTAACATGGATTCCCTGTGGAATTTTATTTATTAAATCATGAAAAAAACTTAATTTCACTTGAAATGACATGGTTGATTTTTTGATAGTTGCTGAATTGCAATTGTCCTTCTTATTGACATTGAGTGAACTGCACGACAGTTGGATTAAACTGCCCCATATTTTAACAAAGTACAGTCTAAAGTACTATCCAGTCCATTGATTTTTGTAGAAGACCCGGATGCAGGACTTAGAAAATTACCAGGAAATTTCAGTTTTCTAGACATTTTTTCTTAACCCTCAGATATATTGAGCCTATTTTTGGTATGTGAGTCTGCATTAATGAGTTCCCAAACAAGTTCAAGTTTGGTTACAGTTCCTTTATTTTTGTGGAAGATACTGATGCTGGACTTTGAAATTACCAAGAAATTTCAGTTTTCTGGACTTTTTTCTAAACCCTCAGAGATATTGAGCTTATTGTCGGTATGTGAGTCCACATTAATGAGTTCCAGAACAAGTACGAGTTTGGTTCCGGTTCATTGATTTTTGAAGAAGATACCGATGCTGGACTTAAAAAATTAGTTTTCAGTTTTCTGGACATTTTTTCTTAACCCTCAGATAATTAAATTGAGCGTATTTTTGGTATTTGAGTTTGCATTACTGAGTTACAGAACAAGTTTGAGTTTGGTTCTTGTCCATTGATTTTTTAGGAAGATACCAATGCTAGACTGAGTAAATTACTAGAATATTTGTTTTCCAGACGTTTTAAGCTCCACTGGCCGAAGGCCAGCGAGCTATTGTCATGGCGAGGTGTCCGTCGTGCGTCCGTCCGTCCGTCCGTGCGTGCGTAAACTTTTCTTTAAACATCTTCTCCTCCTAAACCAATGGGTGGATTTTGACGAAACTTGGCCAGAATGTTTCTTGGGTGACCCTCTTTTAAAGTTGTTCAAAAAATTCGGATTGACCCCAAAATATGGGCGTGGCAGGGCAGGGCTTATTTTGACCCCAAAATCTTTGAACAACATCTCCTCCCAAACCATTGGGCCAATTTCAATGAAACTTTACCAGAATGTTCCTTGGGTGACCCTCTTCAAAAGTTGTTCAAGAAATTTGGATTGACCCCCAAATATGGGCGTGGCAGGGCAGGGCTTATTTTGACCCCGAAATCTTTGAACGACATCTCCTCCCAAACCATTGGGCCAATTTCAATGAAACTTTACCAGAATGTTCCTCGGGTGACCCTCTTCTAAAGTTGTTCAAGAAATTTGGATTGACCCCCCAAATATGGGCGTGGCAGGGCGGGGCTTATTTTGACCCCGAAATCTTTGAACGACATCTCCTCCCAAACCATTGGGCCAATTTCAATGAAACTTTACCAGAATGTTCCTTGGGTGACCCTCTTCTTAAGTTGTTCAAGAAATTTGGATTGCCCCCAAATATGGGCGTGGCAGGGCGGGGCTTATTTTGACCCTGAAATCTTTGAACCTCATCTCCTCCTAAACCATTGGGCAAATTTCAATGAAACTTTATTAGGATGTTCCTTGGGTGACCCTCATCTAAAGTTGTTCAAGAAATTTGGATTGACCCCAAAACATGGGCGTGAAAAAAGGCGGGGCTTATTTTGACCCCAAAATTTTTGAATGACCTCTCCTCCTGAACCATTAGGCCAATTTTAATGAAACTTTACCAGAATGTTCCTTGGGTGACCCTCATCTAAAGATGTTCAAGAAATTTGGATTGGATGAGATCCACTTGATCAATAAAATTCAGGTGAGCGGTTTAGGGCCAATCTGGTCCTCTTGTTTCAATCTACATCTAAATAGTTTTCTTTCTTGTAATTTTACATATAAGTTAATTAAGTTCATTCCTTCATAAGTCAGTTTCAACCTAGAAAAAGTCTGAATTCCTTCTGAATGTTGTTCACTTTCATTACCTACTATTTGCAATATCTCTCTTTCAAATCTTGAGATTTTAAGCCAGTGGAGCGATACAGGCCCTCTTGGGCCTCTTGTTTCTTAACCTTCAGAGATATCAAGCTGATTGTTGGTATATGAGTCTGACTATCAATAAGTTACAGAACAAGTTTAAGTTTTATTCTGGTCCATTGATTTTTGAGTAAGATACAGATGCTGGACTTAGAAATTACCAAGAAATTTCAGTTATCCGGATTTTTTTCCTAAACCCTTGGAGATATTGAGGTGATTTTTAATCCCCTACCGTTAAAGCTGTAGAGGACTATAGGTTTGAGCTCTCTCTGTCTGACAACTGTCCATCCGCCCGTCTGTCAGTCCGTCCATAGAAGTTTTTCAGTTTTTTTTCCTAACCCTTGGAGATATTTAGCTGAATTTTGGTATGTTAGTTCACATGAAGGAGTTACAGAATAAGATTGAGTTTGGTTCAGGTCCATTGATTTTTGTGTAAGATACAGATGCTGGACTTAGAAATTACCAAGAAATTTCAGTTTTACGGACTTTTTTTCTAAACTCTTGAAATATTGAGCTAATTTTTGGTATGTGAGTCCACATGAATGAGTTACAAAACAAGTTTGGGTTTCCTTCCGGTCCATTAATTTTTGAGGTTTAGATACTGATGCTGGACTTATAAAATTACCAGGAAATTTCAGTTTTCAGGCCCTTTTTTCTTAACCCTCAGAGATGTTGAGCTGAATTTTGGTGAGTCAATATTGATGAGTTACAGAACGAGTTTAAGTTTTGTATTTGTCCAATGAATTTCAGCAAGATATGGATGCTTTTTCAACAATGAATTCTTTCACAAAAAGTCAGACTTTTAAATTTTCATTTTAAATCTGCAGCTTCTTTGTATTAATTGCAGTCTAAAATTTTGTCTTCTGGCAATAGTTTATATCCTGTAAATGAAGGTTGTTATATATATATTTCAAGAAACAAAATGATTGCTAGCTTTCAAATATTCAATTGTTTCAAACAAAGTTTTCCTAACAATAAAGGATTAATTCTGAAATTGGTTTCACTATTTAAATGTCATTCACCATTTCCTTCAATTTTGTGTAATCGGTGAAGTTTTTAATTGATCTTTGCATGAAGTGCTCATGGCAAAATATTTTGATAACCCTTTGTCCGAAAAGCTTTCATTATCCTAGACATATTCTTGAAAGCTTTTGTTCAAAGTTTACTTGGGCTTTAGGGTCTTAATTCTCTAGGAACAGTTGACTTTATGAAGTATCATTCAGCAAAAACAAAAAGAGACAACTTTTTATGTGTTTGTGTGTATATGTGTATGTTTAAGAATTGCTTATAAAATCTGATACAACTGTAATATTTTGGCGAGGTAGTTATACCTTTACCACCCAAAAAAGATACCACTCTAGGGATATATATAAAGCCGGTAGGGGACTTGGTATTGCAATGCAGTACTTCAGAATGTTTGTAATAAAATAGGTCTTAAGAGATTTCAAAGTGGTGTTTTCATTCAAAGTAAGCTTTATTTAATGAATGTCTAAAGATGTTAAAGACAGTGGAGGGATACAGGCCCTCTTGCCTCTTGTTAGGGCCAATGGTACTGCCTGAGCAGAACCCTGTTGTCTTCATGCTGATTTCTCCATTCCAAACTTGCAAGTATTAGATAATGTAAACTTGATGTTTGACCTTGTCGGGTGACATTGAAAATATGTAGGTTAACTTACAGGAAAACAGGCAGAAAATATAAGTCCAGTATCTTTCTGTTCATAAGTTAAAACATATACATGTTACAGTAATACAGTTGTTATCCCCCTTCCTTTCAAAGAAGAGTAGGTTTATTGCTTTGCACTTGTCAGTTGGTCTGTATGTCAGTCCATCTGTAGACCATTTTGTCCGGAGAATATCTGAAAAAGTATGCAAGCTACAATCATGAAACTTCACTGGTGGATAGATATCATTGAGGAGAAGTGCAGTACAAAAGAGCCACAAGTCCATAACTCTACTCATCATATTTTTAGCTCCACTGGCCAAAGGCCTCTGAGGCTATTGTCATGGCACTCAATGTTCATCATGCATCCTTCCAGGTGCCTGGTAAAAACTTTTCTAAAGGTTTCTTCTCAGAAACTTCATGATGGAATTCATCCAAACTTCACAGGAATGATTCTTTGGTGGTATAATTTGTCCAATGTTTTTTATGATTATATTAATTGTGGAACTTTTCCAACTAAATATGCATGGAAGTCATTGGTCAAAAGTAGACTTTCCCAACATTTTATTTGTGAATGGGAAGTGAGAACATCCACTACGGAATTTAGAATATATAGGGAAATCCAACCTCAGTGTTTTTGCTGCCCGTTATGGCACTTTGCTAAACGAAAGCCACATTTGCTTCAAACATTCTTCTCTGTGGCACAGTTTATTTCATATTTATCATGTTTTTCTACAACTTGTCAAAAATGTCAACTCGATGTCTTAAATGCTAGTATATCTGAACATATCTTAAATGATTGTCCCCGATTCTATGAAATAGCTCGCCATTTTGCAGCTCTGGTTTATTATAAATTTGATAATTCAGTATTTGATAATCTTTTTTCAATGTCTCCTTTACAGTATTTGAGAACCTTATTTGGCTTGAACTTAGAGTTCAATCGTATCTTAGAAGACATGTATGATTGTTTTTACTCACTGGTCTTTCAGTTTATACATAGATTAATATGTGAATACAGACTGCAATATTGAATCAGCAGACGTACGTATAAGATAACTTAATATCTGTCCGTGTCTATTCACCTTTTTAATACCTTTCCTTTTCGTTTCGGGCAAGATATTATTTTAGGTGTATATACATACATAAATACATTATTTATGGTCATTATATTGCATTATATTTCATTTTTCGCTGATAATGTAATATTTTGATCTTATCTTGTTCTCATTTGTTCGCTTCTTCCTTCTCTACTGTCCTGAGTTATTTTTTCTCCGTGTCAATGATTTTTGGTTTCATTTTGTCTTCTTAAATTCTATATTGTTTTTTTCTTATATATATGCTTTTGATATTGTTTTATAAATATATGTAATCTTCAATTTGGAGGAAATAAAGGATAATAATAATAAATAATAATTTCAAAGGCGATCAAGGATTTGTGATCCAATGAAAAACAAGGCTTTAATTGGCATGGCTTATTTACATATATTGTAATATGTGACTTTTCTCAGAATCTAATGGATGAATATAAACCAAATTTGACTTGAATAATCCTTGAGTGACTCTTTATCAGTCTACAAAAAATTATTGTGATCAGATGAAGAATGTCTTTCATGGGCAGAGGTCATATCCAGTATGTTATTTAGTGGAATCATTGAAAAAATCATTTTCTCAAAAACTAACTGATGGACCAAATTTTACTGAAATGTTCCTTTGTCAGAATGCACAAATTAATTGTGACTGGATGAATAATTTATATTTAACAGGCTCCACTGGACTAAGTCTAGCAGAGCTTATGTCATGGCGAGTCGTCCATCATTAATCCATACATCTGTGTGTAAACTTTTCATTTAAACATCTTCTCTGAAACTACTGGGCAGAATTTCACAGGCATGATCCTTGAGACATGCTCTTTCCTAATTCCTTCATTGAATTCTGATAAGGTTGATAACTTTGGTGCTATGGGCTGTCGTGTCACCAAAAAAGGGGCCACAATGGTGAAATATCTTCGTCTCTGAACTTACTGATCAGAATTCATCCAAACTTTATAAAAATGATCCTTGGGATATACTCTTTCAGATTCCTTCTTTAAATTTGGAAAAAAGTTTATTCTGTGGTCTCATAAGATGAAATATAAAAAGAAATCTTCTTCTCTGAAACTAATGGCCAGAATTCAACCAAACTTTACAGGAATGGTGCTGAGGACATGCTGTTTCAGATTTAGTTCATAAATTTCTGATCAGGCTGATGACATGGGCTCCAAGGGCTGTTGCGTCACTGAAAAATGGTCCCACTTAATTAATTATTGTAAATTCTTTTTCTCTGAAACTATTTTTACCCCCCCACCTACAAAAGAGGGGGTTTATTGGTTTAACCATGTCTGTCTGTCTTTCCATCTGTCCGTCCTTCCATCTGTCCATCTGTCCGTAGACTTTTTTGTTTCTGGACTCTAACTCAAGAACCAAATGACCTACAATCATGAAACGTTATACAAATGTTCCTTATGACCCAAGGAAGTGCCCTATTGTTTCTGAACCATATAGGTCAAAGGTCAAGGTCACAGTAAATTTTTGTTCAATTTTTGTTTCCGGACTCTTACTCGAGAATCAAGTGACCTACAAGCATGAAACTTTATACAAATGTTCCTTATGTTCCAAGCAAGTGCCCTTTTGTTTTTGGGTCATGTAGGTCAAAGGTCAAGGTCACAGTCAATTTTTGTTCAATTTTCATTTCTGGACTCTTAACTCAAAAACCAAGTGACCTAGAATCATGAAACTTCATGCAAATGCTACATATGACCTCAATATTAGTTACAAACACATCCTGCACTAATAGCACTTGCATTCTGACAAAGCGCTTGTGGGGGTATTAGTCCGCTCTGTGACAGTTTTAGTGTTCAGAATTCAACCAAACTACAATGGAATAATGCTAATGACATGCTGTTTTATTAGAAACAGAGATATAACAAGAATACATTTGTTGCAAGTAACAACTTACCAAGCTTTTTCTAGTCCGAAAAAGGGTTAAAATTCCATTTATTTCAATTTCAGAGCAATGAACCTTTGTTAAGAGGCTGATATCATGGTCACAGAAGTATGTGCAAAGTTTCGAAACAATAGCTTCAGTAGAAACAGAGATTTGGCATTGTTGCAAATTAAACCTTAACAAAAGCATTAGGCCGATGCCAAGGCATCGCTGACGCCTGGTTTACCAGATTAGCCCCCCTATTCTACAAATAGACAAGCTAAAAACTATTGTCCAGGCTGGAGTAATACCTTAAGTTTGTTTTTGTCTTAAGTACTTTGCCTATATCATATATAAAGGTACTTAAAACTTTTTAGCAATGGGGCAAAACAATGATCATATTCTAATGGGTCAGTACAAAACTATTGTAAGTGCCTATATATTTATAGGCACTTACAATAGCTTGGCACTGAGCCCTGAATTTTTTCTAGTAAGAAAATAACTAAATTTTGGTAAGCTGTTGTCTGGTAGATATCACATAAATGGACATAACATTCTCATAAAATTCTGATCAGGTTGATAACATGGGCTCTAAGGGCTGTCATGTCACTGAAAATGGTCCCACTTAACCCTTTTACAAAATTTTGGACCTGTCCAAATTCACAGGTTTTGCAGACGAAAATTAAAAGTGGATTTTATTTGAAAAATAACCATTCAGTAGGGTAGAAAATAGTGTGGAAAAAGAAGAAATTGCTTGTCAGAAGCAATTTCTTCTTTTTTCACAATGTTTTCTCAATCATAAAATCACAGGCACGTAAAAAGCAGTGATTAAACAGCAAAGGGTTGATGAATTATTGAAAATTCTTCTTCTCTGAAACTATTGTTCAGAATTCAACCAATCTACAATGGAATGATGCTGAGGACATGCTGTTTCAGAATTGTTCATAAAATTCTGATCAGGTTGATAACATGGGCTCTAAGGGCTGTCCTGTCATTGAAAAAATGGTCCCATCGGATGAAATAATGAAAAATCTTTTTCCCTGAAACTACTAATATGAATTTATTGAAACTTTATTGGAATGTTGTTAAGAACATACTGTTTTAAATTTGTTCGTTCATTTCTGATCAGACTGATGACACGGGCTCCACAAGATGTCTCGTCACTAAAAATGGCTCATCAGATGAGATAAAGAAAAATCTTGTTCCCTGAAACTACACTACTCAAAAGTTCTAAGCGGCCACCTTACCTTTCTCCATTTTTCATACATTTTCCGATTTTATCTTTAAATGTGAACTTTGTCTTTCGAAAGAGTGGCCATTCAGTCATCATCCTATCCAATTGTTTTGAAAAATTATGCACCAGTAAGTCCTTAAGACGGAATTAAATGCATGTACCCTCAATTTCAAAAGTCACAAAATTGACACTTTTAAGAGAAATTTGAATTTTTCGATACTTGAAAACTGCGACGCCTATCAACTTTTTGTACAAATATCAGTGGTACAACGCATGTGGACTTCTAAAATTAATAAGAAATGCCAAAACGTTCTACACAATCCTTATCCTAACAAGAAACGCAAAAAATACCCCACCCACCAATGTTACCTTTGAAATCGAGGGTACTCCTACTTTTGTTTAATTGTAAGACATTTCTTGTTGAATTATTTCACTGAGTTTTCTCTTGTTGACTTCATAAATAATTTAGCTACATTATTCAAGCAAAAACGAGTTGAAACCATGCGGCATTTATAAAATATGACCAAAAATGAAAGTGGCCTCTTTGGAGTGTACTGATTAGAATTCATTAAAACTTTATTAGAATGATGTTTAGAACTTGCTGTTTCAAATTTGTTTCGTAAAATTCTGATCAAGCTGATCACATGGGCTTTACACAATGTCTCATCACTGAAAAATAGTCCCATTAGATGAAATAAAACAATAATTATCTTCTATGTAACTATTGTTTAGAATTCAAATAAACTGCAATGGAATGATGTTTATCCTTGTCATGCTGAATAAATTTTGCCTAAAATTTTTCATCAAAATCAAAGGGCAAAAAGGGTTGAAAAATCCAACTGTAGATCAATCTTTAATTGAAAAACTAAATCTTGACAAATCTGGTTTGAAAGTGAGAAACAGGTGGTGTAGACTAACATCAGACTGCACATATGTGCAGGCTGATGTTTGTCTATAGCTCCTGCCGAAGCAGGAATATTCCAGGTTCAGCATGGCAAGGGTAAAGAACATACTATTTCAGATTTGTTCCTAAAATTCTGATCGGGCATATGACATAAGCTTCACAGACTATAAGTCACTGAAAAATGGTCCAATAAGATGAAATATCAAAAAAATCTTCTCTTAAACTACTGATTAGAATTCATTCAATGTTCATTGGAATGATGTTTAGAGCATGCTCTTTCAAATTTGTTCAGATTCTGATCAGCTGTTTACATTGGCTCCAAGGGCTGTTGCTTCACTGAAAAATGGTTCCATAAGAAAAGGGGCTTTAATGTTAAGTTCCTTGTAAAAATAAATCTTTCATATTTTGTGGAAGGATTTTCAGCTCGGCCATGTTTTAGAAGAAAACCGGAAGTGTAATGATCACCTTGACGTTGTTTGCGTTGGCCTTGTTGTTTGCATTGGCAATGTGGTAACAAAGTGTGTGAACGCCGGGAAAAAGTCACTTCCTGTTTTCGAACCTCTTCACCAAATTTAATTATTTTCTTTCTAAAGTCTCTTCTATGCTATACTTTTTGGTGGTGGTAAGCCTATTAGTAAGATAACTAACCAATAACAAACTGTGAGACCTTTATTTTGAATAAATCTTCACAGTTCAGGTGAAATCTTGTCTTCATGCAACTGTACCAGTACTCGGATAATACCAATTTTCGGACAACTGATATCTAATTGCCCTTTTTCACAAATACATCTCCAAATATGGACTTAAAAGTTACTTTACTTATGATTTTTACCATTGTGCTTGCTATTAGATTGTCACCTAAGATAATTAATGAGAATATTCTTCTCTGTGACACTGCTGTGCCATACCGTAGCCTTATTGGAGCTTCACTCACTAATGTTTTCAAACATGTCATCTCACATAAACGATGTGATGCAAACTCCAAAGTCAGTTCACTTATTTTTCTGTTCTGCCTTTTAGCCAGTGAAACATATGATATTGAGCCCAACCCAGGGCCAACAAACATCTCAACATCCAGTGCTGAGGAACACTCCAACTACCCATGCGGACTTTGTAATGTGAATGTGTCTTGGTCCCACAAAGGTATTTGCTGCAACAATTGTGACACCTGGTTCCATATTAACTGCGAGGGTATAGGTGACTCTACCTATGATAGGCTCTCAGATTCCAAAGTTAGTTGGTACTGCTGTTTGTGTGGTTCATCAAATTTTCACCATCTCCTTACTGAGTCACTTGATACATTAAGTGACACTTCATTTTACTGGCCCCTCAGTAACCTGCCAGACCCCAATGAAACACTTGAAAACTCCAGTATGCCATCTGTGTCTCCCAAACATACCTCCACCCCTATCCAACTGAAGCCCAAACCCAAACCAACAAAGCTTAAGAATTCTGAACGTATAACGATTATTAATGTGAACTGTCGGTCAGTAAAATACCTGACTTGCATCAAGTAATTGAGCAGGTAAAGCCCGATATTGTCTGTCTCACTGAGACATGGTTAAAACCTGAAACATGCTCCTCCGAAATCTTCCCTGACAATCTCAATTTTAACATATACAGGGATGATAGATGTGACGGCCAAGGAGGAGGTGTAATAATAGCTATTAGCAAATCCCTATTTAGCCAAGACCAGCCTGAATTAAAAACAAGCTGTAACATTTCTTGGTCCAAAATCAGCCTACCAGGCATCCGCAATATCTTTGTTGGAACCTTTTATAAGCCCCATGAATTGGACACGTCATCTCTCAAAGAATTGTGGTCCTCCCTCCATAAGATCCCAAAAGACAGTATTGTTTGGCTTCTAGGTGATTTCAACCTTCCCGACATTGATTGGGACAGGGAATCCATTAAAGATAACTGCAAGAATAGATCCTTCTATGCAGATTTCCTTGAAAATATGTCTCATCACAATCTTGAGCAAATGGTCAAAATCCCTACCAGGCAAAATAACACCTTGGACCTTTTCTTCACTAGCCACCCGTCTCTCGTACACCAAACCAAGTCCCTTCCCAGTCTCGCAAATTCAGACCATGACATAATTTTCCATGAAATTAAATTAAACCGGGGTCGCCCCCTACAGCCTAGGCGTCCAATTAAAAATTACAAGAAAACAAACTGGGACAGTATCAAATCAGACATGGTCTGGAATTTCTCCTGTAATTTTTTCCAAACAAATCATGATGACCCTAACAAAGCCTGGGTGTCTTTTAAGGATAGCCTCAACCACTCCTGTAGCAAGCACATACCAACAAAGATCTGCAAGCCACGTGCTGACTTGCCTTGGATAACCCCTAAACTGAAAAGACTTATCCATAAGCGTGATAAGCTTTATTCAAAGCTCAAACACAAGTTCGATACTCATAGGCAAGAAGGGTTAAAGTCCCTTAAGTCTACCATCCAAAAATTGATAAGGTCTTCTTACTGGTCATACATGGAAAACATCATATTTAACCATGACTCCCAACCAGGCAGGAATAAGAAATTTTACACTTATATCAAACATAACAAGAAAGAGAATGTTGGCATAGCCCCTTTAAAATCAGAGGGTGTCATATATACCGACCCGGTCTCCAAAGCCAACATCCTCAATAAACAATTTGAGTCCGTTTTCTCCCCCCCAAAACCCCTCAGTCTGTCACATTTATGCTCTAGGATACTTAAACCTGCAAACACAAACATGAACGAAATTGTGGTCACCACCTGTGGAGTAGAAAAACTCCTTCAAGGATTATCACCCCATAAGGCAAGTGGGCCCGACGAGATATCCCCCCGAATTCTGAAAGAACTTAGCCACGAAATAGCCCCCATCCTTGCAGAAATCTTTAATTTGTCGCTCCGCACTGGTATTGTCCCTGAAGACTGGAAGAAAGCCACTGTAGCTCCAGTCTTCAAAAAAGGCCAAAAGTCCCAGCCCAGTAATTACAGACCCATCTCCCTTACCTGTATTGCGTCTAAACTCTTAGAGCATATCATTGTTTCAAATCTCATGTCCTACCTCGATAAAAACAGTATTCTCAGTCCATTCCAACATGGTTTTCGTTCAGGCCACAGCTGTGAAACCCAACTACTTAACTTTACTAGGGATTTATTCAACAACTTGGAATCTGGGTATCAAACTGATGTTGTTGTCATGGATTTTTCTAAAGCCTTTGACAAAGTGGACCACCTTTCCCTCTTGTTCAAACTACAGCAACTCGGTATAAACCCTCAAATTGTCAACTGGATCAAATCTTTCCTTAGTAATCATTCCCAAAGAGTTGCTGTAGAAGGTCAATTTTCCAGTGAACTTCCAGTTCTTTCTGGTGTCCCTCAGCAGGGTTCACTCTGGCTCTCAAAAAGTTTGGGCCATCACTTTCGCCAAATGAAAAAAGTTGGGGCCAACCTGGTGAAAATTGGGGCCACATTTCGGGTGTCTGGGCCGGTACTAATAGACAAAATTTTTATCTATTTTGCATCATTTGTATTGAAATAGAAAACAAAAGTAAAACAAACTGTCTATTTAGACTTTAAAAAAATCTGTTTTCTTCTGGAAACCTTCCTCTTACACACTTAAAATAGCTACATTTTGTAATTGAAACATAAATGGAAAAAGATAAAATCCTATCCTGAAACTGTCGTCAAAGGTGTTTGTTCGAACAAATTTATTGTTTTTTAATTGGTCAATTTTCTTTCAATTAGATGAAAGAAGATGTATTTGTAGGCTGTATCTGTATCAATCTTTGTTTTTTCTCATAGGATGATCAAAGAAACTTGAATGAATTTCAGCCTGTCCTGAGCTAAACTGTGCTTATTGTTTACAGTTATGACTTTTAAACATGATTTCACTATTTAAAATGTTTTCGTTTTATTACACTACTACAGAGTCTTGGCTAGGTTGACTAGTTCGCAAACTTGGCATGTGCAAATGTCTGACTTTAATGGTAGACACATATTTCACTATGTCTACTCTACAGGCTCTCTGGAGTAAGAGAATTGATGATTACACTCAAAGGTTTAATGCCGTATAAATATAATCCATAGATAATTTTGATTTAGGGTTTTTGTAATAAAAATTTAAGTTTTTATGTTAAATAAGCGATTCTTAGTACATTGCATACTAAAAATCTTTCATAATTATAATTTTTCTAACATTATTTTCATGTTAGAAGTGAATTAGAACTTAATATAGAAAAAGTAAATGAAAAATTTTTAAAGGGAGGTAACTGAAATGCATTAATATGTCTGACAAATGCTACACGAAAGTAACAATAATTCTTTTCTTACCAACTTTCTTCCTGATAAGAATTACTGTTTTTCATTGGAAATCCTTACAATTATCAGGGTTTTTTTTTGCATGAGAACCTATTTTTCACCTCATAGAGATCGGGTGCCTGTAAAGTCACTCACTGTCGATCTCTGAATAATGTTCATGATACATAGCCTACTTTTCTGCTCGGAGATAGTTTTTGCCAAGACTTTAATTAACAATTTCTAAACGGATTTTGGAAAGAATACAGCCAGTTTTGATTTATTGATGAAGATTCTAATGATTGTTTTTTTCTACAAAACACAATGCTTTTCCCAAGTTAATAAAATAACCTGCCTGTCAGACTGTAAACCAGTGCATGGCGGATCAGCTACGTCCACGACAATATTTACTCGCTAATTGGAGTGGTATCTAGAGTTAAATATTTAGCTATCATTTATTAAATTTTCAAATAAAATTTATAATTGATAGGGTTATTCAGTTTAAAACTTGCCAAATACATCTCTGGTTGATATTTTTGCATTGAATGGCCACAATTTAACAACTTCCGTGCATGTCGCATTTTGTATTCGCCAATATTCGGTTCTGAGACAGACGAATACGATACGTATTCGCCGAGAATAAGATATTCGGTTCACCGAATATTCGAGTGTAACGTTACAGCCCTAGTAAACAATGTAGTTAATGTAGCCGTTTGTAGCCGTTTAAAGCCTATTTAGTGTAATTGATATATGTATGAAATTGTTCAAAACCAATATGCATATACAGTGTGATAAACAACACGGGTCGAGCATGAATATGTAATGAGGTCAGATACTAGACCTGCCTACCGTGTTTGAAGCGTATAGGTAAATGTGAATGAATCCAGCTGTCAGTAAAAAATCGATAATCAGACCCCGTGAATGACGCGTGCCGCGTGTAGGCTACTAGACGGATTAGCGAGTGTATTCCCTTAGGGCAGTCTGGTTATGTATATTGTTATTGATATTTGCTTATCGTGTATTGAGTTGGGGCCATTTGATAATTTTTGGGGCCACTTGATTTTTGTTGGCGCCAGGCATTTTCGCCAAATGAAAAATTCTTGGGCCACTTTTAAATTTTTGTCGCATTTGGCGACAATGGCGACCGACAGCGCCAACGTTGCCTCAGGGATCAGTTCTAGGCCCCTGTCTCTTCCTCATATACATTAATGACCTCCCAGATTCAGTCAAATGTAACGCTAGAATGTTTGCCGATGATACTATTGTTTACTTAACCATCCACACAAAAAATGATACCCTATCCCTTCAGCAAGATCTACATAACTTAGAAAACTGGGAGAGAACCTGGTCAATGGAATTTAACCCTGATAAGTGTGAAATCTTAAGAATAACGAGGAAGAGACATCCACTAATCTACCCTTACAAACTTCATAATACAGAACTAAAGGCAACCAATGCAGCCAAGTATCTAGGTGTCACCATCACTTCTGACTTAAATTGGTCTAAGCACATAGAAAACATCACATCAAAAGCAACATCAACCCTCCGCTTCATCCAAAGAAACATACGGACCAATAACAAACAGGTCAAAACTGCTGCCTATAACACATATATTAGACCTCAATTAGAATATTGCTCATGCATATGGCATCCCTGGCAAAAAACCCTCTCCCATAATATCGAAAGAGTGCAAAGATCAGCAGCTAGGTATGTCATGAATGACTACAACTACACCAATAGTGTCACCCAAATGATTAACACCCTTAACTGGAAATCCCTACATGAAAGAAGGCTACATAATTCCCTCATACTATTTTATAAAATCAGAGCTGGTACAATAGCTGTAGATAACAGTCACCTTATACAAACAAGAAATCTTAACTATCTTATTCCGTTCTCAAAGACTCAATACTTCACTAATTCCTTTTTCCCCAGGACAGTGAAACAGTGGAACACTCTACCAACTAGTGTCAAGTCCAGCCCTAGTCTCGGCATATTCTCCGAAAGACTAGCGGCAGTCAATCTTGTATAAACTACTATCTGCTTTTACTTTTTAACTGTAGCATACTATATCTTCTTTTATAGAATTTTAACAATGTAAAATATCTTCTCTTTTCTTAACAGCTCTTTTACCGGCTATTAGCACACCCGCACCCAGTTATAATCGGCAATCGATTGTTGGGTTAAACAGTAGATGTAAATATTAACCTTAGTCATAACTTTTGAATGGTAAGTGATAGGGCCTTCATTTTTCACATGATGATTGCCTTGGACAAGACCTATCTGTAGGCTTTAAGTTCAGTCATCAGTCAAGGTCAAGGTCATTTTTCAAGGTTAATTTTGTGAAAAAAAGATTTTTTCAATGACCATAACTTTTGAACATTAAGAGATAGAATAGAATGTCCTAATTCAGACACCCTCCTAATTCGGACACCACTTCATTTTTTTTAATATCCTTTGATTTTGGGACTTGTAATGCAATAAAAATGTGATTATTCACTAAGTCCTTACACCTGGCTTAGATGGAAAATTTCTATCTTTATGGAAAAGGGGTGGAAATTGTAAAATTCACTTTTTTTGTAAAGTGTTATTTGGACGGGCTAAAAATCAAGCTCATTTAATGAAAAGTAGAGGTGTTGGAATTAGGACGACAAGCTGGACAATTCATCCTAATTCTAACACCCTTGAAGGGTTAATAATTATGATTTCAAGGAATCATGATTTGATGTCCAAGAAATGAAAATACAGGCTGGCAATACTATCCTTAGATAATACAAAGAATGCATGCATAATCATTTTAGAAATTGAATCTTCTGCAAATATGAATAAAAAATATTTATATGATTTGACTTAAACAGAAAAATTCTCTCATATAAGTCTTCATATATCAATTATGAATAAATTGGCTTGTAATAATTTCTCAATCTTTAAAATTTGTTTATTCTATTGATTTAATCTAGTAAAGTAAATTATTTTTAATTTACAAAATTGTACAAGGGCTAGATAAGAATAAGCCAATATTTTAGACTATCAGTATCAAACCATTTAGGCACCTAAAATCTTACAAATATTAAGAGGCATTTTGTTCTGTCTTTGAAAATGGAAAGCTGAATATTTGTACTTTTCGCTTATACTTGTTGATTGGGTTCTCTTGAGATCTATATCTACACCAGTCTTTGTTAACAATGACAATGCAACGAGCATAGTCTCTTTGGAGAGACTTATTATTATTATAATGCAGACCGAGTTCATCAGCATATATGTTTTTTTCGTATGCATTAAGTTCCAACTCATCATTTCAAATACTTATTTATAGATTTTATGGACAGCTGTAAATATCATTTTACATGTATTTGGAACGCAATGATAACCTTCACTTTGATTATATATTTTACTTTTACATATATTTCAGAGGCGTATCCAGGTTGAAATGAATATCACGCACGGTTTGGGGGAGGGTGCGGGAGGGGGTGTTACTGAAAAATTGAACTCGATTGGTGAGCTCTGGTGCATATTGAAGGGTATTAGAGAGGCAGATATTCGGAGCTCAAAATACGATATATTTGGGCCAGTTTTCACATACAATTCAATATTTAACCAAAACTTTTATGGACATGCTGTTTTGACATAAGTACCTATATGTCTAGTTCGTCTTGAAGTAAAGTCCTTGAGGCCAGTGACTATACAAGAAATGTTATGACAGCTCTTTTCATGGTAAAACAAAGGCACCACCAATAACACAAACTTGTTTGTCTGGTTTGATCAAACACTGTCATGGGCTCAGCTCCGTCCATAAACAGGGACAGAGCCAGGCTATTACAGTGTATGGTCAAACCAGGCAGACAACATCAAATCTACCTAATTAGAAGGGAGCACTTAAAAATTATGTAATACTTTTCATGGAATATTTCATGTATATTATGTCCAAACATACTGCATTATATAAATTGTTGATTCGATTCTAAAAGATACAAATTCAATAAGTATCGCGATGGTAGCTCCGCTAGATATGATAACTCTAGATAGATAATGATAAACTTAACATACCTTTCTGGGAATGCAAAGTGATGCACAGTTTCCCATTTAGAGAGTAATAGTGTTTTCTTGGTCGAATCATGCAACCCCTGTGTCATAGCTTCCTCGTCAAATACGTCTGGATACGGAGGATTGTTTAGCGAGGTGGACGTCGCCATGTTTAAATATTTCCGCTCACAAACTTTTCAAGAAGGACAACTCGCTCATACTTATTTTCTTTTGGTTAAGACGGCTTACCTTTCGTTGTTTTTATATGTAGAATGAAACCATCAATTAAGGGCCATCTTGGCTATTTGCAAATTTAAGTAATTGAACATTCAGATAAATCTAGACAGCTGCAGTCCAAGGATTAAGGTAGGCTATAACCCCCATTGGCCTTTGACTTAGAGGCCGTTTTTGGCCATGTTTAATTTTTATACGCCTGTCGAAGACGGGACGTATTATGGGATCACCAGTGGCGTATGGCGTCCGGGCGTCCAGCGGCGTCCACTTCTTTGTTCGGAGCAAAACTCTGTCACTTGAAGTCCGATAGACTTCGAACTTGGCAATTGTATTCTTCTCATCATTGCGGAGTGCAGTGCACAAGAACCATAACTCTACCTGGCCTATTTTTTTGAGTTATTGCCCTTTGTTGTTTTTCATACTAGAATCGTGTCCGGAGTATATCTCTTTAAGTATAATAGCTAGGATCATGAAAATTCACGGGTGTATAGATCTCACCAAGGGGGAGTGCAGTGCACAAGAACCACAACTCTACCTGGCCTATTTTTTGAGTTGTTGCCCTTTGTTGTTTTTCAGACTTGAATCTTGTCCGGAGTATATCTCTAAAAGTATAATAGATAGAATCATGAAACTTCATGGGTGTATAGATCTCACCAAGGGGGAGTGCAGTGTACAAGAACCACAACTCTACCTGGCCTATTTTTTGAGTTATTGCCCTTTGTTGTTTTTATACGCCGCCGGAGGCGGACGTATATTGGCGTCATCTTCTCCGTCTGTCCGTCCGTCCATCCGTCCATCCGTCCGTCCGTCCATCCGTCCGTCCATCCGTCCGTCCGTACGTCCGTCCACTTTTCTTGTCAACGCAACTCCTCCTAAACTACTGGCTGGATCTTCTTGAAACTTGGTCAATATTATCACCTCAATTGGTAGATGTGCATGAAGGAAGGATTTTACGGTTCGTTGATTTTTGCCTGAGTTATGCCCCTTGATAACTTAGTCTCTGGGTCCACTTTTCTTGTCAACGCAACTCCTCCTAAGTTTCTGGCTGGATCTTCTTGAAACTTGGTCAATGTAATCACCTCAATTGGTAGATGTGCATGAAGGAAGGATTTTACGGTTCATTGATTTTTGCCTGAGTTATGCCCCTTGATAACTTAGTCTCTGGGTCCACTTTTCTTGTCAACGCAACTCCTCCTAAGTTTCTGGCTGGATCTTTTTGAAACTTGGTCGATGTTATCACCTCAATTGGTAGATGTGCATGAAGGAAGGATTTTATGGTTCGTTAATTTTTGCCTGAGTTATGCCCCTTGATAACTTAGTCTCTGGGTCCACTTTTCTTGTCAACGCAACGCCTCCTAAGTTTCTGGCTGGATCTTTTTGAAACTTGGTCTATGTAATCACCTCAATTGGTAGATGTTCATGAAGGAAGGATTTTACGGTTCATTGATTTTTGCCTAAGTTATGCCCCTTAAAACTTAGTCTCTGGGTCCACTTTTCTTGTCAACGCAACTCCTCCTAAGTTTCCGGCTGGATCTTCTTGAAACTTGGTCAATGTTATCACCTCAATTGGTAGATGTGCATGAAGGAAGGATTTTATGGTTTGTTGATTTTTGCCTGAGTTATGCCCCTTAAAAACTTAGTATCTAGGGCTCATTGAAATTGCAGCCTTTTGAACACAAATCCTCCTTACTTTTTGTCTTTATTTAAATGAAACTTGGTCAATGTCATCACCATAATTTGAAGATGTACATGGATCAAGGATTTTATGGCTCATTTATTTCCCTGAATTATGCCCCCTTAAAACTTAGTGCCTGGGGCTTATTGAAATTGCAGCCATGTGAAGGCAACTCCTCCTAACTTTTTGTCTTGATTTAAATGAAACTTGGTCATTTTCAATTTGGTTCTGTCAAAATAAGTAGTGTCTACAATTATTTCTGTGAAACAGCAGCAATGTGGCGGCGTATTTTGTGACGATGGCACTCTTGTTCATACTAGAACCGAGTCCGGAGTATATCTCTAAAAGTATAATAGCTAGGATTATGAAACTTCATGGGTGTATAGATCTCACCAAGGGGGAGTGCAGTGTACAAAAACCATAATTCTACCTTACCTATTTTTTGAGTAATTGCCCTTTGTTGTTTTTCAGACTTGAATCTTGTCCGGAGTATATCTGTAAAAGTATAATAGCTAGGATCATGAAACTTCATGGGTGTATAGATGTCATCAAGGGGGGGGGGGGGGGTGCAGTGAACAAGAACCATAATTCTACATGGCCTACTTTTTGAGTGATTCACCATTGTTGTTTTTCATACTAGAATCTTGTCCGGAGTATATCTCTAAAAGTATAATAGCTAGGATCATGAAACTTCATGGGTGCAAAAATTTTCATTCAATATAACCTCAGTTCTTTTCAAACCTCAGTTAATACTAAGCAGTGTGACGGGCGTATCTTGATACTTGGCACCTTGTTCATTTTTAGCTCCACTGGCTGAAAGCCACTGGGGCTATTGTCATGGCGTTGTGTCTGTCGTGCGTTTGTCCGTGTGTGCGGTCGTACACTTTTCTTTGAAAATTTTCTCCTCAGAAACTACTTGATGAATTTCAACCAAACTTCACAGGAATGATCCTTGGATGACCCTCTTTCAAAGTTGTTCAAGAAATTTTGATCCAATGAAAAACAAAGATTAAATGGGCGTGGCTAATTTCCAAATATGGTAAGAAGTGAGTTTTCTCAGATTCTAATCAATGGATACCAATTAATTTTTACATGAATGATCTTTGGGTGACCCTTTATCAGTTTACAGAAAATCATTGTGATCGGATGGAAAATATGCATTTTATGGGCGGAGGTCAATTCTCTATATGTTATATAGTGGAAATTTTGAAAATCATTTGCTCAGAATGTAACTGAAGGGTATCAACCAAATTTCACTTGAATGATCCTTGAGTGACCCTTTATCAGTCTACAAAAAATCATTGTGATCGGATGGAAAATATCACCTCAATTGGTAGATGTTCATGAAGGAAGGATTTTACGGTTCATTGATTTTTGCCTAAGTTATGCCCCTTAAAACTTAGTCTCTGGGTCCACTTTTCTTGTCAACGCAATTCCTCCTAAGTTTCCGGCTGGATCTTCTTGAAACTTGGTCAATGTTATCACCTCAATTGGTAGATGTGCATGAAGGAAGGATTTTATGGTTTGTTGATTTTTGCCTGAGTTATGCCCCTTAAAAACTTAGTATCTAGGGCTCATTGAAATTGCAGCCTTTTGAACACAAATCCTCCTTACTTTTTGTCTTTATTTAAATGAAACTTGGTCAATGTCATCACCATAATTTGAAGATGTACATGGATCAAGGATTTTATGGCTCATTTATTTCCCTGAATTATGCCCCCTTAAAACTTAGTGCCTGGGGCTTATTGAAATTGCAGCCATGTGAAGGCAACTCCTCCTAACTTTTTGTCTTGATTTAAATGAAACTTGGTCATTTTCAATTTGGTTCTGTCAAAATAAGTAGTGTCTACAATTATTTCTGTGAAACAGCAGCAATGTGGCGGCGTATTTTGTGACGATGGCACTCTTGTTCATACTAGAACCGAGTCCGGAGTATATCTCTAAAAGTATAATAGCTAGGATTATGAAACTTCATGGGTGTATAGATCTCACCAAGGGGGAGTGCAGTGTACAAAAACCATAATTCTACCTTACCTATTTTTTGAGTAATTGCCCTTTGTTGTTTTTCAGACTTGAATCTTGTCCGGAGTATATCTGTAAAAGTATAATAGCTAGGATCATGAAACTTCATGGGTGTATAGATGTCATCAAGGGGGGGGGGGGGGGGTGCAGTGAACAAGAACCATAATTCTACATGGCCTACTTTTTGAGTGATTCACCATTGTTGTTTTTCATACTAGAATCTTGTCCGGAGTATATCTCTAAAAGTATAATAGCTAGGATCATGAAACTTCATGGGTGCAAAAATTTTCATTCAATATAACCTCAGTTCTTTTCAAACCTCAGTTAATACTAAGCAGTGTGACGGGCGTATCTTGATACTTGGCACCTTGTTCATTTTTAGCTCCACTGGCTGAAAGCCACTGGGGCTATTGTCATGGCGTTGTGTCTGTCGTGCGTTTGTCCGTGTGTGCGGTCGTACACTTTTCTTTGAAAATTTTCTCCTCAGAAACTACTTGATGAATTTCAACCAAACTTCACAGGAATGATCCTTGGATGACCCTCTTTCAAAGTTGTTCAAGAAATTTTGATCCAATGAAAAACAAAGATTAAATGGGCGTGGCTAATTTCCAAATATGGTAAGAAGTGAGTTTTCTCAGATTCTAATCAATGGATACCAATTAATTTTTACATGAATGATCTTTGGGTGACCCTTTATCAGTTTACAGAAAATCATTGTGATCGGATGGAAAATATGCATTTTATGGGCGGAGGTCAATTCTCTATATGTTATATAGTGGAAATTTTGAAAATCATTTGCTCAGAATGTAACTGAAGGGTATCAACCAAATTTCACTTGAATGATCCTTGAGTGACCCTTTATCAGTCTACAAAAAATCATTGTGATCGGATGGAAAATATGCATTTTATGGGCAGAGGTCAATTCTCTATATGTTATATAGTGGAAAATTTGAAAATCATTTTCTCAGAATGTAACCGATGGATATCAACCAAATTTCATTGGAATGATTCTTGAGTGACCCTTTATCAGTGTACCAAAAATTATTTTGATTGGATGAAAAATATGTATTTTATGGGCGGAGGTCATTTCTCATTATGTTAAATAGTGGAAACTATGAAAATCATTTCCTCAGAATGTAAACTGATGGATATCAATCAAACATTATTGGTATGATCCTTTGTCGACCCATTATCATGCAGCCAAAAATTATTTTGATTTGATGAAAAATGTCTTTTAAGAGTGGAGATCATTTCTCTTTTTGTTATATAGTTGAAACTTGGAAAATCATTTTCAACATAAGTAGAACCCCAAATATCTAAAAATCTAGTCAAAATATTTGTTTTTACAAGAATTTCAAGCCTGTGGAGCGACACAAGCCATTCATGGCTTTCTAGTTCCAACTGATGTCACGTACGTGCATGAGCCTGGCTACGCCCCTGTATTTAGATAATTTCAAAATAACACCCTGTCATGTAATCTTATTCTTTTAAAATGACCATTAACTATTTCCACTAAATATTTCATAAAGCACATGCATATATGTATAGGCCTAGCTTAATTAAATGTGTTTAAGATACTGTATAATGTTCCATTCAATGCAAGATTTTGGTCAAAGTAGCAGATTCTTTTATGGGAAATTATACACGGCAAAGTGAGGAGCAAGTAATTATGTTAAACGGTACATAAGAGCATGAAAGAAAGATTTAATTTCCGTCATTTAGCTTCAAATATGTTAAAAATAATTATTTTTGACTGTTTATATGTTGAGTCAAACATTTCTGAGGTTTTTGTATTGGTTCCAAATGGTGTAGGAATTAGGAAGTGGGGTGTTGGAATTAGGATAGCAAGTAATATTTGGGTAAACAGGGACACGTAAGTAAAAGAACATTTGATTGGTCAAATTTTCAAGATAAAGACCTCTTTAAATATTTAAATGACCAATGAAATGTCACTTAACAAGATGGTAGATTTCCTTTAGGGAAGAAAAGAAAAAATAAAATGATATATTTATTTGGCCTTAAGGTGTCAATAATAGGACACTTTGCTCTAGGGCTTTCATATTTCACATGATGATTGCATTGGAGAAGATCTCTCTGTTGCTAGCTAGTCCAAGATGACCAGTCAAGGTCATTTTTCAAGGTCAAATTTGTTAAGAAAAATAATACTTTAACATGGCCATATCTTTTGAATGGTAAGTGATAGGGCATTCATATTTCACATGATAATTGCTTGGGACTAGACCTTTCTGTTGGTACCAAGGTCATCACTCAAGGTAATTTTCAAGGTCAAATGTATGAACAAATTAAAACATTTATATGTCTTTAATTTTTGAATGCTAGGTGAAAGGGCCATCATATTTCAAAAAAGTTTTTTTGATAAAAAAAAATCAATACCTAAGGTATAATGATCACCTTGGCGTCATTCTCTTTGGCGTTTGCGTTAGTGTTTGCGTAGGCAGACAAACTTTAACCTTTGTCATAACTCTGTTGTTATTGGAGATCTTCATGAAATTTGGCATGTGTGTTTACCATCACAAGACCTATCAAGACTACCAAGGGGGATATCTGTTTGAGCATTTTTGTAAGAGTTATGCCCTTATTTATGCTCCCCAAAAGTTTTTTTGGGGGAGCATATAGTTGTTGGCTTGTGTGGGCGTCTGTCCGTCCTTCTGTCTTTCCGTCCATCCTTTCGTCCGACATCATAAATCAGGAACCCTTGGGCCTAATTACTTGAAACTTCATACAAAGTCTTCCCACAAAATTTCCAAGACAGCTTTTTAGAATTTTCTTGAGTCAAGGCTGCGTCGTGGAAAAGTTGACCTTAAGGTAAAAATTAGGTTTTGCCAATTTCTCCTAGTCTTATGGTCAGAATTTTATGAAATTTCATATTTGAGTAACACATCAAATCTTTTTGACCTTAAGGTTTTGAAGATTTACGTTTAAAATGTGTCATGGGAAAAAGGTCCTAGATGTTATTAGCTGGACATAAATTCTCTTTTCGTCATGCAAAAACTTATATTGGCCATAACTTTTGATAGATTACTGAAATAGTCTTCATATTTCAAATGTGCGTTGCTTGTGACAAGCCCTTTTGTTGTGTATAAGTTCAAGGTCATCAGCTAAGGTCAATGTCTTGTGTCCAGGTCAGAACTTAGAAAATTGAAACTTTAAAATTGGCCATAATTTGGCAATGGTAAGTGATATAGCCTTCATATTTCAAATGTTTGACTTGTGACGAACCTTTTACTAGGAAACTAAGACAAGGATCTCACCCAATGTCGAGGTCAAATTGTCAATGTCAATAATTTACATCATAAAAACTCAAAGTTAGCCATAACTTTTAATTGGAAAGAGATAGGGTCTTCATATTTCCCATGTGTTTTGCTTGTGATAGACCTTTCTGTTGGTACCAAGTTCAAGGTCATCAGTCAAGTTCAAGGTCATTTTTCAAGGTCAAATTTGTAAAAAAAATAAAACTTACATTGGCCATAACCTTTGAATTGCAAGTGATAAGGCCTTCATATTTCACATGATGATTGCCTGGGTCAAGGTCTTTCTGTTGGTACCAAGTGCAATGATAATTTTCTTGTTTACACTCTAGAGGCCACAAATATGGCCCAATATTCATGAAACTTGGTCAGAATGTTTGTCAGGTCACAAGGATGAAGCCTTTTGAAAATGGAAAGGATCCATGCCATATCATGGGAAAAGGGGCCTGATAATTTATGTTTACGCTCTTGTCCCTAGGGGCCACAATTTTGATTCAATAGTGATGAAACATTTTCAGAATGTTGGTCAGGCCAGAAAATTTGTTTAGAAAAGGCTAGAAACCTATGCAGGGATCATAGGAATCCAATGTCTTTCTTTGAAAAATTAAATAGTCATAAATGATCTTTTAAAGCACTTAATTTTGCTAAGGGACCAGGCGGCGGCAGATATCCTTTTCGACATTTCGATGGCTCAGCGCGAAACAGTTGTAACTGCCTATATGTTTATAGGCAGTTACAACTGTTTCGTACTGAGCCATTGATTTGTCTCCCACCAATGTTTGACTAATCATAATCCTTTCTGAAATAAGCAGCTGTTGCGATATGGCTGAAAACTTTAAAAGAGGGGGTAAACGCATATTCAAACAAAACAAAGCCGCTGTCAAAGCACAGTTGGTAACGTGTCTGACTGTCAATCAAGAGGTCCCGGGTTCGATCCGCAACGGTGGCACTCATTCTTTCCCACTATTTGTCTCCCACCAATGGGTCGATAATCGTAGACCTATGTGAGATAGCAGCTGAAGACTAGGAACGGATGTTGTAGTTGTACTGCTGAGAGCCTATACCATGAAACCATTGTTAGGTGCTCCAGCCGCCGCGACATAACTGAATAATGTTGAAAGTGGCGGTAAACTCCATTTAATCAATCAAACAAAGCAAAGCAAAGCAAATAAGCTAGACAATGAAGAATTTGAGTATTAAGGAAGTGAAACTGTAAAAGTTTTGCACCATTTCGAAAATCATGATCTTTTTCAATGTTAACTGAGGTTTTCTAATGAAAATCTTCAGGAAACCTTGGTTAATTTATTAAAATTCATTACTGCCGAAATTTTGTTGATTTAGTACGAGTCCACTACCTTAATAAGATGACGCCTGAATATAGTTTATGTTCATGCTGTATTGCGGATAAAGGTGCATCTACCAACTTCTTTCTGTTATTTCTCACACCAGTATGCGCTTTGTTTCTACACCAGAAATGCGACAACATTCATAAGGTTTACAAACTGCCTATTATATCTATAAGGTAGTGGACCAGTAATAGTTCCGCAACATTTCGGAAATCACAATCTTTCACAAAAAATTTTGACCGAGGTTTCCTCATGATATCAGTAGGAAACCTCTGTTAACACTGTTAAAGTACATTTAGTTCATTACCTCCAGAACATTGTCAAATTATTACGGGTCCACTACCTTAAGGCGTACTTCCTATTTTTCACCCATTGTCAGCCCCATTAGGAGCAACCTCACTGGAATTTACTTCCGGAGGTCGTTGTATGGTAAAAGTAGATCTTAGAGAAAAAAAATTGTCTTGAAAATGGCATTTTGAAGTGGAGAATAGATTTCCATGTGCATAATTATTTGGTTTTTTTTGCTAGTTTGGAATCTCTTCTTTAATATAACGCTTGGTTCGATCTTTTTTTGTGCACGATTTCCTTTCCGGGAGAACGGATAAAGGAAGGGGGGCATACCCGAACTAACTGTCCTCTTCATGGGTGGGAAAAGACGGCGCCTTTACTCTCGCTTATATAGAACAAAGAAGGCCAAAAATCCGGTGGGGTCTGACCATTAGCTTTGTCGGCAGAGCAACTGACTTTAAATGTGTTTTCGATTCCATGGCTAACTGGCACACTATCAAACTAATAAATGAGCCAATATCATGAGTGACCAACGTCTGAATGGTAACAACACGTCTACATGACGTCACAAGGGGCCTTTCTTATCTCGAGCGACACCAGCCCTGTGTTCAGGAAGTAAATACGGCGCAAACAGTTTTCCAATTATACCCTGCTTTGCACGTGCACTTACACGGAAAGCGGGGTATAATTGGAAAACTGTTTGCGTCGTTTTGACATCCTGAACGCAGGGCTGTTCCACAAGAAAGAGTGAGGTCTGAGAAACCGTTATCTCCTATCATTTTCAATGTAAAAGTTGATCTTTGATCACTCACTTGAAATTGTAGGTCTATAGTGCTTGCGAAACTGATTTTTTGTTTGTTAATATGGGTATAAACGTTGCTTTCAATAGATTTAAATGTAAAATTCAATGACTTGTGCACCTATCAATAGTTTCTTGTGTCTCACTGCTAGGCTAGAACATTTCATCTGAGCCTCAGTCGCCCTTCTATCTTAGGCTTATCACTCGCCCATTCTGTGGGAGACAAATGACACTAATCGCAATGACATTTGTCAAATATTGGATGAAATATGGTCGAACCGGAGATCGAACCAACTACCCCATCATTGAAAACCAGACACGTTTCCGACTGTCCTAACCGGGCTTGGCAGAACTTTCTAAACCAAGCTGTTAAAATGTGAATTGCCTGTCCAGAGTAGCCAAACTTAAGAGTTGCGTTATAACCAGATATCAGTGCATGCTCTATGCATACCAGTAGACTGATTTCTGCTTTTTTAGCTCACCTGAGCACATCGTGCTCAAGGTGAGCTTTTGTGATCATTGAATGGACGTTGTGCGTCGTCTGTCGTTTGGCGTGAACAATCTTAGTGTTTACACTCTAGAGGCCACAAATATGACCCAATCTTCATGAAATTTGGTCAGAAGGTTGGCCAGGTCACAATGATGAACCCTATTGAAAATGGGAAGGATCTGTGCCATATCACGGGAAAAGGGGCCTATGTGACTATTTTCTTGTTTACACTCTAGAGGCCACAAATATGGCCCAATCTTCATGAAATTTGGTCAGAAGGTTGGCCAAGCCACAAGGATGATCCCTATTGAAAATAGGAAGGATCAGTGCCATATCACGGGAAAAGGGGCCTTAATGACATTTTTTTTGTTTACGCTCTAGAAGCCATAAATATAATTCAATTTTCATGAAACATGGTCAGAATAATGGCTAGGTCACAACGATGAAGCTCTTTCAAAATTGGAAAGATCCATGTCAAATCACGGGAAAAGGGGCCTTAATGACCTATTATTTTTTAGAGGCCACAAATATGGCCCAATCTTCATGAAACTTGGTCAGAATATTGGCCAGGTCACATGAAACTTGTTTAGAAAAGGCTAGAAATTTATGCAGCCATCATAGAAATAGCATAATGTCTTTCTTTGAAAAATTTAATGATCAATTAATGATCTTTCAAGTATTTAATTTCGCTAAGGGAGAAGTCAAAGAGACGAAGGTGAGTGATATAGGACCATCATGGTCCTCTTGTTTGCTGTGGCATACTCGTTTCAATGAAAATGTGCATACATTTTCTTTTTTTTCGTGCAAATGCTACGGAATGAGTGTGACTGAGTAACAAAAAAGCGCTCAAAATGTATTTTGGGTAGCTCAACACAAGTATGTGACCAAAACCGGAAGTGACAGACGCACTAGGCTGGGCTCGCTTCAAGGGCGCAAAATTCTGCGTCCGTGTAGTCTCTGTCATTACCTTGACTAGCAAATGTCAATAAAGTAAGCGTATAGTCACTGTCAGTCATTCAAAACAGACCAAGAAGTATGTTAAGTTTATTTTTTTGCCAAGTATAGTAACACTGGTGAATGAAAAATTTGTTCACTATAAACATTGAAAATGGCATGTCTTTTAATGACTCTTGTCAAATGTAGGATGAATGTTTACTGAGCCAAGAATAGAGAGCATGGCCCCGGGATTTAATTCCAACATACTGACATCCGTTAAGGTAGTGGACCCGTAATAGTTTTGCAACATTTTGGACCACATGTTCTTTCACAATGTTGACCAAGATTTCCTCATGATGAAAATCATTAGGAAACCTCGGTTAACACTGTTAAAGTTCATGACTTCCTAAACTTTGTGAAACTATTACGGGTCCATGACCTTAAGCAAGGATCCAAAAAGAAGATTCGAAATTAGCATGATCCGAAGAAGTGTAATATGAATGAGCAGAGTACAGGTTTTACAAAGACAACATCTCAGTATTGAACGACAGCTAGTCTCGTCAACTGTGTTCTCGTCTTGTCAGTCACGTGATCTGAAACGAGAGGTAAAGGGACCGGTTAGGCGAAAGGGTCACTTTGTAACACCATTAAATACTATGATCCGTTCTCAAGGAAATCCTGCCTAAATGACAATAAAATTATCAAAAGACATAAAATAAAAGTCTAAAAAATGCAATATTTGTTATTAGTAAAACAAGAAAAAATGTTATTCCCAAAAAGAAAAAATCTGAATTGACCTTCTTGTGTAACCATTTTCCCACGAAGCGAACATTTTTATGCATTTAGAGAAATTGAGAGCGAAAACACTGTGGGTAAAAAAGGGAAAATTGCATTTTTCTTATTAAAGGATTTGAAGTTTATCATCAATTTTAACACACTTTTAAAAAACAGCTGCAATTTCCTTGAAATTGGATGAGTCTAAAATCATTTGTTTTGTGGTATCTGTGGATTGAGTAAATAAAAAAAAAGAAAGTGACGTCATTTAGGCAGGTTTCGCGTGTTGGATCTCACATGAAAATTCATTTGTTACACAATTCATAATCAAAACAATATAGCAATACCTATGGTATTATTTGGCTAGAATTTCTTCTAATTTCGCCTGAGACTCTGTGCATATTTCGTATCTTCGGAAGATCTCCGAGTTCTCAGTCAAAAAACCGTTAGATACACGTTTATAAATACGCAATTTAACCAGCGAGTGAGAGCAAGAAAGAATGGGTCTCCCTAAAAAGCGTCGGGAACTGCCGGGAAACACCGGGAACTACAATACAACATGTCCAGGTCTTATAGATATTATGTTTCAGAGAAAATGACGAATTCTTGATAATCATCACCTATTTTATTTTCTATTATTATTTTTCCGTGCTATTTCCCAGTTTCCGTCACTTTAACAGAAACATGTCGTGTTTGAAAATGGATTAAAGCTCCAATGTCACTCCCAGGCCCAAATTCCTTGAAATTCCCGACTTAAACCACAGAATCAGAGCTGTTACAGGTCGGACGAAGCTAAATTTTGGCAAACATCACATAAGTAGGCATTTTTAAAGCCATGAATCTTTTTTTTTTAAACGAAACTTGCATCCAAAAAAATGGAACAGAGGACAGACTTGTCAAATTAATCGCTTCTACACGTAAATTTATATTTTTCTGCGCCAATCAAGGCTTCCCGACGCTAAATTTGATCTCTAGACGCCTCCCGACGCTGAATTAGATCTCCCGGCGCTTTAATTCTAAAGCCATATACCATTAATTTTTTTACTTCAAATGCAAATTATTGAGTGAAATACAGAAATCTTTGTTTCTCGACGCTAAAACAGGCCTCTAAACGCCTCCCGACGCTGAATTAGATCCCCCGACGCTTCCCGGCATTTCCCGGCGCTTTTTAGTGAGACCGAGAAAGAATAGCTCAGTTGGTTAAGGTTATCGCTATCAATCACACATCTATGGGTTCAAGTCTCCGAGGTACTTTTTTTTCTTTCTCAGTGTTCATATTTTTTTTCGTCACTATTACAAGTTCACTCTAGGGGAAAATTATTTGTGTTGAATTATTAAACGACCACTTTCTGCTGATTCATATCGCGAAATCTAAGATGAAAATAACCTTTTATTAGCGTATAAAAGGGATATATTCACTGCACTTTTTTGTCTTAAAACGAGGAAAAGATGTTTCCCAATTTTCAGAAAACAGCAAAATTTTCTGATTAAGCCTAGTTTCGAACCTGATAAAAAAAACCGTTGCCAAAGTTACCACAAAGGCACCCTTTATCAGCAGAGTAACCTTTGTTGATGTTATTTTCTATATAAAAAGTAAACTGAATATATGAGAAAATTTGTCTTCAAATACAAAAAAGATGATAAACCCCATTACACCCTCCGTCTAAAAAAACCCATGTGATTGTAAGACGAAAAAAATATGAAAAATTTGAGGGAGAAAATTATACCTTCTCTTACACGGCTTGAACTTGGGTTCTCTTGCATCAGAGGCGGGTGTCTAAACCACTATACCACAGGTCTGAGTAGAATACAATGTCATAGATCCAGTAAACAGTTAAATCTTTATGCTAATTGGCGGAATTCGTCGATCATCGGTGATTTTCCGAATTCACTCACGGAAAATAAATAGAGTCTCAGGCGAAATTAGCCAAGGAATATAACTGAAGGCAGTAGCCTATAATAGACAATTTCCAGTTGAATAAAAAAAAAATCCGTTAACCATACTATTCTGTACGTAATAACCATAGAAACAAAAAGGTCGCTAATCATACAAATTTTTGCTCTTTATCCGTATTCAACAACGCAGCTGGTTTGTTAAGGTTCATGTAAAGTGTTTGAGACCCAATTTTAAGGACACTTCATTAGCCGAGAAAAACCAGTATGTCCAGGTATATTATATATCAAAATGAAGGTATTTATGAGCACAAGCAGTTAAGCAACATAATACCGCCATAGCTATAGTGGTATAGCCAAAACATTGTGGAAAAGGGTCATTTTGTTCAGAACAAGCAACTGCACGACGGTTTGATAAAACTGACCCATATTTTAACAAAGTACAGTCTAAAGTACTATCCAGGTAGTACTACAAACGTTGATATAAAACTCAGTGTCAAAACGCTTTATTTAAACAATCAATTTCCATTTATTTTGTCAACATACACGTCAAACCGGTTTGGCCTGTTTTCAAAGTAGATGTTAGGTATGGTGCAACATCGTACCATAAAACTGTGAATTATTTTCTGCGATTTATTTCAAATTATAGTTTTTTATTTCAATGATCTGTAATAAATTACTATATATTCATCATTCTGTGAAATAGAAAATAATATAGATCTATTGCTAAACAACCTTACAGGTATATAAACTATTTATGTCCATTTATGTTGTGATAACACACCATACCTTACACAAAACTACATGTTAATAAAATTAGAATGACATATGTGTTTATGAAATAAGTCAAAATTAATTGCTTGCATAACTACGTTTTGGGCCCGAATTTCATACCAACAGTTGTTGTACTACCTGGATAGTACTTTAGACTGTACTTTGTTAAAATATGAGCCATATTTTTACAACAGTCATGCAGTTGCTTGTTCTACACAAAATGACCCTTTTCAACAATGTTTTGGCTATACCGCTATAGCTATGACAGTCTTATGTTGCTCAACTGCTTGTGCTCATAAATAGCTTCATTTTGGTATATAATTTACCTAGACATACTGCTTTTTCTTCGCAAATGAAGTGCCCTTAAAATTTGGTCTCAAACACTTTACATGAACCTTAACATATTTTTTTTTCTTCTATCCAACCGCACACGTTTGTTTCGTGAAATAAAATCATTCATACAATTTGTGACCAACAACAGCACCGCACATCCACTGGTGTTTAACGATGTTACCGTAAAATGTTTGTCTATGATTTTGTATGTTGGTTTGCTATGATTATATAGGTAATTTTTGTAAACAATACACATGTCGTACGGAATGTTCGTAATTTTGGTGATTGCATTGAATGAATTTAAAATAGATCACCCCAGACTAAGTAAACGCTTTTCATTGAACTTTGCGCTACCTCTTTGTCTTGATCTTCATTTATCATGAATGTTAAACTTGAAATAAATTAATTTATGAAGAAAATCTTTTAAATGGCTATTTGATTTCAAAAAAAGCAAACTCTTGCCAAGTGTCGGTTGTTACAAATGAAGTTGTATTGGGTTCTTCGTATTTGCCTCTTATAACAATGATGGTCCACGGTTAAATCATTTTTAGTGAATATTTAATTTTTTTCAAAGACATGGTTAATTGAAGATGGTATATTGGTTAATTGAAGAAGAGTATTGCTGGTGTGTTGGTTAATATGTGATTATCTACAAAAGTTTATGTGAAGCCATAATTTAACCAGGATAAAGACGTAGGGAAATATTTTGAAAAAAAAAATCGTACGGAACATTTGATATTGTACGTTTTTTACGACAAAAGTGAACACAAAATTGTGCTGTGCTCGAAGTATTTCCAAACCTATCACAAGACTCGCTGATGTGGCTGCATGATAACTGGGCATCCCCTTTGGAGCCGATGGCATCATTCACTTAGATCTACTGTACACCTTACGACCGTCGCATGTCCCCTCATGGTGACAGCGGTTACAATAGGATGATGCGGTAAAGATTTCCAAGCACAACACCGTACATTGATCGTCTGTTTGTTTGTATTTCCTTTTATTTATCGTCGCTACCGTAGCACATGCCCATATGAGCGACGCCCCCAGAAGACGTTTAGTTGTTACGGGCGATAGTGCAAGGATACATGACGAAACTACTGCTGAGATCAACCATGGTTCTTTAACGTGCTCGGTGTAAAGCACCGTCTCACGGGGCCTCGGTTTAACGTCTCACATCCGAGAGACAATTAGTTTTGTTAGTGTGACAGCCCGGGTTTGAACCCACGCCGTCGAACTTCAATGGTTTTGAAGTCTGGTGCTCAACCTAGCTAAACGGGCTGACCATTGATCGTCTGATGGCCGCGACCCCTTTTAACTGATTTAACGACATGTCTTTAACCTAAGGGTTCTCTTCGGCCTTGCGATTGTTGTACTTCTGTCAAAAGCAATATGTGATCACCTATGGCGTCCGGCGACCGACGTCCGACGGACGGGTGGCATTCACTCCTTTGTCCGGAGCATAACTGTGTCACCTTATGTCCGATTGACTTGAAACTTGGGAGTTATGTTCCTCTCATGATTACGGACTGAAGTGTACAGAAAATGTTACTCTACATGGCTTAATTTTCTAATTATTCTTTTGTTGCCTTTTTCATACTTTGACAACCAGCATTGTAACGGGCTTTTGTGTGAGATTTTGCCAACTTGTTTCAACTTATTTTTCTTTAACAAAATCAAAGGTCTTTGTTTTTTGTTCTTTGTTCTAACTTGCACTGATTGCACAGACACAGTTTGTCGCCTAACGGTCTAGGTAGCAGTTCTTCTTTTCTTTCACAGAATTAGACAGAAAAGAAACTGTATTTGCTGTAGTCTGTCAGTTCGAAAGTCGAAAGGCTAGTCACATTAGATACTTTTGTTCCGTGCAGCTTGTCACATTAATGCTGCAAAAGAAAATTTTGCCTGTTAAAAAAGTAAACATACATCTTAGCTGACGGCAAATTTCTATGTACATTTTTTCCGCACATGATCTTGTAGACCGAGTTTTATTTGCATTTAGTTTTAAGAAAATAGAATTAATTCTTTACAATAATATACTATATTTTTGATATTTCGGCTAATGCCTTTTACAACAAAATACTACATGGAAATTTCACAACTACATCTTTACATTCTTACTGTGCCACCATATCAAATGTTTCTATTTGACGTCGCCGCTGGAAACGTCATTTTGGCGTATTTAATTAATGTAACGTCATCAGGAGAATTGACGTTGCTAGACGTAATATCACTATTTAGCGCACATAAATTAATTCGTTTTCATTCCAATATACTTACAGGTTTTGTATTTCCTACAAGAAAATGGTTTGATACCTATATGTTTGTTTACGTGCCCAATGTAATAGGTTTTATCATAAAAAGACTCATTGCACTGATTACATTCATACTAAGATTTTGCACTATCGTAGACAGACACAGTGTGGCAAGCTAAACCTTGTTTTGTATAAAAAGTCTGTGAACACTTGTCGCATAAAAGATGTAATTTTTGGTGAACGGTTTGTACGTGTTTATTCAAGAAATTTTGACCATATGTCTTACTGCACATTTCACAATGAAATCCTCTACTCTGGTGAATGCGCCTCCTGTGCCTATGCAGATAAGATGGCGCCTTGGTACAGTGGCTGCAGTCGTCACACTTGTAGAACCTCTTTTACTGCTCCTGTTTATAAAAAATCGATTAGAGCTTCATTCGCAATAAAATTCTTATGTCATGCGTTTTACTGTGTACACAGAAAGCTCAGCTTATTCATCATATTCAACGTCATCTTAAGCGAGAACGTTGATGCTTTTGACGCCATATAACGTAACGTGCTAAGTGACGCGCTTCGTTTTTCTTTCAATTATCCCAATGTCAGTTTCATTGGTCTTTCATAAATTTTACAACCAGACAATGTAATAAAACTATTTTATACTCAAAAAAGGGATAGAAAAAAAGTATTTAGAATCGTGATCGTGTTTTATTGTGGACATTATCTCATTTTAGCGTTGATGTGTCCATGAATTAAGTGGGGAGGGGATATACAAAGCAAACTTTCTCGGGCTCCGTCCTCGGATTTTACCTTGTGCATATAACTCCTCCTCCTCCAAAACACTTTATTTATTGACTCACGCGAAAATGAAATTAGTTCTTGATAATAATCTTTACACTTGACATCCTCCATTTTCAAATGAAGGTGTCACAGAGAGAGAGAGAGAGAGAGAGAGAGAGAGAGAGAGAGAGAGAGAGAGAGCGAGACAGAGAGACAGAGAGACAGAGAGAGAGACAGAGAGAGAGAGACAGAGAGAGAGAGGGAGAGAGAGAGAGTTTAGACCATAAACAAATGCACGCGACACATTATCAATAAGGTTTACATTGTGATTTTAGATAGTTTTCTGTTTCGTCTCCAAAGTTTTTCAAGCAATCGCGTTAGAATTTTAGAATAGCAATTATACAAAATAGCGCGTACCTGTCTTTGATTCTATTCCACAGTCATCCCATCCTGGTAACTTTCTTTAATAATGACCTCGTAATCGAAGGACCCATTCAGTAACGTGGATTCCTCCTGCAAATCAATTAAAGACAAATCATCAAGAATCTTTTATTATGGTCAAGAAGTTTCGTTTTCCTTTATCGAAAACTTATTTTCGATTGGCGACTTAAATATCGTAAATACAGCTCGAGTAAAGCTGTATTTACGCCATTTTCGTTATCCCATAACAATATGAGTGCGAGTCAAAATCCATCCACTAACACACGTTGAAGAAATATTGCAATTCTTCAAACGAAGGCATTTTGTCGAAGAACACAAGTAATTAAGTATGAACGTTTCTAAACTGGCTAATACATGTAAAACATTCTTGAATTAAAATCATATTTCCACATTGCCAATACAAGATTATCACTTTTGTAAATCAACTTGATTGACGGTAAATTCGATTGTGAGTGGGCATTTTTCCCCCTTGATTCAATATATACTGAGTCCCATAAGAAAGTGACCACTTTCACTTTTTCTATTTCTATTGATTTTTACAAAGTTGGATGAAAATTATGGAGTATATTGCTACCGTACTTAAGTCAAGACCTTTTGAAATTAAAAATCAAATCAGATTTGGATAATGTATCGCATGCTGCATACGCACAGACAGAACCTATATTGTTGAAATTTGACCTCCTTACAACTTTTTTCTTTGGTAGGAGCTATGTGTTGATGTTGTATTATAGAGTTTTAGAAGACATTCCAAGCCAATTCCAAACAACAGTCTAAATTTGTATGCAGACGTTACGTGTACGTCAACGTTAGACATTGGTACGTTGTTAGGCCAGTTACTCGTCGTTGAATGGTGCTATGGCGTACTATGTCATCTCAATTAGCTTATTAAAGGTCTTATAGAATGATAACCTCGATTTCTATTGAAAATGAATGCCTAATCAATTTTAATGACATTCTAAATCTGAGAAGGTTCGATTTTGTTCAACGACGTTTTTGGTAGTCAAAGCACGCTTTTGCATCACGCATAATTGTATTGAAGATGTAATTTTATGCTTAGGAAAGCCGCAAAGATTCAATTGAATGCATTTTCAGACCAATCACTCGTCAAATGTGAGATGCACATGCAAAACATTCAATATCAATTGTCTCAATTAAGCAGAAGATATTTGCTAATCATACTATTTTTGCTTTCAAATAGCGTCTGTACATACTATTGGGGGATAGTCATACTACATTTCGTGACGATAAATTGTGTAATCTCAGAGAAATTTAAAATTCAAAAGTGCACACTTTCTTTTGGAACTAAGTATATTTATATATTCATGGGAATGTCGTAAGGCTGTATGCATGAACATATAACCTAAAACCATGAAGGGGTAACGAAATAAAAATCGAAAATTTTCAGTAATATATAATTACGTTTAAATAGCATAATTAAATACTTTGCTTCCAAATTAAATCTAACGTAGGCTTCTTAATACTTTCATTTTGTATGAACCATCTATGCGTTCAAGATGAAAACTATGCGAAGCGTTTTGCAACTGTTTACCCGCTTACACGTGTACTCATATGTAAATCCGGTTTCAAACTTCATTAACGTCCTAAGCATTTTTTACGACACAAGAATATTTCTTAGATAGATACAAAATAGCATCTACATACCTGTTCTTGATTTCCTTCTCTTTCCCGGGTCACCAACAAACTCCTCCACAAATTCATCTGTCAATCTAAATCTAACATTTTCCTGCAAAGGAATTACATAAACTGATTTACTAATGTAATTACATGTATATCTTTCATTGTTCGAAACAGCAAGTCTCAGGCTATTTTGATCAATTATATATGACAGAAATTCGCGATTTCCCTGATAAAACATATCGCGTTTTTATAAAAGATATCACAAATACTTCAATCAAGTTTCAAAGATGCCTTCAAGAAACCAACACACTATCTTCAAAAAACCATCGCCACATGGTCACGCTCATAGACAAACATACACCTTTCATCGATATGAAATCGATACAGAAAAAATTAAAAGATGATATTTAGAAATAAGAAAAACTTACCAAATTGTCAGCCATGCGTTCAGTTGTAGTAAAGCAACGTTTATGAGACAAAATCCCGTGCAAATCGAAGAAAGGCATTTTTTCCCGCTCATTTGCAATACAGAATCATAGCGAACCAACATACAAAATCATAGACAACCATTTTACGGTAACATCGTTAAACACCATTGACATCTGTATAGGTAGATTTTGAGCGGTGAGCCGTGAAATCTACTTTTAACGGTTAAATTTCCGTGCTTTTCTTTCAAAATAGATAAAACAGACATAACAAAGATACAAATTACCTTTCAAATGAAACTTTGTGCTTGTTTTAGATCTTACGGTTTACTCATAGACCCATGGTAATGGACTCAATGCCTAGGTCAGAGCTCAGTTTTGAAAATACACCTTTACCTACCATATGCCCTGCGTTCAGGATGACAAAACGGTACAAACAGTTTGCCATTTACACCCCGCTTTGCACGCAAGTGCACGTGCAAAGAGGAATATATTTTGTAAATTGTTTACACCGTTTTGTCATCCTGAACGCAGGGCAGGTCCTAAGTGCTTGAAGTTGAATACATAGATCATCGGTCTTTCTATATTTACCCCTTAATTAAACAATTTTCCTTTTTGATAGTGAAAATATATTCAATGAATTTGGTGAATTATTTTTGTAATACCAGAGCTTTCAAAGTTTGCATACGACGACGACGTCGACAACATCAAAACAATATAGCAATACCTGGAGTTGAAAAAAGAACAAAAAAAAACTAAATAAAACAAACAAACACAAACAAACAATTGATTGAATGGAGTTTTACGCCGCTTTAAACATTTTTTTTCAGTTATATCGCGGCGGCTGGAGCACCTAACATGGGATTCCTGGTATTTCTCTTACCAGTACAACCATCACATCCTTTCCTAGCCTCCAGTTGCTATCTCACATAGGTCTACGATTATCAACTCATTGGTGAGAGACAAATAGTCGGAAAGAATGAGTGCCGCCGTCGGGGATCGAACCAAGGACCTCCTGATTGACAGTCCGACACACTACCAAACAAACAGAAAAGGCAGGGTATAAACCAAATACCTTTAATCTTCCTCGCCGTTGAAGTATCCATTTCCGTTACCATTCAGTAAGTCAAACAACCCATTTCCGTTACCATTGTCGTTGTCATTACCGTTACCATTTCCGTTGCCATTGTCATTGCCGTTACCATTGCCATTCATGAGACCTGAAACGATACATTTTATTATACTGTTAAGAATGCTCTGTCCTGTTGATTGGCAGAATTGTCGAGAACAAATCTAGATAGGTGCATCACCCCCTTAGTAAACAAATTAATAAATAACCATACGTTCAGGATGACAGAACGTTGAAAACTGAAAGTTACACGCGCAGAGCAGGGTATAATTACAAAGAAGTCTGCACGGATTTGTCATCTTGAACGAAGAGATGGATTTCTCGAAGGAGCTTCGTCCTTCAGTAAACATCTGCTAGTAATCAAAATGGTAACAAGCCCGGCTCTCGCTAGAAACTTATTTCGTCTGAATTATAATACAATTTGGAGAGTAATCATTCGTTTGATGATAACAATTTATTAAAAGATATCTTTGTATTTATAAATCACTAGTTTTGCGTTTAATTCCACTCCGATAATGATATTTTGCGAAAATATAACTCGGTGTCTATAAACTGATAAAGTCACTGCTCTTCGGGAACCAAACACGATATCGCGAGGCCGGAAAATGTTACAGTAAGGAAATAGATGTTGTGTCTATTATCGAGAGGTATCTAGCGTCGATCTAGGGCTCCCGAGAATTTCTAGCCTTGCGTTTAGGACGACAAAACGGTGCAAACTGTTTGTGAATTGTACCCAGCTTTGCACGTTTAGCTTGTCATCCTGAACGCAGGGCAGGATTAAGATTGAGAAGGATTAAGTTAAGTTAGTAAGAACTTGATTCCAAGTCGATGTAAAATGAACAGGTTTAAAGCATGTAAGTAAAATTCGATTAAAACGGTATCGGTTAGTTCGATATCGTTTATAATGAACTCAATTTCAACGCCGAATCGGCTCTTTTTGTCTTTTCCATGGTCATCATAATGGGCGACACTCATTGTAGTTTACATATCTTATTTTGGAAATTAAATCATAGGGAAGGGATCATTGAATCCGAGGATCACATTTTCATATTGCACAACGACTGTTTATAAGGTGAATGTTCAAACATTACCACAAAACATATTTTGAAGTTCATTCAAACGCAAAATAAACTTTAAAGTTTATGAAATTATATTTGAAAAGTACGTTTTTTTTCGTCTTTCAGTTGTCCGTTTCTACACTGAAACGAACTTCTAAACGGCCACCTTGCATTTGTCACATTTTAACACATCTATAGTAATTTAATGAAGTATCTTTTTCATAATTTGACAACCTGCATTGTAACGGGCTTTTGTGTGAGATTTTGCCAACTTGTTTCAACTTATTTTTCTTTAACAAAATCAAAGGTCTTTGTTTTTTGTTCTTTGTTCTAACTTGCACTGATTGCACTGACACAGTTTGTCGCCTAACGGTCTAGGTAGCAGTTCTTCTTTTCTTTCACAGAATTAGACAGAAAAGAAACTGTATTTGCTGTAGTCTGTCAGTTCGAAAGTCGAAAGGCTAGTCACATTAGATACTTTTGTTCCGTGCAGCTTGTCACATTAATGCTGCAAAAGAAAATTTTGCCTGTTAAAAAAGTAAACATACATCTTAGCTGACGGCAAATTTCTATGTACATTTTTTCCGCACATGATCTTGTAGACCGAGTTTTATTTGCATTTAGTTTTAAGAAAATAGAATTAATTCTTTACAATAATATACTATATTTTTGATATTTCGGCTAATGCCTTTTACAACAAAATACTACATGGAAATTTCACAACTACATCTTTACATTCTTACTGTGCCACCATATCAAATGTTTCTATTTGACGTCGCCGCTGGAAACGTCATTTTGGCGTATTTAATTAATGTAACGTCATCAGGAGAATTGACGTTGCTAGACGTAATATCACTATTTAGCGCACATAAATTAATTCGTTTTCATTCCAATATACTTACAGGTTTTGTATTTCCTACAAGAAAATGGTTTGATACCTATATGTTTGTTTACGTGCCCAATGTAATAGGTTTTATCATAAAAAGACTCATTGCACTGATTACATTCATACTAAGATTTTGCACTATCGTAGACAGACACAGTGTGGCAAGCTAAACCTTGTTTTGTATAAAAAGTCTGTGAACACTTGTCGCATAAAAGATGTAATTTTTGGTGAACGGTTTGTACGTGTTTATTCAAGAAATTTTGACCATATGTCTTACTGCACATTTCACAATGAAATCCTCTACTCTGGTGAATGCGCCTCCTGTGCCTATGCAGATAAGATGGCGCCTTGGTACAGTGGCTGCAGTCGTCACACTTATAGAACCTCTTTTACTGCTCCTGTTTACTGCTCCTGTTTATAAAAAATCGATTAGAGCTTCATTCGCAATAAAATTCTTATGTCATGCGTTTTACTGTGTACACAGAAAGCTCAGCTTATTCATCATATTCAACGTCATCTTAAGCGAGAACGTTGATGCTTTTGACGCCATATAACGTAACGTGCTAAGTGACGCGCTTCGTTTTTCTTTCAATTATCCCAATGTCAGTTTCATTGGTCTTTCATAAATTTTACAACCAGACAATGTAATAAAACTATTTTATACTCAAAAAAGGGATAGAAAAAAAGTATTTAGAATCGTGATCGTGTTTTATTGTGGACATTATCTCATTTTAGCGTTGATGTGTCCATGAATTAAGTGGGGAGGGGATATACAAAGCAAACTTTCTCGGGCTCCGTCCTCGGATTTTACCTTGTGCATATAACTCCTCCTCCTCCAAAACACTTTATTTATTGACTCACGCGAAAATGAAATTAGTTCTTGATAATAATCTTTACACTTGACATCCTCCATTTTCAAATGAAGGTGTCACAGAGAGAGAGAGAGAGAGAGAGAGAGAGAGAGAGAGAGAGAGAGAGAGAGAGAGAGAGAGAGAGAGAGAGAGAGAGAGAGCGAGAGAGAGAGACAGAGAGACACAGAGAGAGAGAGAGAGAGACAGAGAGAGAGGGGGAGAGAGAGAGAGAGAGTTTAGACCATAAACAAATGCACGCGACACATTATCAATAAGGTTTACATTGTGATTTTAGATAGTTTTCTGTTTCGTCTCCAAAGTTTTTCAAGCAATCGCGTTAGAATTTTAGAATAGCAATTATACAAAATAGCGCGTACCTGTCTTTGATTCTATTCCACAGTCATCCCATCCTGGTAACTTTCTTTAATAATGACCTCGTAATCGAAGGACCCATTCAGTAACGTGGATTCCTCCTGCAAATCAATTAAAGACAAATCATCAAGAATCTTTTATTATGGTCAAGAAGTTTCGTTTTCCTTTATCGAAAACTTATTTTCGATTGGCGACTTAAATATCGTAAATACAGCTCGAGTAAAGCTGTATTTACGCCATTTTCGTTATCCCATAACAATATGAGTGCGAGTCAAAAGCCATCCACTAACACACGTTGAAGAAATATTGCAATTCTTCAAACGAAGGCATTTTGTCGAAGAACACAAGTAATTAAGTATGAACGTTTCTAAACTGGCTAATACATGTAAAACATTCTTGAATTAAAATCATATTTCCACATTGCCAATACAAGATTATCACTTTTGTAAATCAACTTGATTGACGGTAAATTCGATTGTGAGTGGGCATTTTTCCCCCTTGATTCAATATATACTGAGTCCCATAAGAAAGTGACCACTTTCACTTTTTCTATTTCTATTGATTTTTACAAAGTTGGATGAAAATTATGGAGTATATTGCTACCGTACTTAAGTCAAGACCTTTTGAAATTAAAAATCAAATCAGATTTGGATAATGTATCGCATGCTGCATACGCACAGACAGAACCTATATTGTTGAAATTTGACCTCCTTACAACTTTTTTCTTTGGTAGGAGCTATGTGTTGATGTTGTATTATAGAGTTTTAGAAGACATTCCAAGCCAATTCCAAACAACAGTCTTAATTTGTATGCAGACGTTACGTGTACGTCAACGTTAGACATTGGTACGTTGTTAGGCCAGTTACTCGTCGTTGAATGGTGCTATGGCGTACTATGTCATCTCAATTAGCTTATTAAAGGTCTTATAGAATGATAACCTCGATTTCTATTGAAAATGAATGCCTAATCAATTTTAATGACATTCTAAATCTGAGAAGGTTCGATTTTGTTCAACGACGTTTTTGGTAGTCAAAGCACGCTTTTGCATCACGCATAATTGTATTGAAGATGTAATTTTATGCTTAGGAAAGCCGCAAAGATTCAATTGAATGCATTTTCAGACCAATCACTCGTCAAATGTGAGATGCACATGCAAAACATTCAATATCAATTGTCTCAATTAAGCAGAAGATATTTGCTAATCACACTATTTTTGCTTTCAAATAGCGTCTGTACATACTATTGGGGGATAGTCATACTACATTTCGTGACGATAAATTGTGTAATCTCAGAGAAATTTAAAATTCAAAAGTGCACACTTTCTTTTGGAACTAAGTATATTTATATATTCATGGGAATGTCGTAAGGCTGTATGCATGAACATATAACCTAAAACCATGAAGGGGTAACGAAATAAAAATCGAAAATTTTCAGTAATATATAATTACGTTTAAATAGCATAATTAAATACTTTGCTTCCAAATTAAATCTAACGTAGGCTTCTTAATACTTTCATTTTGTATGAACCATCTATGCGTTCAAGATGAAAACTATGCGAAGCGTTTTGCAACTGTTTACCCGCTTACACGTGTACTCATATGTAAATCCGGTTTCAAACTTCATTAACGTCCTAAGCATTTTTTACGACACAAGAATATTTCTTAGATAGATACAAAATAGCATCTACATACCTGTTCTTGATTTCCTTCTCTTTCCCGGGTCACCAACAAACTCCTCCACAAATTCATCTGTCAATCTAAATCTAACATTTTCCTGCAAAGGAATTACATAAACTGATTTACTAATGTAATTACATGTATATCTTTCATTGTTCGAAACAGCAAGTCTCAGGCTATTTTGATCAATTATATATGACAGAAATTCGCGATTTCCCTGATAAAACATATCGCGTTTTTATAAAAGATATCACAAATACTTCAATCAAGTTTCAAAGATGCCTTCAAGAAACCAACACACTATCTTCAAAAAACCATCGCCACATGGTCACGCTCATAGACAAACATACACCTTTCATCGATATGAAATCGATACAGAAAAAATTAAAAGATGATATTTAGAAATAAGAAAAACTTACCAAATTGTCAGCCATGCGTTCAGTTGTAGTAAAGCAACGTTTATGAGACAAAATCCCGTGCAAATCGAAGAAAGGCATTTTTTCCCGCTCATTTGCAATACAGAATCATAGCGAACCAACATACAAAATCATAGACAACCATTTTACGGTAACATCGTTAAACACCATTGACATCTGTATAGGTAGATTTTGAGCGGTGAGCCGTGAAATCTACTTTTAACGGTTAAATTTCCGTGCTTTTCTTTCAAAATAGATAAAACAGACATAACAAAGATACAAATTACCTTTCAAATGAAACTTTGTGCTTGTTTTAGATCTTACGGTTTACTCATAGACCCATGGTAATGGACTCAATGCCTAGGTCAGAGCTCAGTTTTGAAAATACACCTTTACCTACCATATGCCCTGCGTTCAGGATGACAAAACGGTACAAACAGTTTGCCATTTACACCCCGCTTTGCACGCAAGTGCACGTGCAAAGAGGAATATATTTTGTAAATTGTTTACACCGTTTTGTCATCCTGAACGCAGGGCAGGTCCTAAGTGCTTGAAGTTGAATACATAGATCATCGGTCTTTCTATATTTACCCCTTAATTAAACAATTTTCCTTTTTGATAGTGAAAATATATTCAATGAATTTGGTGAATTATTTTTGTAATACCAGAGCTTTCAAAGTTTGCATACGACGACGACGTCGACAACATCAAAACAATATAGCAATACCTGGAGTTGAAAAAAGAACAAAAAAAAACTAAATAAAACAAACACAAACAAACAATTGATTGAATGGAGTTTTACGCCGCTTTAAACATTTTTTTTCAGTTATATCGCGGCGGCTGGAGCACCTAACATGGGATTCCTGGTATTTCTCTTACCAGTACAACCATCACATCCTTTCCTAGCCTCCAGTTGCTATCTCACATAGGTCTACGATTATCAACTCATTGGTGAGAGACAAATAGTCGGAAAGAATGAGTGCCGCCGTCGGGGATCGAACCAAGGACCTCCTGATTGACAGTCCGACACACTACCAAACAAACAGAAAAGGCAGGGTATAAACCAAATACCTTTAATCTTCCTCGCCGTTGAAGTATCCATTTCCGTTACCATTCAGTAAGTCAAACAACCCATTTCCGTTACCATTGTCGTTGTCATTACCGTTACCATTTCCGTTGCCATTGTCATTGCCGTTACCATTGCCATTCATGAGACCTGAAACGATACATTTTATTATACTGTTAAGAATGCTCTGTCCTGTTGATTGGCAGAATTGTCGAGAACAAATCTAGATAGGTGCATCACCCCCTTAGTAAACAAATTAATAAATAACCATACGTTCAGGATGACAGAACGTTGAAAACTGAAAGTTACACGCGCAGAGCAGGGTATAATTACAAAGAAGTCTGCACGGATTTGTCATCTTGAACGAAGAGATGGATTTCTCGAAGGAGCTTCGTCCTTCAGTAAACATCTGCTAGTAATCAAAATGGTAACAAGCCCGGCTCTCGCTAGAAACTTATTTCGTCTGAATTATAATACAATTTGGAGAGTAATCATTCGTTTGATGATAACAATTTATTAAAAGATATCTTTGTATTTATAAATCACTAGTTTTGCGTTTAATTCCACTCCGATAATGATATTTTGCGAAAATATAACTCGGTGTCTATAAACTGATAAAGTCACTGCTCTTCGGGAACCAAACACGATATCGCGAGGCCGGAAAATGTTACAGTAAGGAAATAGATGTTGTGTCTATTATCGAGAGGTATCTAGCGTCGATCTAGGGCTCCCGAGAATTTCTAGCCTTGCGTTTAGGACGACAAAACGGTGCAAACTGTTTGTGAATTGTACCCAGCTTTGCACGTTTAGCTTGTCATCCTGAACGCAGGGCAGGATTAAGATTGAGAAGGATTAAGTTAAGTTAGTAAGAACTTGATTCCAAGTCGATGTAAAATGAACAGGTTTAAAGCATGTAAGTAAAATTCGATTAAAACGGTATCGGTTAGTTCGATATCGTTTATAATGAACTCAATTTCAACGCCGAATCGGCTCTTTTTGTCTTTTCCATGGTCATCATAATGGGCGACACTCATTGTAGTTTACATATCTTATTTTGGAAATTAAATCATAGGGAAGGGATCATTGAATCCGAGGATCACATTTTCATATTACACAACGACTGTTTATAAGGTGAATGTTCAAACATTACCACAAAACATATTTTGAAGTTCATTCAAACGCAAAATAAACTTTAAAGTTTATGAAATTATATTTGAAAAGTACGTTTTTTTTCGTCTTTCAGTTGTCCGTTTCTACACTGAAACGAACTTCTAAACGGCCACCTTGCATTTGTCACATTTTAACACATCTATAGTAATTTAATGAAGTATCTTTTTCATAATTTGACAACCTGCATTGTAACGGGCTTTTGTGTGAGATTTTGCCAACTTGTTTCAACTTATTTTTCTTTAACAAAATCAAAGGTCTTTGTTTTTTGTTCTTTGTTCTAACTTGCACTGATTGCACTGACACAGTTTGTCGCCTAACGGTCTAGGTAGCAGTTCTTCTTTTCTTTCACAGAATTAGACAGAAAAGAAACTGTATTTGCTGTAGTCTGTCAGTTCGAAAGTCGAAAGGCTAGTCACATTAGATACTTTTGTTCCGTGCAGCTTGTCACATTAATGCTGCAAAAGAAAATTTTGCCTGTTAAAAAAGTAAACATACATCTTAGCTGACGGCAAATTTCTATGTACATTTTTTCCGCACATGATCTTGTAGACCGAGTTTTATTTGCATTTAGTTTTAAGAAAATAGAATTAATTCTTTACAATAATATACTATATTTTTGATATTTCGGCTAATGCCTTTTACAACAAAATACTACATGGAAATTTCACAACTACATCTTTACATTCTTACTGTGCCACCATATCAAATGTTTCTATTTGACGTCGCCGCTGGAAACGTCATTTTGGCGTATTTAATTAATGTAACGTCATCAGGAGAATTGACGTTGCTAGACGTAATATCACTATTTAGCGCACATAAATTAATTCGTTTTCATTCCAATATACTTACAGGTTTTGTATTTCCTACAAGAAAATGGTTTGATACCTATATGTTTGTTTACGTGCCCAATGTAATAGGTTTTATCATAAAAAGACTCATTGCACTGATTACATTCATACTAAGATTTTGCACTATCGTAGACAGACACAGTGTGGCAAGCTAAACCTTGTTTTGTATAAAAAGTCTGTGAACACTTGTCGCATAAAAGATGTAATTTTTGGTGAACGGTTTGTACGTGTTTATTCAAGAAATTTTGACCATATGTCTTACTGCACATTTCACAATGAAATCCTCTACTCTGGTGAATGCGCCTCCTGTGCCTATGCAGATAAGATGGCGCCTTGGTACAGTGGCTGCAGTCGTCACACTTATAGAACCTCTTTTACTGCTCCTGTTTACTGCTCCTGTTTATAAAAAATCGATTAGAGCTTCATTCGCAATAAAATTCTTATGTCATGCGTTTTACTGTGTACACAGAAAGCTCAGCTTATTCATCATATTCAACGTCATCTTAAGCGAGAACGTTGATGCTTTTGACGCCATATAACGTAACGTGCTAAGTGACGCGCTTCGTTTTTCTTTCAATTATCCCAATGTCAGTTTCATTGGTCTTTCATAAATTTTACAACCAGACAATGTAATAAAACTATTTTATACTCAAAAAAGGGATAGAAAAAAAGTATTTAGAATCGTGATCGTGTTTTATTGTGGACATTATCTCATTTTAGCGTTGATGTGTCCATGAATTAAGTGGGGAGGGGATATACAAAGCAAACTTTCTCGGGCTCCGTCCTCGGATTTTACCTTGTGCATATAACTCCTCCTCCTCCAAAACACTTTATTTATTGACTCACGCGAAAATGAAATTAGTTCTTGATAATAATCTTTACACTTGACATCCTCCATTTTCAAATGAAGGTGTCACAGAGAGAGAGAGAGAGAGAGAGAGAGAGAGAGAGAGAGAGAGAGAGAGAGAGAGAGAGAGAGAGAGAGAGAGAGCGAGAGAGAGAGAGACAGAGAGACAGAGAGACACAGAGAGAGAGAGAGAGAGACAGAGAGAGAGGGGGAGAGAGAGAGAGAGAGTTTAGACCATAAACAAATGCACGCGACACATTATCAATAAGGTTTACATTGTGATTTTAGATAGTTTTCTGTTTCGTCTCCAAAGTTTTTCAAGCAATCGCGTTAGAATTTTAGAATAGCAATTATACAAAATAGCGCGTACCTGTCTTTGATTCTATTCCACAGTCATCCCATCCTGGTAACTTTCTTTAATAATGACCTCGTAATCGAAGGACCCATTCAGTAACGTGGATTCCTCCTGCAAATCAATTAAAGACAAATCATCAAGAATCTTTTATTATGGTCAAGAAGTTTCGTTTTCCTTTATCGAAAACTTATTTTCGATTGGCGACTTAAATATCGTAAATACAGCTCGAGTAAAGCTGTATTTACGCCATTTTCGTTATCCCATAACAATATGAGTGCGAGTCAAAAGCCATCCACTAACACACGTTGAAGAAATATTGCAATTCTTCAAACGAAGGCATTTTGTCGAAGAACACAAGTAATTAAGTATGAACGTTTCTAAACTGGCTAATACATGTAAAACATTCTTGAATTAAAATCATATTTCCACATTGCCAATACAAGATTATCACTTTTGTAAATCAACTTGATTGACGGTAAATTCGATTGTGAGTGGGCATTTTTCCCCCTTGATTCAATATATACTGAGTCCCATAAGAAAGTGACCACTTTCACTTTTTCTATTTCTATTGATTTTTACAAAGTTGGATGAAAATTATGGAGTATATTGCTACCGTACTTAAGTCAAGACCTTTTGAAATTAAAAATCAAATCAGATTTGGATAATGTATCGCATGCTGCATACGCACAGACAGAACCTATATTGTTGAAATTTGACCTCCTTACAACTTTTTTCTTTGGTAGGAGCTATGTGTTGATGTTGTATTATAGAGTTTTAGAAGACATTCCAAGCCAATTCCAAACAACAGTCTTAATTTGTATGCAGACGTTACGTGTACGTCAACGTTAGACATTGGTACGTTGTTAGGCCAGTTACTCGTCGTTGAATGGTGCTATGGCGTACTATGTCATCTCAATTAGCTTATTAAAGGTCTTATAGAATGATAACCTCGATTTCTATTGAAAATGAATGCCTAATCAATTTTAATGACATTCTAAATCTGAGAAGGTTCGATTTTGTTCAACGACGTTTTTGGTAGTCAAAGCACGCTTTTGCATCACGCATAATTGTATTGAAGATGTAATTTTATGCTTAGGAAAGCCGCAAAGATTCAATTGAATGCATTTTCAGACCAATCACTCGTCAAATGTGAGATGCACATGCAAAACATTCAATATCAATTGTCTCAATTAAGCAGAAGATATTTGCTAATCACACTATTTTTGCTTTCAAATAGCGTCTGTACATACTATTGGGGGATAGTCATACTACATTTCGTGACGATAAATTGTGTAATCTCAGAGAAATTTAAAATTCAAAAGTGCACACTTTCTTTTGGAACTAAGTATATTTATATATTCATGGGAATGTCGTAAGGCTGTATGCATGAACATATAACCTAAAACCATGAAGGGGTAACGAAATAAAAATCGAAAATTTTCAGTAATATATAATTACGTTTAAATAGCATAATTAAATACTTTGCTTCCAAATTAAATCTAACGTAGGCTTCTTAATACTTTCATTTTGTATGAACCATCTATGCGTTCAAGATGAAAACTATGCGAAGCGTTTTGCAACTGTTTACCCGCTTACACGTGTACTCATATGTAAATCCGGTTTCAAACTTCATTAACGTCCTAAGCATTTTTTACGACACAAGAATATTTCTTAGATAGATACAAAATAGCATCTACATACCTGTTCTTGATTTCCTTCTCTTTCCCGGGTCACCAACAAACTCCTCCACAAATTCATCTGTCAATCTAAATCTAACATTTTCCTGCAAAGGAATTACATAAACTGATTTACTAATGTAATTACATGTATATCTTTCATTGTTCGAAACAGCAAGTCTCAGGCTATTTTGATCAATTATATATGACAGAAATTCGCGATTTCCCTGATAAAACATATCGCGTTTTTATAAAAGATATCACAAATACTTCAATCAAGTTTCAAAGATGCCTTCAAGAAACCAACACACTATCTTCAAAAAACCATCGCCACATGGTCACGCTCATAGACAAACATACACCTTTCATCGATATGAAATCGATACAGAAAAAATTAAAAGATGATATTTAGAAATAAGAAAAACTTACCAAATTGTCAGCCATGCGTTCAGTTGTAGTAAAGCAACGTTTATGAGACAAAATCCCGTGCAAATCGAAGAAAGGCATTTTTTCCCGCTCATTTGCAATACAGAATCATAGCGAACCAACATACAAAATCATAGACAACCATTTTACGGTAACATCGTTAAACACCATTGACATCTGTATAGGTAGATTTTGAGCGGTGAGCCGTGAAATCTACTTTTAACGGTTAAATTTCCGTGCTTTTCTTTCAAAATAGATAAAACAGACATAACAAAGATACAAATTACCTTTCAAATGAAACTTTGTGCTTGTTTTAGATCTTACGGTTTACTCATAGACCCATGGTAATGGACTCAATGCCTAGGTCAGAGCTCAGTTTTGAAAATACACCTTTACCTACCATATGCCCTGCGTTCAGGATGACAAAACGGTACAAACAGTTTGCCATTTACACCCCGCTTTGCACGCAAGTGCACGTGCAAAGAGGAATATATTTTGTAAATTGTTTACACCGTTTTGTCATCCTGAACGCAGGGCAGGTCCTAAGTGCTTGAAGTTGAATACATAGATCATCGGTCTTTCTATATTTACCCCTTAATTAAACAATTTTCCTTTTTGATAGTGAAAATATATTCAATGAATTTGGTGAATTATTTTTGTAATACCAGAGCTTTCAAAGTTTGCATACGACGACGACGTCGACAACATCAAAACAATATAGCAATACCTGGAGTTGAAAAAAGAACAAAAAAAAACTAAATAAAACAAACAAACACAAACAAACAATTGATTGAATGGAGTTTTACGCCGCTTTAAACATTTTTTTTTCAGTTATATCGCGGCGGCTGGAGCACCTAACATGGGATTCCTGGTATTTCTCTTACCAGTACAACCATCACATCCTTTCCTAGCCTCCAGTTGCTATCTCACATAGGTCTACGATTATCAACTCATTGGTGAGAGACAAATAGTCGGAAAGAATGAGTGCCGCCGTCGGGGATCGAACCAAGGACCTCCTGATTGACAGTCCGACACACTACCAAACAAACAGAAAAGGCAGGGTATAAACCAAATACCTTTAATCTTCCTCGCCGTTGAAGTATCCATTTCCGTTACCATTCAGTAAGTCAAACAACCCATTTCCGTTACCATTGTCGTTGTCATTACCGTTACCATTTCCGTTGCCATTGTCATTGCCGTTACCATTGCCATTCATGAGACCTGAAACGATACATTTTATTATACTGTTAAGAATGCTCTGTCCTGTTGATTGGCAGAATTGTCGAGAACAAATCTAGATAGGTGCATCACCCCCTTAGTAAACAAATTAATAAATAACCATACGTTCAGGATGACAGAACGTTGAAAACTGAAAGTTACACGCGCAGAGCAGGGTATAATTACAAAGAAGTCTGCACGGATTTGTCATCTTGAACGAAGAGATGGATTTCTCGAAGGAGCTTCGTCCTTCAGTAAACATCTGCTAGTAATCAAAATGGTAACAAGCCCGGCTCTCGCTAGAAACTTATTTCGTCTGAATTATAATACAATTTGGAGAGTAATCATTCGTTTGATGATAACAATTTATTAAAAGATATCTTTGTATTTATAAATCACTAGTTTTGCGTTTAATTCCACTCCGATAATGATATTTTGCGAAAATATAACTCGGTGTCTATAAACTGATAAAGTCACTGCTCTTCGGGAACCAAACACGATATCGCGAGGCCGGAAAATGTTACAGTAAGGAAATAGATGTTGTGTCTATTATCGAGAGGTATCTAGCGTCGATCTAGGGCTCCCGAGAATTTCTAGCCTTGCGTTTAGGACGACAAAACGGTGCAAACTGTTTGTGAATTGTACCCAGCTTTGCACGTTTAGCTTGTCATCCTGAACGCAGGGCAGGATTAAGATTGAGAAGGATTAAGTTAAGTTAGTAAGAACTTGATTCCAAGTCGATGTAAAATGAACAGGTTTAAAGCATGTAAGTAAAATTCGATTAAAACGGTATCGGTTAGTTCGATATCGTTTATAATGAACTCAATTTCAACGCCGAATCGGCTCTTTTTGTCTTTTCCATGGTCATCATAATGGGCGACACTCATTGTAGTTTACATATCTTATTTTGGAAATTAAATCATAGGGAAGGGATCATTGAATCCGAGGATCACATTTTCATATTACACAACGACTGTTTATAAGGTGAATGTTCAAACATTACCACAAAACATATTTTGAAGTTCATTCAAACGCAAAATAAACTTTAAAGTTTATGAAATTATATTTGAAAAGTACGTTTTTTTTCGTCTTTCAGTTGTCCGTTTCTACACTGAAACGAACTTCTAAACGGCCACCTTGCATTTGTCACATTTTAACACATCTATAGTAATTTAATGAAGTATCTTTTTCATAATTTGACAACCTGCATTGTAACGGGCTTTTGTGTGAGATTTTGCCAACTTGTTTCAACTTATTTTTCTTTAACAAAATCAAAGGTCTTTGTTTTTTGTTCTTTGTTCTAACTTGCACTGATTGCACTGACACAGTTTGTCGCCTAACGGTCTAGGTAGCAGTTCTTCTTTTCTTTCACAGAATTAGACAGAAAAGAAACTGTATTTGCTGTAGTCTGTCAGTTCGAAAGTCGAAAGGCTAGTCACATTAGATACTTTTGTTCCGTGCAGCTTGTCACATTAATGCTGCAAAAGAAAATTTTGCCTGTTAAAAAAGTAAACATACATCTTAGCTGACGGCAAATTTCTATGTACATTTTTTCCGCACATGATCTTGTAGACCGAGTTTTATTTGCATTTAGTTTTAAGAAAATAGAATTAATTCTTTACAATAATATACTATATTTTTGATATTTCGGCTAATGCCTTTTACAACAAAATACTACATGGAAATTTCACAACTACATCTTTACATTCTTACTGTGCCACCATATCAAATGTTTCTATTTGACGTCGCCGCTGGAAACGTCATTTTGGCGTATTTAATTAATGTAACGTCATCAGGAGAATTGACGTTGCTAGACGTAATATCACTATTTAGCGCACATAAATTAATTCGTTTTCATTCCAATATACTTACAGGTTTTGTATTTCCTACAAGAAAATGGTTTGATACCTATATGTTTGTTTACGTGCCCAATGTAATAGGTTTTATCATAAAAAGACTCATTGCACTGATTACATTCATACTAAGATTTTGCACTATCGTAGACAGACACAGTGTGGCAAGCTAAACCTTGTTTTGTATAAAAAGTCTGTGAACACTTGTCGCATAAAAGATGTAATTTTTGGTGAACGGTTTGTACGTGTTTATTCAAGAAATTTTGACCATATGTCTTACTGCACATTTCACAATGAAATCCTCTACTCTGGTGAATGCGCCTCCTGTGCCTATGCAGATAAGATGGCGCCTTGGTACAGTGGCTGCAGTCGTCACACTTATAGAACCTCTTTTACTGCTCCTGTTTACTGCTCCTGTTTATAAAAAATCGATTAGAGCTTCATTCGCAATAAAATTCTTATGTCATGCGTTTTACTGTGTACACAGAAAGCTCAGCTTATTCATCATATTCAACGTCATCTTAAGCGAGAACGTTGATGCTTTTGACGCCATATAACGTAACGTGCTAAGTGACGCGCTTCGTTTTTCTTTCAATTATCCCAATGTCAGTTTCATTGGTCTTTCATAAATTTTACAACCAGACAATGTAATAAAACTATTTTATACTCAAAAAAGGGATAGAAAAAAAGTATTTAGAATCGTGATCGTGTTTTATTGTGGACATTATCTCATTTTAGCGTTGATGTGTCCATGAATTAAGTGGGGAGGGGATATACAAAGCAAACTTTCTCGGGCTCCGTCCTCGGATTTTACCTTGTGCATATAACTCCTCCTCCTCCAAAACACTTTATTTATTGACTCACGCGAAAATGAAATTAGTTCTTGATAATAATCTTTACACTTGACATCCTCCATTTTCAAATGAAGGTGTCACAGAGAGAGAGAGAGAGAGAGAGAGAGAGAGAGAGAGAGAGAAGAGAGAGAGAGAGAGAGAGAGAGAGAGACAGAGAGACAGAGAGACAGAGAGAGAGAGAGAGAGACAGAGAGAGAGAGGGAGAGAGAGAGAGAGAGAGAGAGAGTTTAGACCATAAACAAATGCACGCGACACATTATCAATAAGGTTTACATTGTGATTTTAGATAGTTTTCTGTTTCGTCTCCAAAGTTTTTCAAGCAATCGCGTTAGAATTTTAGAATAGCAATTATACAAAATAGCGCGTACCTGTCTTTGATTCTATTCCACAGTCATCCCATCCTGGCAACTTTCTTTAATAATGACCTCGTAATCGAAGGACCCATTCAGTAACGTGGATTCCTCCTGCAAATCAATTAAAGACAAATCATCAAGAATCTTTTATTATGGTCAAGAAGTTTCGTTTTCCTTTATCGAAAACTTATTTTCGATTGGCGACTTAAATATCGTAAATACAGCTCGAGTAAAGCTGTATTTACGCCATTTTCGTTATCCCATAACAATATGAGTGCGAGTCAAAAGCCATCCACTAACACACGTTGAAGAAATATTGCAATTCTTCAAACGAAGGCATTTTGTCGAAGAACACAAGTAATTAAGTATGAACGTTTCTAAACTGGCTAATACATGTAAAACATTCTTGAATTAAAATCATATTTCCACATTGCCAATACAAGATTATCACTTTTGTAAATCAACTTGATTGACGGTAAATTCGATTGTGAGTGGGCATTTTTCCCCCTTGATTCAATATATACTGAGTCCCATAAGAAAGTGACCACTTTCACTTTTTCTATTTCTATTGATTTTTACAAAGTTGGATGAAAATTATGGAGTATATTGCTACCGTACTTAAGTCAAGACCTTTTGAAATTAAAAATCAAATCAGATTTGGATAATGTATCGCATGCTGCATACGCACAGACAGAACCTATATTGTTGAAATTTGACCTCCTTACAACTTTTTTCTTTGGTAGGAGCTATGTGTTGATGTTGTATTATAGAGTTTTAGAAGACATTCCAAGCCAATTCCAAACAACAGTCTTAATTTGTATGCAGACGTTACGTGTACGTCAACGTTAGACATTGGTACGTTGTTAGGCCAGTTACTCGTCGTTGAATGGTGCTATGGCGTACTATGTCATCTCAATTAGCTTATTAAAGGTCTTATAGAATGATAACCTCGATTTCTATTGAAAATGAATGCCTAATCAATTTTAATGACATTCTAAATCTGAGAAGGTTCGATTTTGTTCAACGACGTTTTTGGTAGTCAAAGCACGCTTTTGCATCACGCATAATTGTATTGAAGATGTAATTTTATGCTTAGGAAAGCCGCAAAGATTCAATTGAATGCATTTTCAGACCAATCACTCGTCAAATGTGAGATGCACATGCAAAACATTCAATATCAATTGTCTCAATTAAGCAGAAGATATTTGCTAATCACACTATTTTTGCTTTCAAATAGCGTCTGTACATACTATTGGGGGATAGTCATACTACATTTCGTGACGATAAATTGTGTAATCTCAGAGAAATTTAAAATTCAAAAGTGCACACTTTCTTTTGGAACTAAGTATATTTATATATTCATGGGAATGTCGTAAGGCTGTATGCATGAACATATAACCTAAAACCATGAAGGGGTAACGAAATAAAAATCGAAAATTTTCAGTAATATATAATTACGTTTAAATAGCATAATTAAATACTTTGCTTCCAAATTAAATCTAACGTAGGCTTCTTAATACTTTCATTTTGTATGAACCATCTATGCGTTCAAGATGAAAACTATGCGAAGCGTTTTGCAACTGTTTACCCGCTTACACGTGTACTCATATGTAAATCCGGTTTCAAACTTCATTAACGTCCTAAGCATTTTTTACGACACAAGAATATTTCTTAGATAGATACAAAATAGCATCTACATACCTGTTCTTGATTTCCTTCTCTTTCCCGGGTCACCAACAAACTCCTCCACAAATTCATCTGTCAATCTAAATCTAACATTTTCCTGCAAAGGAATTACATAAACTGATTTACTAATGTAATTACATGTATATCTTTCATTGTTCGAAACAGCAAGTCTCAGGCTATTTTGATCAATTATATATGACAGAAATTCGCGATTTCCCTGATAAAACATATCGCGTTTTTATAAAAGATATCACAAATACTTCAATCAAGTTTCAAAGATGCCTTCAAGAAACCAACACACTATCTTCAAAAAACCATCGCCACATGGTCACGCTCATAGACAAACATACACCTTTCATCGATATGAAATCGATACAGAAAAAATTAAAAGATGATATTTAGAAATAAGAAAAACTTACCAAATTGTCAGCCATGCGTTCAGTTGTAGTAAAGCAACGTTTATGAGACAAAATCCCGTGCAAATCGAAGAAAGGCATTTTTTCCCGCTCATTTGCAATACAGAATCATAGCGAACCAACATACAAAATCATAGACAACCATTTTACGGTAACATCGTTAAACACCATTGACATCTGTATAGGTAGATTTTGAGCGGTGAGCCGTGAAATCTACTTTTAACGGTTAAATTTCCGTGCTTTTCTTTCAAAATAGATAAAACAGACATAACAAAGATACAAATTACCTTTCAAATGAAACTTTGTGCTTGTTTTAGATCTTACGGTTTACTCATAGACCCATGGTAATGGACTCAATGCCTAGGTCAGAGCTCAGTTTTGAAAATACACCTTTACCTACCATATGCCCTGCGTTCAGGATGACAAAACGGTACAAACAGTTTGCCATTTACACCCCGCTTTGCACGCAAGTGCACGTGCAAAGAGGAATATATTTTGTAAATTGTTTACACCGTTTTGTCATCCTGAACGCAGGGCAGGTCCTAAGTGCTTGAAGTTGAATACATAGATCATCGGTCTTTCTATATTTACCCCTTAATTAAACAATTTTCCTTTTTGATAGTGAAAATATATTCAATGAATTTGGTGAATTATTTTTGTAATACCAGAGCTTTCAAAGTTTGCATACGACGACGACGTCGACAACATCAAAACAATATAGCAATACCTGGAGTTGAAAAAAGAACAAAAAAAAACTAAATAAAACAAACAAACACAAACAAACAATTGATTGAATGGAGTTTTACGCCGCTTTAAACATTTTTTTTTCAGTTATATCGCGGCGGCTGGAGCACCTAACATGGGATTCCTGGTATTTCTCTTACCAGTACAACCATCACATCCTTTCCTAGCCTCCAGTTGCTATCTCACATAGGTCTACGATTATCAACTCATTGGTGAGAGACAAATAGTCGGAAAGAATGAGTGCCGCCGTCGGGGATCGAACCAAGGACCTCCTGATTGACAGTCCGACACACTACCAAACAAACAGAAAAGGCAGGGTATAAACCAAATACCTTTAATCTTCCTCGCCGTTGAAGTATCCATTTCCGTTACCATTCAGTAAGTCAAACAACCCATTTCCGTTACCATTGTCGTTGTCATTACCGTTACCATTTCCGTTGCCATTGTCATTGCCGTTACCATTGCCATTCATGAGACCTGAAACGATACATTTTATTATACTGTTAAGAATGCTCTGTCCTGTTGATTGGCAGAATTGTCGAGAACAAATCTAGATAGGTGCATCACCCCCTTAGTAAACAAATTAATAAATAACCATACGTTCAGGATGACAGAACGTTGAAAACTGAAAGTTACACGCGCAGAGCAGGGTATAATTACAAAGAAGTCTGCACGGATTTGTCATCTTGAACGAAGAGATGGATTTCTCGAAGGAGCTTCGTCCTTCAGTAAACATCTGCTAGTAATCAAAATGGTAACAAGCCCGGCTCTCGCTAGAAACTTATTTCGTCTGAATTATAATACAATTTGGAGAGTAATCATTCGTTTGATGATAACAATTTATTAAAAGATATCTTTGTATTTATAAATCACTAGTTTTGCGTTTAATTCCACTCCGATAATGATATTTTGCGAAAATATAACTCGGTGTCTATAAACTGATAAAGTCACTGCTCTTCGGGAACCAAACACGATATCGCGAGGCCGGAAAATGTTACAGTAAGGAAATAGATGTTGTGTCTATTATCGAGAGGTATCTAGCGTCGATCTAGGGCTCCCGAGAATTTCTAGCCTTGCGTTTAGGACGACAAAACGGTGCAAACTGTTTGTGAATTGTACCCAGCTTTGCACGTTTAGCTTGTCATCCTGAACGCAGGGCAGGATTAAGATTGAGAAGGATTAAGTTAAGTTAGTAAGAACTTGATTCCAAGTCGATGTAAAATGAACAGGTTTAAAGCATGTAAGTAAAATTCGATTAAAACGGTATCGGTTAGTTCGATATCGTTTATAATGAACTCAATTTCAACGCCGAATCGGCTCTTTTTGTCTTTTCCATGGTCATCATAATGGGCGACACTCATTGTAGTTTACATATCTTATTTTGGAAATTAAATCATAGGGAAGGGATCATTGAATCCGAGGATCACATTTTCATATTACACAACGACTGTTTATAAGGTGAATGTTCAAACATTACCACAAAACATATTTTGAAGTTCATTCAAACGCAAAATAAACTTTAAAGTTTATGAAATTATATTTGAAAAGTACGTTTTTTTTCGTCTTTCAGTTGTCCGTTTCTACACTGAAACGAACTTCTAAACGGCCACCTTGCATTTGTCACATTTTAACACATCTATAGTAATTTAATGAAGTATCTTTTTCATAATTTGACAACCTGCATTGTAACGGGCTTTTGTGTGAGATTTTGCCAACTTGTTTCAACTTATTTTTCTTTAACAAAATCAAAGGTCTTTGTTTTTTGTTCTTTGTTCTAACTTGCACTGATTGCACTGACACAGTTTGTCGCCTAACGGTCTAGGTAGCAGTTCTTCTTTTCTTTCACAGAATTAGACAGAAAAGAAACTGTATTTGCTGTAGTCTGTCAGTTCGAAAGTCGAAAGGCTAGTCACATTAGATACTTTTGTTCCGTGCAGCTTGTCACATTAATGCTGCAAAAGAAAATTTTGCCTGTTAAAAAAGTAAACATACATCTTAGCTGACGGCAAATTTCTATGTACATTTTTTCCGCACATGATCTTGTAGACCGAGTTTTATTTGCATTTAGTTTTAAGAAAATAGAATTAATTCTTTACAATAATATACTATATTTTTGATATTTCGGCTAATGCCTTTTACAACAAAATACTACATGGAAATTTCACAACTACATCTTTATATTCTTACTGTGCCACCATATCAAATGTTTCTATTTGACGTCGCCGCTGGAAACGTCATTTTGGCGTATTTAATTAATGTAACGTCATCAGGAGAATTGACGTTGCTAGACGTAATATCACTATTTAGCGCACATAAATTAATTCGTTTTCATTCCAATATACTTACAGGTTTTGTATTTCCTACAAGAAAATGGTTTGATACCTATATGTTTGTTTACGTGCCCAATGTAATAGGTTTTATCATAAAAAGACTCATTGCACTGATTACATTCATACTAAGATTTTGCACTATCGTAGACAGACACAGTGTGGCAAGCTAAACCTTGTTTTGTATAAAAAGTCTGTGAACACTTGTCGCATAAAAGATGTAATTTTTGGTGAACGGTTTGTACGTGTTTATTCAAGAAATTTTGACCATATGTCTTACTGCACATTTCACAATGAAATCCTCTACTCTGGTGAATGCGCCTCCTGTGCCTATGCAGATAAGATGGCGCCTTGGTACAGTGGCTGCAGTCGTCACACTTATAGAACCTCTTTTACTGCTCCTGTTTACTGCTCCTGTTTATAAAAAATCGATTAGAGCTTCATTCGCAATAAAATTCTTATGTCATGCGTTTTACTGTGTACACAGAAAGCTCAGCTTATTCATCATATTCAACGTCATCTTAAGCGAGAACGTTGATGCTTTTGACGCCATATAACGTAACGTGCTAAGTGACGCGCTTCGTTTTTCTTTCAATTATCCCAATGTCAGTTTCATTGGTCTTTCATAAATTTTACAACCAGACAATGTAATAAAACTATTTTATACTCAAAAAAGGGATAGAAAAAAAGTATTTAGAATCGTGATCGTGTTTTATTGTGGACATTATCTCATTTTAGCGTTGATGTGTCCATGAATTAAGTGGGGAGGGGATATACAAAGCAAACTTTCTCGGGCTCCGTCCTCGGATTTTACCTTGTGCATATAACTCCTCCTCCTCCAAAACACTTTATTTATTGACTCACGCGAAAATGAAATTAGTTCTTGATAATAATCTTTACACTTGACATCCTCCATTTTCAAATGAAGGTGTCACAGAGAGAGAGAGAGAGAGAGAGAGAGAGAGAGAGAGAGAAAGAGAGAGAGAGAGAGAGAGAGAGAGAGAGACAGAGAGACAGAGAGACAGAGAGAGAGAGAGAGAGACAGAGAGAGAGAGGGAGAGAGAGAGAGAGAGAGAGAGAGTTTAGACCATAAACAAATGCACGCGACACATTATCAATAAGGTTTACATTGTGATTTTAGATAGTTTTCTGTTTCGTCTCCAAAGTTTTTCAAGCAATCGCGTTAGAATTTTAGAATAGCAATTATACAAAATAGCGCGTACCTGTCTTTGATTCTATTCCACAGTCATCCCATCCTGGCAACTTTCTTTAATAATGACCTCGTAATCGAAGGACCCATTCAGTAACGTGGATTCCTCCTGCAAATCAATTAAAGACAAATCATCAAGAATCTTTTATTATGGTCAAGAAGTTTCGTTTTCCTTTATCGAAAACTTATTTTCGATTGGCGACTTAAATATCGTAAATACAGCTCGAGTAAAGCTGTATTTACGCCATTTTCGTTATCCCATAACAATATGAGTGCGAGTCAAAAGCCATCCACTAACACACGTTGAAGAAATATTGCAATTCTTCAAACGAAGGCATTTTGTCGAAGAACACAAGTAATTAAGTATGAACGTTTCTAAACTGGCTAATACATGTAAAACATTCTTGAATTAAAATCATATTTCCACATTGCCAATACAAGATTATCACTTTTGTAAATCAACTTGATTGACGGTAAATTCGATTGTGAGTGGGCATTTTTCCCCCTTGATTCAATATATACTGAGTCCCATAAGAAAGTGACCACTTTCACTTTTTCTATTTCTATTGATTTTTACAAAGTTGGATGAAAATTATGGAGTATATTGCTACCGTACTTAAGTCAAGACCTTTTGAAATTAAAAATCAAATCAGATTTGGATAATGTATCGCATGCTGCATACGCACAGACAGAACCTATATTGTTGAAATTTGACCTCCTTACAACTTTTTTCTTTGGTAGGAGCTATGTGTTGATGTTGTATTATAGAGTTTTAGAAGACATTCCAAGCCAATTCCAAACAACAGTCTTAATTTGTATGCAGACGTTACGTGTACGTCAACGTTAGACATTGGTACGTTGTTAGGCCAGTTACTCGTCGTTGAATGGTGCTATGGCGTACTATGTCATCTCAATTAGCTTATTAAAGGTCTTATAGAATGATAACCTCGATTTCTATTGAAAATGAATGCCTAATCAATTTTAATGACATTCTAAATCTGAGAAGGTTCGATTTTGTTCAACGACGTTTTTGGTAGTCAAAGCACGCTTTTGCATCACGCATAATTGTATTGAAGATGTAATTTTATGCTTAGGAAAGCCGCAAAGATTCAATTGAATGCATTTTCAGACCAATCACTCGTCAAATGTGAGATGCACACGCAAAACATTCAATATCAATTGTCTCAATTAAGCAGAAGATATTTGCTAATCACACTATTTTTGCTTTCAAATAGCGTCTGTACATACTATTGGGGGATAGTCATACTACATTTCGTGACGATAAATTGTGTAATCTCAGAGAAATTTAAAATTCAAAAGTGCACACTTTCTTTTGGAACTAAGTATATTTATATATTCATGGGAATGTCGTAAGGCTGTATGCATGAACATATAACCTAAAACCATGAAGGGGTAACGAAATAAAAATCGAAAATTTTCAGTAATATATAATTACGTTTAAATAGCATAATTAAATACTTTGCTTCCAAATTAAATCTAACGTAGGCTTCTTAATACTTTCATTTTGTATGAACCATCTATGCGTTCAAGATGAAAACTATGCGAAGCGTTTTGCAACTGTTTACCCGCTTACACGTGTACTCATATGTAAATCCGGTTTCAAACTTCATTAACGTCCTAAGCATTTTTTACGACACAAGAATATTTCTTAGATAGATACAAAATAGCATCTACATACCTGTTCTTGATTTCCTTCTCTTTCCCGGGTCACCAACAAACTCCTCCACAAATTCATCTGTCAATCTAAATCTAACATTTTCCTGCAAAGGAATTACATAAACTGATTTACTAATGTAATTACATGTATATCTTTCATTGTTCGAAACAGCAAGTCTCAGGCTATTTTGATCAATTATATATGACAGAAATTCGCGATTTCCCTGATAAAACATATCGCGTTTTTATAAAAGATATCACAAATACTTCAATCAAGTTTCAAAGATGCCTTCAAGAAACCAACACACTATCTTCAAAAAACCATCGCCACATGGTCACGCTCATAGACAAACATACACCTTTCATCGATATGAAATCGATACAGAAAAAATTAAAAGATGATATTTAGAAATAAGAAAAACTTACCAAATTGTCAGCCATGCGTTCAGTTGTAGTAAAGCAACGTTTATGAGACAAAATCCCGTGCAAATCGAAGAAAGGCATTTTTTCCCGCTCATTTGCAATACAGAATCATAGCGAACCAACATACAAAATCATAGACAACCATTTTACGGTAACATCGTTAAACACCATTGACATCTGTATAGGTAGATTTTGAGCGGTGAGCCGTGAAATCTACTTTTAACGGTTAAATTTCCGTGCTTTTCTTTCAAAATAGATAAAACAGACATAACAAAGATACAAATTACCTTTCAAATGAAACTTTGTGCTTGTTTTAGATCTTACGGTTTACTCATAGACCCATGGTAATGGACTCAATGCCTAGGTCAGAGCTCAGTTTTGAAAATACACCTTTACCTACCATATGCCCTGCGTTCAGGATGACAAAACGGTACAAACAGTTTGCCATTTACACCCCGCTTTGCACGCAAGTGCACGTGCAAAGAGGAATATATTTGGTAAATTGTTTACACCGTTTTGTCATCCTGAACGCAGGGCAGGTCCTAAGTGCTTGAAGTTGAATACATAGATCATCGGTCTTTCTATATTTACCCCTTAATTAAACAATTTTCCTTTTTGATAGTGAAAATATATTCAATGAATTTGGTGAATTATTTTTGTAATACCAGAGCTTTCAAAGTTTGCATACGACGACGACGTCGACAACATCAAAACAATATAGCAATACCTGGAGTTGAAAAAAGAACAAAAAAAAAAAAAACTAAATAAAACAAACAAACACAAACAAACAATTGATTGAATGGAGTTTTACGCCGCTTTAAACATTTTTTTTTTTCAGTTATATCGCGGCGGCTGGAGCACCTAACATGGGATTCCTGGTATTTCTCTTACCAGTACAACCATCACATCCTTTCCTAGCCTCCAGTTGCTATCTCACATAGGTCTACGATTATCAACTCATTGGTGAGAGACAAATAGTCGGAAAGAATGAGTGCCGGCGTCGGGGATCGAACCAAGGACCTCCTGATTGACAGTCCGACACACTACCAAACAAACAGAAAAGGCAGGGTATAAACCAAATACCTTTAATCTTCCTCGCCGTTGAAGTATCCATTTCCGTTACCATTCAGTAAGTCAAACAACCCATTTCCGTTACCATTGCCGTTGTCATTACCGTTACCATTTCCGTTGCCATTGTCATTGCCGTTACCATTGCCATTCATGAGACCTGAAACGATACATTTTATTATACTGTTAAGAATGCTCTGTCCTGTTGATTGGCAGAATTGTCGAGAACAAATCTAGATAGGTGCATCACCCCTTAGTAAACAAATTAATAAATAACCATACGTTCAGGATGACAGAACGTTGAAAACTGAAAGTTACACGCGCAGAGCAGGGTATAATTACAAAGAAGTCTGCACGGATTTGTCATCTTGAACGAAGAGATGGATTTCTCGAAGGAGCTTCGTCCTTCAGTAAACATCTGCTAGTAATCAAAATGGTAACAAGCCCGGCTCTCGCTAGAAACTTATTTCGTCTGAATTATAATACAATTTGGAGAGTAATCATTCGTTTGATGATAACAATTTATTAAAAGATATCTTTGTATTTATAAATCACTAGTTTTGCGTTTAATTCCACTCCGATAATGATTTTTTGCGAAAATATAACTCGGTGTCTATAAACTGATAAAGTCACTGCTCTTCGGGAACCAAACACGATATCGCGAGGCCGGAAAATGTTACAGTAAGGAAATAGATGTTGTGTCTATTATCGAGAGGTATCTAGCGTCGATCTAGGGCTCCCGAGAATTTCTAGCCTTGCGTTTAGGACGACAAAACGGTGCAAACTGTTTGTGAATTGTACCCAGCTTTGCACGTTTAGCTTGTCATCCTGAACGCAGGGCAGGATTAAGATTGAGAAGGATTAAGTTAAGTTAGTAAGAACTTGATTCCAAGTCGATGTAAAATGAACAGGTTTAAAGCATGTAAGTAAAATTCGATTAAAACGGTATCGGTTAGTTCGATATCGTTTATAATGAACTCAATTTCAACGCCGAATCGGCTCTTTTTGTCTTTTCCATGGTCATCATAATGGGCGACACTCATTGTAGTTTACATATCTTATTTTGGAAATTAAATCATAGGGAAGGGATCATTGAATCCGAGGATCGCATTTTCATATTACACAACGACTGTTTATAAGGTGAATGTTCAAACATTACCACAAAACATATTTTGAAGTTCATTCAAACGCAAAATAAACTTTAAAGTTTATGAAATTATACTTGAAAAGTACGTTTTTTTCGTCTTAACATATTTTGAAGTTCATTCAAACGCAAAATAAACTTTAAAGTTTATGAAATTATATTTGAAAAGTACGTTTTTTTTCGTCTTTCAGTTGTCCGTTTCTACACTGAAACGAACTTCTAAACGGCCACCTTGCATTTGTCACATTTTAACACATCTATAGTAATTTAATGAAGTATCTTTTATTTTCAAATGAAAGGCTCTTCAATTTGGCTTATTCTTGAAAAAAATGTATTTGAATTTTTATGCCCCCGTATCAAGAGATCGGGGGCATATTGTTTTACTCATGTCCGTCCGTCCGTCTGTCCGAAAACTTAACCCGAAAACTTAACCTTTGACTTTTCTCCAAAAGTATTTGACATACAAAGCTGTACACCAAAGTCAAGGTCATGTGACAAGGTCAAGGTCAAACTTTAAAAAAATGCTGTTACGGGGGCATTCGTGTTTCACAAACACATCTTGTTATCCTTGGTGTCTGTAGAAAACAATCAAAAACAAGAACCCACCATTACGAAAGTCACCAAAAGTGCATATTTTCGAAGAATTTTAAATTTTCGGTCTAAGAAATACTCGGCGATTAATCCTATAAATGACAAAGTTCGATGGCTATTGCGTGTCAGATACCAAATCACTGAAGAAAATAACATTCAGGCCCTTTTGTTTCTCACACAAGGATAAAATGCTAAAATTACCCCACCCACCAATGTATTCACCCCTGAATTCCCGTCAAATTCGCTGATTTTCTCGCATTTTTTTTAAAGTCGGCGTTTATTGAAGATTAACCCTAAATGATTTTTCGAATATAATTCAACTAATTCCTATTTCAGATACCAAAGTAAATATTACCTTTTCAGCAAATACCAAGTGGCTGTTTAGAAGTTCGTTTCAGTGTACTTTCGGTTGTTCCTGGTCATACAATTATACTTCTGAAACCCAACACGTTCAAGGCAAAATAGGATATGTCTAAATGTCTTACTGAATCAAAGAACTTATGGCAGCCGTTCAACTCGGCCCTTCGGAAACTCGGCCTAGCGTATAACTTTGCCCATAATCTAATGCCAAATTCATGTAATAAACGATTATTTATTGAGTATAGTTATTACAAATAGAAAATTATTTAGCCTTCGTTCAACTGTGCGGCAATGTGTGTATGCATCAGCAATTTAATTTTAAGAATCGGCACATTTTCACACATCTTCAAACAATGATTTGACATGAAAATAATAAAAACATAAAATTATTTATTCTAAAAGAAATAAAAATAAACAGTAATGTATAAATGCAGTATTTGCAAAACTTTTACACATTTCATGAAATATATATTCTACGATTCTATAGACTATATTTTTGGGTCGAGTTGACCAGGCCGCTTATTCGATGGGCTGAGTTGAGTGCAAGTAAACACGATCAAGATTCAAAAGAGCTCGAATCTCGCATAAACCGTCAAAGGCGTATTTTTTTTAGCTCACCTCGAGCACTTGAGCTATTGTGATCTTACAATGTCCGTCGTCAGTCGAGCGACGTCCGTCGTCCACAATTTCTTTAAACATCTTTTCCTTCTAAACCAGTGGGCCAATTTTGATGAAACTGAGCAGGGGTGTTCCTTGGGTCAAGCTCTACAAAGGTTGTTCAAATAAATGAAATCACCCTTAACTTACCCTTTACCCTTAACAAAAAGGGTGAAAATAGGAAAATCGTCAAAAATCTTCTTTTCTGAAACCAGAAGGCAGACAGCTTTCATATTTGGTATGAAGCATCATCTAGTGGACCTCTACCAAGTTTGTTCATATCAAAACCCTGGGATCATATTTGGGCTTTGCCCGGGCGCAACCCTTTTTACATAGTATCAAGGTGTGGAAATCTTTAAAAATCTCCTCCTCTGAAACCAGATGGCATGCAGCTTTCAGATTTGGCATGAAGCATCATCTAGTGGACATCATCTAGTGGACCTCTACCAAGTTTGTTCATATCAAGACCAAGTGGTCATATTTAGGCTTTGCCCGGGCTCATCCCTTTTAGCTCTTCTGAGCACGAAGGGTAAAAAAGAAAAATCTTCAAAAATCGTCTTGTCAAAAACCAGATAGCAGAGAGCTTTCATATTTGGTATGTAGTATCATCCAGTGGACCTCTACCAAGTTTGTTCATATCAAGACCCTGGGGTCATATTTCGGCTACACCGAGGCACATCCCTTTGGCTCATCTAGGCACAATGGGTGAAAGTAAGAAAATCTTCAAAATTTGTCTTCTCTGAAACCAGAAGGCAGACAGCTTTCATATTAAATATGTAGCATCATCTAGTGGACCTCTACCAAGATTTTTCATATCAACTTGAGACCCTGGGGTCGCATTTGGGCTCCACCTGGGTGTATCCCTTTTTATATAGAATCAAAGAGTGTAAAGGCATATTTTCTTGCTCTTGGCTGAAAACATTCCATGATATTGATCTTATGTAAAAATTATCTCCTTGTTGACATCTAATGTGATGTCTCAGGTGTCAAAGAGACTCAGGTGAGCGATCTAGGACCATCAATGTCCTCTTGTTTTAGTTTTTTTTATTGTTAATTTGAAGCAACCCAAATCGAACTATCAAAGAACTTCATCTGTCTGAAAAACAAAAATCCAAAAGATAGATATGCAGTTCAACTGCTCCTGCAGCGTCTTTATTCTATTATTATTTTTTTTTTCGGATCACTGAAAGCGTATGGAAATATTATTAATTGAGTTCTTTTTCATTTTGCAGAGCAGCAATGATTTAGGCATTGACACAAAATTTATTTTCCCTTTTCTTCTTTTTAGCTGTACTGAGCAAAACGTGCTCAAGCACAGCTTTAAGGATCACAAAGCGCCGTCCGTTGTCAACAATCTTAAAATTTATTTTTTCTCCAGAAACGAAATATCCTACTGAACCGCTGGATCAATTTCAATAAACATTGCTAGAATGTTCCCTAGATGGCCCTCTTTTACAATTTTTCGCGAAATTTTGATTGACCGGAAACATTGGTGTGACAGGGCGTATGTTTTTGGTGGACGTTTACGTGCAGTGTTACTGCGTAAAAATATTCCAGTCAGATGTAAATAGATTTTCAAAAAAGTAGTTCTCACTAAGGTCTTTACTCTTTTTCTAGAATTCTATCCGTCTGACAACTGTTCATTATGAAAATGGCGTGACTCAAGGATTCTACACTATTTGAAGATTGCGCAAAGCAAATTTTAAATTTGAAATCATTAACAATTCTCTGAATTTTGAAACCTGGAGATTTTTTCTCTCGCGTAGGACTTTATATCAGGCCGAGTATGTAATTTGCCGTTTGTTTCCCCATGGTCTGCGGGAGGTCACTCATGAAGACTTGGCGAATGGAAATACTTGAATGGGAACCTCCATTGATACATATACGTGTTAAGATATACGGTATGTTAAACGGTGGCCAGGTCATGGAAATAGCGGAATACACTGATAACCGATACAACTTGTGTTAGTAAGAATTATGCAATGGGGTGTGTTACATAACATTTCAACTCGCAACAGTCAACCTCGAGACGAATGTCTGCAATTTTTGTTCGTGTTTATGTAAACACTTACCCTTGCTTTTTGATTTGAGAATAAAAAATCGCGAAAAAAATTATCAACATCCTTTTATTGAATTTTTCAAACAGATAACAAGATAAAAATATGAGTAATGACAATAGAGAACCGATAAGAATTACAAAATAAGAAAAATACATATAGATAATCTAATTGTCTTTGACTCTTTACACAAAGGAATCAGCAAATCTTTCTTTCCCTACGTCCAACATTATGCCGAAAGTGATAGAAACCTTGCAATTACAGGATTTGAGTTGACGATCAACGATATATGTTGCGAAATGTAAATATCAAGATCGACGATCACTTATAATTCGCTTCCCTCCGATGTGCATTATTAGTAAAAGAAAGAGCATACTTTTCAATTCGGGGTGGGAGTTCGGGGTCCAATTCAGATTGGAATATATCTGGAGCCCTGAATAGTATCCCGATAAAGTTATTTTTAAAGGGTAGTTGAGTAGCGAGCCTGTCAGACCCCAAACTCCAACTCTCTCCCCCCTCTTTCTCTCTCTCCCTCTCAATCTCTCTCTCTCCCTCTCATTCTCCCTCTCTTTCTCTCTCTCCCTCTCAATCTCTCGCTCTCTCTCTCTCCCCTTTCTCATTCTTTCCCTCCCCTCTCTCTCTTTCCCTCCCCTCTCTCTTCCCCCCTCCTCTCTCTCTCACTCTCTCGTGACCTTTAAAACGTTTTGAATACAGGCTGATGTTGTATAATGTACACAATGTTATATTTTAGAACACCTTGGACAAGCAAAAAAGATTTGGAATGTGCGAAAATGAGTCGAGTCATTTTTTGTTAATCGTATTTTTACATGTAAAATTTCTTATTTCGCATTGAATGGATGAATCACTGTGATATGCCAACAGAAACGTCCACCATCAGCACTTTCATTGCTTTGATTTACTAAGAAATCCATGATCGACATCTCCTCCTTAATTGTTAGACCAATTCCGATGGTACCTCTCAAAATGTTCCTTGTTTGACTTTTTAAATCATGAAATTCTTAGTCTAAAAACGCTTATTTGGCTTAAGTTGACACACAGAACCCGTAGGTCGTCCGTTTAATCAACGAAACCGTGAGATCGAAGCGAACATTGCAAGATTTTGAGGCCGCACATTGCGGGTTTGTTTAACGATAAAAAAACCCAACAACGTTTCAGTGTAAAAAATGTCGTACAGTGTTTGTAGTCCGTAGGTACTTTTAATGTTACAGTTACGAACATCGATAAATTGACAAGATGGAAGATTTTGGAATAATTTTTAATGATATTGATAAGTGCGAGGAGAGAGTTTCAAGCGAAATTCAACGGGGACAATCTAATATAGCTACAGTAAAACTTGTATTAAGCGACCAGGAATGGGACCACCAAAAAGCGGTCGTTAAAGAAAATGGTCGCTAAATACACGTTTTGTTTACAAATAAGAAATCGAATATGTATAACATTGCGAAATTCTCAAGAATCCTATGCTGAAAAAGATTCACCAGAATCGTCGTATTGAGGCGATTCTGTTACGTTTTAACAGCATATGATTCATTTGCAAAATTTTTTTATACCAGTGATATCTTTTTTTTTCAGATATTTATATTTAAAAAGGGGATTTTGAAAGCGGTCGTTTTATACAAATTGTCGCTTGATAGACGTGGTCGCTCGGGCAAGATTGACTGTATTTATTTCTCAGGATGGAAAATATTAGAGCTATAACTCGAATACGCTATCATGACTTGTGATTACAATACATTTGTATACAACCCACGAGTCAGAAAAGCGAATTTTACTTATATTTATCACCTCTCGTTAAAAAATATGCATACAAGTTCTATAATTATCTTCCCATTTCTTCAAGAACGAATCAAACGGTTACAATTTCAACTATATCAGTGAAATCGCGATTTTTTTTCTATAAACATTCATCTCGAATGTGGCTGTTGACTTTATTTCATTAGTCATTTTGGAGCGTTTTTTGAGTGGCCTTGTTGAGTAATTGGAATGAATTAATGGTTCACAGATTGAATGATTTAGAAATGGTTTGACTGAGATGAATGTTAATTTCACGATGTAACTAACTGTACTTACTCATCATATACCACAGTCCGTTGCTAGGCATTGTATTCACAGCAACCAAACAGATAGACTGGTAAACCTGTCCCATCTACGCTACCCTCCGATACTGGCTGTCGATAGATTGAGACAGGCTCGCCAGTCAACCAAACAGAACACAAACACGATGAGCAGCCGTACAGCAAACATTTTCGCGGGTTTTTGACGTTTATTTCCCGGGTCAACCCTTCCAAAACCTCCTGGTTTTAAAGCACAGAATTTAGACGCGGCAACTGATTGCTGGTTTCAACTATTCAAGCTTTTATATGGCTTAACTGCAAATTGATGCTTTTTGTTAGTACTGACAAATTAGTCAAATAAATGATCGTCTGCATAACTGATGGTTTGTAAATTGGCCATATGAACTAATGAATTACTAAGAAGTTTATACATAAATATCAAAATGTAACATTAACATGTACAACTTTTTTCGAAACCTTTTTATGAAGACCTATTTTAATTGGAAACTCGTGTATTTTTAAAGTCAATCATGCTTTAAAACTTTATTTCAAAGATAACATCGTTATGTTTTGTTTTTTTATTGTACATTTGTTTTGAAGATTTTATCAACTTGAAACTGATCCCTGCTATTTAGATGCTATGAACTTATTATTCCTACTTGTCTTTGCACGTGCTTTCATGGGAATGATTAACAAACCTACTGAATGCATTATGTATTTTGTTCATTGATAAATTATGTCAATAATTGTTATCTAGGGAATTTTTCCATAGAGGTCAGATTCGGGTCAAATTAACCAAGGTATATTTCCTAAAGATTATAGAATATTATTCACAAAAAGAATGGGATACTGCAAGGGTGGTGGGTTGCATACCAGTCAGACCAGGCGTATTACATCTAGAGGGCCATATCATTCGGAAGTCGCTTGGACTTTTTTGTTTCGTAGAATCGCCGACGGTACCCGATTGGGACCAGACAGCACCAATCGCTTGAACACCGTGACCACGAATAACAGCAACCTGGGCTTGCCTACTTCAGGTTTGCAGTAACCATAACCTAACATGAGCTTGTTTTACCAGTATTGAAAAATAAATCTATATTCAAACCATAAATCAAGCAATCTTTCTTCTTTTTTCGCATAACACTAAATATTGACGAATACTGACCCCGACATAGTAGAAGGTGTGGTATTTATTATTTAATAGATTTATTCTTAATAGGACAAAATATTTAAATTCAGTAGGTTAGGGGTTAAAACAATTCGTAATCATAAAATAGAACATTTAAGAAATCATCCTTTTTCTTTTCTTTTATTGATGATTTGTAAACTGGGACAAACGCTATGATAAATTGCATGTTGTTTAAGATATTTTTGTCGGTTCAATAATAGTACTGACTATAAACATGTAAACGTCTTTTTTAGTGTCTTTTATGCACTTATCTAAAAACACAGTCTTAATGCATTTGGCATATGCATTACATACGAGAGATGGATGGATTGTTTTTAATTTATGGGGATATGAAACTGAACACTTAATCATATGTATCATTACGTATGCAAAGCAGTCTCATACATTAGTTAAATGAGCCTGTGCGTGACATTTCCAACTATTTCAAATGAGCGCCAAGCAAATACTTTAGCCAGCCTGTGCATCTGCACAGTCTGAGAAGAGTCTTCACTATGCGTTTTGTAGATAGGTTGCGTCTCAAAGTGTACTTAGACAATCAGGTAATCCTCTAATTAAACTAGGTGATTGTCTAGGCTAGTTAATACCTTTCCTTTATGCAAATACAAATTGTTGGCAATGTCATGCACAGGCTCAAATAGGCTTTTGAAGAAAGGAAAGTGAAAACCTTATCTTAACAATTCGATATTATTGGTTTTCATCATTTTCGTGTATTCTGACTGGCTGGAAAAATGATCTTTGACTTCAATGAAAACAATTTTGAGCACACATCTATTTTCTAGCCTTCGCGCAAAGTAGTCTCGCAAGACATCTGTCTCATTATGGTGATTTTTTTTAATTCGCTTTTAATTTTTGCTTTTATTGTATTAAGATATAAGATATGAAAGCCTGAAAGGAATATGATCTTTTAATTTCATGGAGGTATGTCACGAAAACCTTATCGCACTCCTGTATGAATTCGCTTCGCGTATTCATACAGAGTGATTAGGTTTGTAGTTTTATACCTCAATGTAATTAAAAGATACTCTCTTCATTTCCTTATTATTAAATTATTTATAATGAAGCGAAAGGGTACAGATTTCGCCATAATGAACCAGAATGAAAACGTTAGCGACGCCCTTTCGAAATGAAACCGCTTTGCACGTATATGCGCGTGCTAACCGGGGTATCCTCTCAAAGCGCTCGCGAAACGTTTTTTACATCCTGAACACAGGGCAAATTTCATATGGTTCTACTTTTGGGCAAATTAACAAAATAGCTGCCTACTAAAGGTGTTATTTGATTGGCATAACTAGAATTTAATTGTTTCAATCTGAAGATTTTCATAGACATTATGTGAATTCTTACACAACTCAGCTTTTGGATGCGCTAGAATGTTGCTATGACAAGTGATGCACTAGAAGGATATACTTCCATTTTTTCTGATAAAGTTTTAAGCCTTAATTACTGTTAGATATCTTTGAATAATAAATTGGGCCAGACTTGAAATGAATATCAAAATATGAATGGGTTCTCGTGAAGATAGTTCATTTATGCATCTAATTATCCCCCGCCGTTTTCGGCAAGGGGATAAAGTAATGGTCTCCGTCCGTCATTCCGAAGTTCCGTCACTAAACTTGTCCGGAGCATATCTCCTAAAGTATAATAGCTAGCAACTTGAAACTTTATGGGTGGATAGATCTCATAAAGGAGAAGTGCAGTGCACAAGAACTACAACTCTTGCTTGCATAATTTTTTAGGATATTGCCCTTTGTTATTTTTAAGTCTTAGATTTTGTCCGGAGCATATCTCCTGAAGTATAATAGCTATTAACTTGAAACTTTATGGGTCGATAGATCTCATGGAGGAGAAGTGCAGTGCACAAGAACTACAACTCTTGCTTGCATAATTTTGGAGTTATTGCCCTTTGTTATTTTTAAGTCTTAGATTTTGTCCGGAGCATATCTCCTAAAGTATAATAGCTATTAACTTGAAACTTTATGGGTCGATAGATCTCATAGAGGAGAAGTGCAGTGCACAAGAACTACAACCCTTGCTTGCATAATTTTGGAGTTATTGCCCTTTGTTATTTTTAAGACTTAGATTTTGTCCGGAGCATATCTCCTGAAGTATAATAGCTATTAACTTGAAACTTTATGGGTCGATAGATCTCATGGAGGAGAAGTGCAGTGCACAAGAACTACAACTCTTGCTTGCATAATTTTGGAGTTATTGCCCTTTGTTATTTTTAAGTCTTAGATTTTGTCCGGAGCATATCTCCTAAAGTATAATAGCTATTAACTTGAAACTTTATGCGTCGATAGATCTCATAGAGGAGAAGTGCAGTGCTCAAGAACTACAACTCTTGCTTGCATAATTTTAGTTATTGCCCTTTGTTATTTTTAAGACTTAGATTTTGTCTGGAGCAATCCTTAATCTATTAGGCTTCAGTTTACTAAAAAGCCTTCTCGGCGGGGGATTGCCATGTCCGACATGACTCTTGTTATTAGCTCACCTTTGCACGAAGTGCTCAAGGTGAGCTTTTGTGGTTAGGTGGATGTCCGTCGTACGTCGTCCGTCGTCAACATTTGCCTTGTATGCACTATAGAAGCCACATTTTTTGCACGAGCGACTTAAAATTTGGTCAGAATGATTGTCTTGATGCAATCTCGAATGAGGTCGAAATTGGGTCAACTGGGGTCAAAAACTAGGTCACAGGGTCAAATCATAGAAAAATCTTGTATGCACTCTAGAGGCCACATATTTTGCCCAAATCACCTGAATTTTGGTCGGAATGATTGTCTTGATAAAATCTCGGACCAGAAATTGGGTCAACTTGGGTAAAAAACTGGGTCTCAGGGTCAAATCATAGAAAAACCTTATATGCATTCTAGAAGCCACATTTTTGGCCCAATCAACCTGAATTTTGGTCAGAATGAATGTCTTGATGAAATCTCGGACAAGTTTTAAATTGGGTCAACTGGGGTCAAAAAGTAGGTCAAAGGGTCAAATCTAGTAAAAACATGTATGCACTCTAGAGGCCACAATTTTTGCCCAATCAACCTGATGTTTGGTCAGAATGAATGTCTTGATGAAATCTCAGACGAGTTCGAAATTGGGTCAACTGGGGTCAAAATCTAGGTAACAGGGTCAAATCATAGAAAGACCTTGTATGCACTCTAGATGCCACATTTTGTGCCGAATCAACCCATTTTTTGGTCAGAATGATTGTCTTGATAAAATCTCGAATGAGTTCAAAATTGGGTCAACTGGGGTCAAAAACTAGGTAACAGGGTCAAATCTTAGAAAAACCTTGTATGCACTGTAGAGGCCACATTTTATGCCCAATCAACCTGAAATTTGGTCAGAATGAATGTCTTGATTAAATCTTTGAGGAGTTCGAAATTTGGTCAACTGGGGTCAAAAACTGGGTAACAGGGTCAAATCTTAGAAAAACCGTGTATGCACTCTAGAGGCAACATTTTTTGCCCAATCAACCTGAATTTTGGTCAGAATGAATTTCTTGATGAAATCTTTGACGAGTTCAAATTGGGTCAACTGGGGTCAAAGACTAAGTCACGGGGTCAAATAATAGAAAAACCTAGTATGCACTCTAGAGGCCATATTTTTGTTTCAACTTGAAACTTTATGGGTGGATAGATCCCATGGAGGAGAAGTGCAGTGCTCAAGAACTACAACTCTTGCTTGTATAATATTGAGTTATTGCCCTTTGTTATTTTTAAGACTTTGATTTTGTCCGGAGCAATCCTTAATCTATTAGGCTTCAGTTTACTAGAAAGCCTTCTCGGCGGGGGATGGCCATGTCCGACGTGGCTCTTGTTATTTTTAAGACTTAGATTTTGTCCGGAGCATTTTGTCCGGAGCATATCTCCTAAAGTATAATAGCTATTAACTTGAAACTTTATTGGTGGATAGATCTCATGGAGGAGAAGTGCAGTGCACAAGAACTACAACTCTTGCTTGCATAATTTTGAGTTATTGCCCATTGAAATTTTTAAGACTTAGATTTGGTCGGGAGCATATCTCCTTAAGTATAATAGCTATCAACTTGAAACTTTATGGGTCGATAGATGTCATGGAGGAGAAGTGCAGTGCACAAGAACTACAACTCTTGCTTGCATAATTTTGAGTTATTGCCCTTTGTTATTTTTTAGACTTAGATTTTGTCCGGAGCATATCTCCTTAAGTATAATAGCTATCAACTTGAAACTTTATGGATCGATAGATCTCATAGAGGAGAAGTGCAGTGCTCAAGAACTACAACTCTTGCTTGCATAATTTTAGTTATTGCCCTTTGTTATTTTTAAGATTTAGATTTTGCCCGGAGCAATCCTTAATCCATTAGGCTTCAGTTTACTAAAAAGCCTTCTCGGCGGGGGATTGCCATGTCCGACATGGCTCTTGTTCGACTTTGTAAATGCCGTGTCCATTTCAAATAAAAGCATGCTGTAAACACGGCGGGGTATCATGTAAAACACAGATTTTTTCTGTTTTTGTCAATAATTCTGTAAATGCTTAACCGATTTGATAAAAGCTTTGAAACAGAGAAAGCAGAAATAAAACGCCTTGAATTTGCTGGATGTGGAACATATTTCAAAGCTCTAGTGATAAAAGTTATTTACGACCAAGTAAATTTTTACTTGGTCGTCAATTGTTTTGGGTTTTTTTTTTAATCAGCGGATTTTTAAAAGATCTGCTAAAGTCTTCAAAATCGTGACATTTTCCAACTTACTCTACTTCAAACCGTATTCAAATTGGTCACGCATTGACATAGTTATTGACGATTTTTTTGAAATTGATGTGATTCCCCATCGTCTTGTCGAGACAATTTAAAGGAGTACCAAGAATTTATGGTTTCTGTGTGAAACAATTATTTTAGAATTGCATCACCTTCTCCTTACTGAACTTTTCTTACGTATTGCCCTGTTTTCATGAAAAAAAGGTGAAAGGATATATATACAAAAAATTATACATGTATATAAAGGTGAAAAAATATAGGTGAAAAATGTTTTGCAGGCGATTAAAAATGGTGCACCGCTTTGCAAGAGAATACATGTGCAAAATTGAGTACCATTTCTCAATCGTTTCGCAAACTTTTTATCTTGAACGCGGTAATCGTCTAAATATTACTTACTCAGCAAATACCAGAGGTCATTGCCGGGGGCGGCATGGACTGCAACCAAGCAGAACACTAGCACGATGAGCAGTTTCAAAGCAAACATTTTCGAATATTTTTTTTTATCCTTATTTTCGCTGGTCAACCTTTTCCAAATTTCCTGGTTCGATAGACTTTCGAAGCATCGAATGAGCGCGGTATAACTAGTCAAAGTTTTTATATGACTTGGTGTTTAAAGAACAGACAAATTTGACAACTTAAGGTTCTCTAATTTAACTTAATTGATGGACTATTAAAAGGTCAGATCTATCCATAACGTTATAGATTTTCATAGTAATTTTAGGGATAAAGAGAGATCAAACTTCCAACTTGATTTAAATTTAATTTTTATTCCCGACTAATTTCGGTTTAAAACAAACCTTTTTTTAAGGGAAACCATTTTGAACAATAAAAATTTATGATGTCATTAACGTCACATGACGTCAACGGCAACAACGTCAAAAAATGGCAATGAGTTTGGCGGAAAAATATCAATATTACAATACATTAAATAAATCAACAGATACAGGATCTAAAAAGATACAATATTACAGGATAAATGCAATTTGAAAGCAAAAGATGAAAAAAGCCTGCAATAACTGTATTGTTAAAATGAAAGATAATGCAAAGTAATAAATAAATATTTAGATATTTAAATTCACTTTTAAAATAGTGAAAAAAGTAGGATTATTATGTGACTACCCACTATGTATATATATCTTTTAAATTTTATTAATAAATAGAAAATAATAATGAAAATAATGATAATAATAATAATGATAATAATAAAATGAAATTAAAAAAAAAAAATCATAGAATTAATATGATTTTGAGCTTATAATTTTTGTAACTAAATAACATATGGGACCCGTAACATGAAAAGGTACCATCATAGTAATTTTACGAATTTTGATCAACTAATCAGATATACTTATGACGGTTATGTTACTTTTGTTTGCATGGAGTTTAACACCACTTTCAACATTTTTGCAGTTATATCGTAACGGCTGGTGCACTTATTCATGGTTTCATAATCGTAGATATAGCAACTGGAGGCTAGGAAAGGATGTGAACTCCATTCAATCAATCAATCGTAACATTTCTCGCAAAAGTACAACCACAATTTTCCTTCCGAGCCACTAGCTGCTCATCCCATTTAGGCTTACTACTTATCATGTATACACCCACAAGTCGGAAACAAGTCCCTTGAGTCACAATGACTTAACTCTATACCGTTAACTTGGTTATACAATTTTAACATTTTTGTGATATCGTTCCGTATTGGAACTAGACCTATTTTTTGCGCGCGCGTGAGCACGAAAAAGCTACGTAATATACACGTTGTTCGGTATTTCCAGGATACAGGGTTGTTTCCTATGGCCTGCTAAACCAAGCCAAAAAGCTGAAGGATTCTAATATAAAAACAATAGATATCGTTAGAGGTTCAATAAAGCCAACCCCTCCCACGTCTTAAAATGGTTTGATATATAAGGACAGTTGATGACCAAAACGTAACTACCATACAGCAATACTAAATTTACAAGGCCCCTTTTCAGTGTCCGATTTAAATTAGATGAAACCATAGATCTGTCTGTGAGCAGATATAGTTCTACACATTAGTTACCAGAGATAGGTTGGTCCGTTTATGATAGTAGTTATTTATTGATATTGACTTCTCTTCGTTCAGAGCACTGACACTAGAATATGATAAACATGCTGAAAGAATGTATCGTTCGAATCTAAAATTGGTTTAGTTATACAGCATATAGAGGTGGTTCAGAGCACTGACACTAGAATATGATAAACATGCTGAAAGAATGTATCGTTCGAATCTAAAATTGGTTTAGTTATACAGCATATAGAGGTGGTTCAGAGCACTGACACTAGAATATGATAAACATGCTGAAAGAATGTATCGTTCGAATCTAAAATTGGTTTAGTTATACAGCATAAAGAGGTGGTAACAAAAAACCGTGAAAACAATTTTCAGATAAAGTCAAGTCTTCGAGTTTGGCGGAACTGCGATATTAATTTTCGGAACTCCAGCGCGCACAGTCATATTGTACTGATTCATTTACGTGATTAAAGTCAAGTACACTTGTACCTGCCTTGAGGGGGCTCATAACTCGACCGGTGTCATGTATAAAACGTCGATTATAACAACTATCGGTGCCGAACTTTGGATGCTGACGGATGGGGAGGCCACATTGTAATGTGTTGTGACCGAAATTTTTTGCTCTCTAGGTCACAGTTTTTCAGATTATCGTGGACAAGTGATGACAGTGAACCCCAAAGATGAGGTATTTAGGCCGTTTGTAGATCCCTTTATTAGCGATAGTCATAGGGTAACGCTCTTTAAGTAAGTCAATATTATGGTCTATTCATCTCATGCCATGATGGACTTTCTTCGCTATTACATTCTTAAAGTTATACCAATACCTTCTCTTTCACCGAACGGACTCATCTCGAACTAGAGCTTATCAGTTAAAAGGTTGAGAGTCCAAAACAGAGTCCCAAAACCCAAGGTTTTGAGTCAGATTCAGGCAACATGAAGAGCAAATGGATAGCCATTTAGGGAATAACTCTTGGTAAAATTTAAAAATCCACGTGTCGGACATTCTTTGAGAGCAATATTGCACATGAACTCACGCGCTATTGACTTTACTGAGCTTTGGAAACTGACTCTTTTTTCAAAATTTTGATTTTGGGGGTAGTCGCCTCTATGCGTTTGTAACACTTCAATGCGTATGTCTACGGTGCCATCCTTTTCATCAGAAATCAACAACTGGTTAATGTATATTTTGGTAAAACCTCTCTTCCAAAATTAAGATTATAGAGAAAGTTTTAACTAAAAAAATTTAAAAAAAAAAAAAAATAAAAAATGATGCGTTACTTTTGTTGTTCAGTATACTAGTAGTTAACCAAAAAGTTACCAATAACCCTTTGTTGTGTAATATGGCCGTAGCGGTTTTTTTTAAGTAATGTTAATCTTTTCTATCAGAATCAATAAAAAAAAGATCGAAAAATGATGTGTATTATACACAATGTTTTAAAAATGGAAACACAAATCAATGTTAATCACGGCGCTACGTCATTCAATCAAAATGTTAACCGAGAACACCGACTCAACTTCATTGCGTTTGAAACGATATGTCAAACAAAACTTTGAGAAATGTACTCATTAATTATTTGCTTCACCTGTACTTAATTGACAGATTGCTGCTGTAAATAAAAAAGGGAATGACAAATTAAAACACTATTTTAGCATGTGTGTGACAGTTCCAACGATTTCACATGAACACTTAGCAAAGTCTCTGACCAGCCTGTGCGTCCGTACAGTCTGACCAGATTTTATAAAAAAAATATGAATTTGCCTTGCGCACTTATAAAATTGGTATTTATATGCCCAAACTCATATATAATGGTATGATCGTTGTCCCCGCCCATTTTCTACCATTTTGTTTGACTTTTTTGCATTCATGGGCGACTTGAACGTCTTCATCAAATGGTACATTAAAGGTCAATAGAACTGACCTATAGGCTACAATGGAACGAACTTCTAAACGGCCATTTGGTATTTGCTGAAAAAGAAATATTATTTTGGTGTCTGAAAGGGGAAGTAGTCTTAATACAATTTAGGATTAACAGCTTGTTTTTTCTCTCCAATCTGGTACAATATTTCTTCATATAACTCTGTGGCGTTACATGACAATCTCAATGTATACTGTATATTTCCTCAGTCAAAAATCATCAACTACTCTTTCCTTAGTATCATAAAAGTCTAAAACATTGTCTGATAATCAGTTCATACGTTGAAACTAAACAAGACAATTCCGATCGAACCGAAAAGTTTAATAACGAATGATGTGTTTAACAAATGATTATAGAACATTTTAACTCATTTATTACATTTTTTCTTTACAGCTCAAAAGTCACATCTCAGTTATGGTGCGTTTTCAACGATTAACTCGTGTTGACAAGATCTGTTGGTCTATTGATAACTTGTATGTAATAACAACGAAGGAAAATGTCCGCTGAATATTATTCTCTCAATCTGAAAATGGAGAAAGATAGAAATTAGACAATCAGTAAGCAACAGTGCAACATTTCTCTTACACTGGATCATGTTAATGGTACAATGTAATTTTGAAACTTAAATTTATTCAAATTTATTACTATCAATATAACCAATTGCATTCTATAAAATACTAGAAAAGCATTCGACAACGCCCTTGTACGAGAAGTTGTAAAAAAACAAGAGGACCATAATGGTCTTATATCGCTCACCGGAGTCACCTTGACCACTGGGACATCACATGAAAACGACTGACAGATGTCCAATTCTGAGGAGGTAATATGTATCGTTTTCTTCAATGCCATGGTTTGTTTTCATATCATTGTTGAAAGATTATTTACTTTGTTTCTATGTAAAATAGGATACACATGGGCTGAGCCCAAGTATTTGGTCCAAGGAACACGGTATGAAAATACTTCGTTAAGGTAAGTTCATTCAAGCTCAACACCACATTTCCAGAGAAAAAGATTTATGAGAGTTAGACTCTCTTTCTTTGTTTAAAGAAATACGCCCGGGCAGAGCCCAAAATTTGACCCTAGGGACATGATATAAACAAACTTGATAAAGGTCCATTAGATGATTTTTACCACACATGAACACTGTCTGCAATCTGGTTTAAGAGAAGAAGACTTTTGAAGATTTTCGCTCTTTGTTTATGTTTAAGAGAACCTTTTTGAAGATTTTCTCTCTTTTCTTCCAAAAAAACCCACATTTTAAGAAACAATTACACTTACCTTTATACATTTTATTCCTGACTCATTGTGCCATACAGAAGTTTTTTCAAACAGTCATGTATTTCATATCCTACTTCGTTACCATTCCCACTTTCATATCCGTTACCGTTTTCGTATCCGTTAACGGTACTATAACCACCTACTCTCGTTTTACCTGTAGAAAAAAAATGATAACAGCGTTCAAAAAGAAAAAAAAAATTATTGCGAGCGATGCGTGGAATTTTAGCGTTCGAGCAAAGCGAGGAGTCATCCTTTAACGTTCGCAGACGTTGTGTCCTCCCGAAAGCAAGTTGTGGTATTTTGTAAAATGTGCAAATCAACACCAAGACAAAGCAAAGTATACCTTGGTTTATTTGCTCCGAATATGACCTCTGTGAAAAATTGCTTTGATAACAATTACCGACATAGTTTATCAATTAACAAAATAGGTTTTATCTTCAATACCGTATGTTATTCATTCCTATGAAATCACGTGCAAAGCCTTGTTGGAATTATCATATTTTTATGCATCTAAATAGCAGTGGTCAGAATCGGGTCAATAAAACCGCGCTATAAAACTAAGATGGCTTTTTTAAAATCCTTCACGTCCTACGTTTATCGAAATATGACGAAAAGCTTGTGATATTGATTTGGACTCTGCTTTCATAATTTTTATAAGATACTGTTTATATAGTTCGTGGTGTTTTAAATGCATTATTGTTAATTGTTTGATAATTGTTTGATTTGATTTGATTTGAATTGGGGTTTTACGTCGCTTTCAACAATCTCTCAGTTATATCGCGACGACTGGAGCACCTAACGATGGATTCCTGGTATTTCTCACACAAGTACTACCACCACATCCCTTTCCTAGCCTCCAGTTGCTATTCCACATAGGTGTACGATTATCTACCTATTGGTGGAAGACAAATGTCGGAAAGGATAAGTGCCGCGGCCGGGGATCGAACCCGTGCGAATGATAATTGTTTGAATCATAAATACTATTTTTTGGTCTGAATCGATGGTGTACATATATTTTTACTGCCTAAAATAATGCCTCCTCCAACAAGAGGTATTATGCGTTATCATTGAATTTGCAGGGCGCGGCTTAGCCGTGACGTAATTTGACGAGTTTACTTTTCAATATTCTAAAAATTTTTACAAAACTTAGTCGACAATTATTGAAAACGCGTGCATGTAACTGTATTCAAAACCCAAAAGGATTCATGTGTTTGGAGAAAGTGAACATATTTCATCGTTGGGTCACCATAGCCTCGTACCTCCAGCTTGTCCAAGCTAGAGTAACGAGGGTTTGGTTACCAACCTACGATTTAAAGAATGTCGACTATCTGTTAAAGTTAATGATTGTAAATAAAAGCAGATTTATCTTTACTTTAAATGCAACCAACCGACCCTTTGGTCCTGTCCTATCGGGGCAATAATCTTGGATTATACGTTTCCATGTGACCCTGATTTTAAGGAAATAAATTTTCGTAGTGAGATTCGGACTTAAACTTCTCTTTATCTGCTTTGAATAAAGGCAAAATCAGCATGAAAAAGATAAAGAATAGATAAACGCCATTTTCACTTACTTATCAAATTCATCAGAGGGCTGATTTGTCCGAGACCATGTCGACTATTCCTTGCAAGCACACTGACAACAACTAAACTGAAGACGATCAAAACGACCAACTTCCCGTTAAACATTGTCCCTTTTACTTGTTTGGCTTTAGCAAGAAGAGAACAATGTAAATTCAACTAGCATTTAAGAATAACACGTTAAAGTTGAAAGATTTATACAGAAATTTTGGAAGATAGATCGCTGCGAGCATGGGATGATCAAAGTGCATGATGGATTATTTTTGGAATAATTTGTGACTAATTATAGGGTTCCAAGACTCATATGAACATCTGCTATTTCAAATTTATGCCCTAATTGAGAGCTAATATTATGGTATTTGATATGATGTTTTGATCAATCTTTAAGATTTATTACTGAGAGCCCTATTTATGTATAATTTGTATATCGTCCATATTAAGGGTGAGTTCTTAAATGGTGTTATACTTAAGGAGAAAAAGTTTGAAGCGTGACACACTTTATTTTTTCAATTTACCCGAATAAAAGATACTTAGTTTATAACGCTCACTGGTCATCAATCAACTATATTTGGATGGAACCTTAAAGGAGTTTAGAAATGCACTTAAGAAAAACGTTGATAAAAACCAAAGTCCTGCCCCTGAATGAATTTAGAACCAAGAAAACTTATTTAAAAAAAACACACAAAAAAAACACACACACACACACAAACCCACAAAAAAATGACGTTCAGTTCAAATAATACAATAGAGATAATAACAATGAAGTGATGAGAATAATTATAATGATAATATAATAATAGTAAATAATGATTATAATAATAGTATGCTCAAATTGGTATAAGTTTAAGTGCTAAGCATAACCAATGTATGAGTAGCGATACATGAAGTATCTTGAGTGTTGGTGCAAGCATTTTGAAAAGTGCTGATTTACAACTCAAGAAGTCAACAACGGAGCGCAACCTCGACGTCATTACTGTACGCCAGTACACATTGACTAACACATTTTAGAGTTTTTGATACGGGTGAATAACTGGGTTTATTGCATCAAAACTACACGATAAATATCAACAACAAGAAATTTCTTAGCGTCTTTTCCATTTGATAAAACCATGACGTTATGCTTCTAGGCTGTCAAATTCATTCAGCCTGGCCGCTGGCTTGCCAACATCAGGGAGATGATATATAGGGATGAGTGTATTTTCCTGCGTTAACTGGCGCTTAAAGAGAAATTGTCTCAGCGCAATTGCCCGCAGTGCGTTATGTCAAAGCCATGTGCAAAGACAATTGCACTTTATACTCCAATAAACGCAGCGAAAAGTAACCTCGACCCTTATAATTGCAATCCTTTAGAACTTAGAAATCAATACCAGTCAATAAAATCATACAATAATTTGGTCAATTTAAAATAAATAAATGGAGCGCTGAGTCAATGATTTAGAATAATTTTGATCGGAATGAATATCATTTTCACGATATATTTAACTTAATATCAGTATATTTTTTTTTTAGTTTTTGGAGTTCTAGGTTGCCTAAGCCTCGTCTCCCCTGTTTATACGGGCCTATTTTTACCAATATCTGTTGTTGTTTTTTTTTAAAAAAAATGCAGATTCCCCTTTTTGCCCGAGCATAAAGTGCCCGAGGGGAGCTTTTATGTTAATCCTGAGTCCGACGTGTATCGACACTGTTTTTAGAATATCTTTTCCTGAACTACTGTACCGATTTCAAAGAAAGGTTGGCCAGATAGTCCCTTCAATTCTGTTTCTCTTAATAAATTGTAAACGAAAGTTTGGTTTGTCCGTAGATAAAGGCGTGATAGGCAGACCCCTGTTCACGTTTATTTCTTTGAATGGAATATCATCTTAAACCACAATACTGAGTTCAATGAATTTGCCAGAAAGTTACTTGGGTGACCCTCTTAGAGATTGTTTGCAAAATTTTGTTTGATCCATTAATTTTTGTGTGACAGAGTTGGGCCGTTTTTTACTTTCATTTCATTGAACGACTACTCCGCCCTAACTATTTGGCCAATTTATTATATATTTGCCAGCATTTTCTTTGGGTGACCCTCTTAAAAATTGCTTGCAAAGTTTTGATTGATCCATTAATTTCTGTGTGACAGAGTTGGGTCGTTTTTTTTTTTTTTTTTTTTTTTTTTTTTGCTTTCATTTCATTGAACGATAACCCCGCCTTAACTATTTAGCCAATTTATTACAAATCTGTCAGCCTTTTCTTTGGATGAACCTCTTCAGATTTGGATGGCAAACTTTTGATTTGGCAATTGATGTGGGCAGAGCATGGCAGTTTTTCACGTTAAGTTAAAAACTGCTTTCGAAATCCTGATTGGCCTATAAATATAAGCACGGTAGGACAGATTCACTTTGAATTCGTTGAATGACACGCGCTTCTTAGTCGGTGGGTCAATTTCAATGAAACTTTACCAGAAGGTACCTGTCTGACCTTTTCCGAAAATTCTTTGTGAAATATTGTTTTGCTTCCACATGTTAGTGTGACATGTCCGCACTTTTTCTTTCTTTGAATTTTTGAATGCCATCTCAGCCTAAACGACTCGGCAATTTTAATGAAACTTTACCAGAATGTTTCTTTGGTGACCCTTTCTGAAATACAACCCCTTACAATTATGAACCTATGCCTTTGTTTTTGAGCATGAATGACAAAGCTAGGATTTGTTGAAATGCTGAACAAAGATTGAAGGGCACAAAGAAAATTAGAGTTTAATAATTCATTTATTTCATTCATTTTATTTCATTTTTTTTACTTTTCATCTATCTTATTTCAGTTTTAAGCATAAGTAGAATATACGAAAAAATAGTTTATAGCCGATATTTCACTAAATTCGACCTCTCATGAAGTTGATCTGTTTAATGAAGTTGTTCAACATTTTCACTTGGCATTAATTCATCGTTATTTATTATTCATAATTTGTCTTAATTTTTTTTTATCTATTTTATAGACTAAATAATCAAAGCATCGCAGCCAAAAAAGAAACACAATTCGTATTTTGTTAAAAAAATTAAAAAAAATTCTAATGCTCCTGAAGTCTCCCTAAAATCTTTGAAAATATCATACGATAACCTTATAAATCAGCACTTAATGATGTATCTTCTAATACCGAAACTAATCATAAAAAATATGGTAATATTCTAGTTATCATCGAGGTATGACTCCAATTACAGTTAAGAACGGCGTGAAATTGACAAGCTGAATGATATTGGGATGATTTTAGAATGAAATTGAATGAAACGAGTTTTGACTCAAATTAAAGGGAGGTAATCCGATATCGTTATTTTGTCATACGTTATTTTGTTCAAAATGAATAAAATTAGCGATATTTAATACCTCCCTTAATGAAATATGCATACATGCCCTTTAATTCGGTTTCATGCCTTCACTAACCATTCATACGCTTCCACTCTCCATTAAGTCAGTGAAATCTCGATTTTTTTCCCTAGCGATTCTTATTCTGAATATAGTATTTTATCTTAGCATTCTTAGTGACTTAAGAGCTTTTTGCAGGGTTGGAGTAAGTGTTTTTTAATGAATGTTTGAAGCGCCGAGTGAGCGATTTAGAACGGTTTTTTTCTACCGGATTTGTCAATTTCACGATATCATTAATATGAAATAGGCGTTCGTTCAATTCTAACCCGCTCACTAAACGCTCCCTTCATTCACAGACTGGTCCCACCGTTGACTTCGAAAAAGCTATATAGTTGACAATGCTACCAGTCCACATTCATTTATTCCAAACACTCACTCAAACCGTTAAAAACGCCCCGAAATCATTCAGAACCTTCAATATACTTCACGACTTTATTCAAACTTATAAACCATTTCCTTTTTTATTTGCTGGTGTTGTTTTGGTAGCGTCTATGAAACACACAAATCTTTTTATAAAAAAATGGCAGAGTCGCTATGCGGGCAATTTAAAAGTTTGTTGAGTTATGCGAGGGTCAATTGCACTATTTTATAATATGACCTACGTCACCGGAGTGAAATAACCCCGTTGGATATTTTTGATATTACATGGGTGTTATTACACTAAGTGGAATAACTATGCAAAGGAGTTCAAAGCGAATGGCAACGCTATTTTGTAACCGCGAAAATGACGTCATAATATATATATATTGTTACGTCAGTTTTAAACGGCGTTACAAGTTTCGCGGAAAATTGATATGTTGAATTTCAAGAATTTTGACGATTTTCGCAAAATTTCGGGTCATATTATAAAAAGAATATCAAATTTGTGCTCATAAAATACCGAATTTATTAAACTCGTCATCTTAAACAGATAAAAACTCGGCGCAGCCTCGTTTTTATCTGTTTATAGATGACTCGTTTAATAAATTCGGTATTCAATGACCACTCATTCAATATCCTCTATTTATCAAGCACAATACACTAACCAATTTTATATTTTATCGCTATTCCTATTTCCATACAGCAGTGTCTTCAAGCAGTCTCGAACTTCATATCTACATCCGTTACCACCTCCGTTAACGCTGCCATTTTCATATCCGTTACCATTTGCCTTCCCATATCGGCTTCCACTCATTTTACCTGCTAGAAAAAAAAAAGATTTGACTTGACAAATATGGCCCTAAAGCCAAGAACATGAGATGAAAAGACACAATTGGCGATTCGTAAAATAACGATTTTTCACGTCTAAATTATGTCACCATTACGTCATTTAATGCACATTCTCGCAATTTCTCTATCACCTGGGCCTTTTTTTTTCTTCAAAAATTGGGATTTATGTGAGTAAACAAATTTGTTGGTCGATTTTGTTTTAGACATGCTGATCTTAACCTCGTCTAGTATAGAAACCTCGTCTAGTATAGAAAATTCTTTAAGCTCTTCCAGGCTCGTTTAATAACATTTCTATTCTAGGCTCGTTTATGAACAGCTTATCTCAGACAAAACTTCATGTAATATCCAATATACACGTAAAACATTTAAGTAAACGACATCTGAATGGTGAAAATATTTGATTTTTAAAAAATATCGTTCGCATGACTTCGTTAAATGTCGATTTCACGCTTTTGAAAAAGTATTTTCTATTCGTACTTTCAATATGTTAACATGCATTTATATTGTTATTCTCAGATGCCCAAAGGAAATATTGGGTTCACCAATCAACAATATTTGATTGACTTAAAATCTACAGTTTCCCGTCAAAATACGTTTCAAAAATACGATTTATATAAATAAAAAGAAACATTAACAAAGTATAGGAAATCATAAAAAAATACCTAAGCTCAATAAATGAATCTAATCTTCTCAAATCTTAGTATAAAATATGTGACCGAACCACCTCGTGAAAATGGGACAATCTTAGAATTGCGAAAAGTATACGACCTTTGCCAGTCAGAGCGACCTGAGCATGTCGACCAGTATCAAATCTTTTCATCTTTTTCATATTTACTGAATCTTGAATGTTCATTCTACCTTATTATTTAATTTCCTTTGAGATACGTCAAGGTGACTTATACTGCATCCTTTCTTAATCTCGCGAGAACAAGGTTTTTCCGGGAACTAAATATAATTAGATTTGGATTCGGTACATGACAACCGAGGTCACATTTCAAAAGGTAAACTTATCATTCTAGATTTGGGAAATCAACCAATTGCAAAAAAAATTTCGAGGCTAAACATTGCATGCGTATCAACTATAGTTAAAATAAAAAAAAACACAAAAAATAGCCAAGAATAGCATCTCCGCGCTAAACATTTTAATTCTTGAGAATTTTACAGCCTTTATGTACAGAAAAGAAGCTTTGGCGACCCCCTAGGAAGGACACCATTGCGTTATTGTACTTAAGGGGGAATCTTGCATGATAATTTGTTTTGACCTCTAGTAATTCAATGTGTACCAATCATAAATGTAAAATTAGAAATAAATAATAAATACCATTTAAGAGTAGTTACAACTTTCCAAAATATAGGCCAGTCCACAAATGGGGAATTTGTCCTCGATGAATAATTGCAAAAGCCCCTCAAAGCTCCAATGGCTTAGTTTTACCCTAAGGGGCAATACTTCAAACTTTTCTTAGAACGGGGACTTATGTTCAAACAATTTGTATATCCTCCAATAAGGTCTGTTTTCAGGGCCCGAGGTTATAAAACTTTACTCAGGCCCAACTGGAAATTTCTCAAATTTTCAATTTAAATAAATATATGAAAATAAAATAAAGTGTTAATAAGTTGTTATTTATAACAACTTATTAATATTATCTTTTATGTTAATACATTAAAAAGGTTAAATCAGAATTAAGGCTTTAATCTCAAATTGAAACAAGTATCTGGTGTTGTATGCAACACATAAAGTCCCCTACCGGCTTCACATTGACTCAATATGGTAATCAATAATAGATTAAGATGAACAAGTCATCAAAATAATTGTCAAACATATGAAATGTTATGCCCAAAATTTCGGAAATATAATTCAAATGACTTGAATAAAGTTACTAAAAGTTCAATGATTTGTAATTGCTACCATAGCAAGTGTAATTTTATAAAATAAGAACAACGGTAATCTAAATGTTTAGTGATATTTTTGCAAGCAAGTTTTCAGCGATCTTAATAAGTTATAAAGACCTTAACCCTTTCCCAAACGGCAAAAATTTAGGGTTGTCCCATTTGAAAGCTGCTGCAGACGACAAATTGGATGCTACTTAAGGTATAATTTGACAATATTATAGCTCAGAAAACATTGAGACAAACGGAGAAAATGCTGTTTATCAGCATTTTCTTCTTTTGTCTCAATGTTTTCCCACGCCAATTCTATCAGGGACGTCAAAACCAGGTCTTGTTTTGGAAAGGGTTAAACAAGACTTACATGAGTTGTTGTCTCTGCTGTGCCCACTATACAATTCATGCAAGCAATAGACAGATGCAAGAAATAGTATCAATAACAGTTACCTTGTCTGATCCAAGATGTTTTTCTTCAGTCTTGTTGGTAAGAAATGAGAACTTTCACTGGAGGTGATTAATACTGCTGCATCACCACCCTGACTAACATGGCTTATAATTTTTTTTACATTTTAAAACAGGTTTCATCAAGTTAGCTTGCTTAGTTATTAAGTTATTGCAGGATCCATTTTTTGCCATATTTTCACTATTTCCGTTACCATAGCAACCACACTTTTTGTCAAAGAACAAAGATAAAATAATGTGCATAATCTACACATTGTCATCTAGTCATATACCAAGTCTCATCAAATTAGCTTGCTTACTAATTAACTTATCGCAGGATCCAATATTTTTTGCCATATTTTCACTATTTCCGTAACCATAGCAACCTCAATTTAAGTCGAAAAACAAAAATAAAATGATGTGCATAATCTACACATTGCCATCTAGTCATATACCAACTTTCATCAAAAACGCTTGCTTAGTTATTAAGTTATCGCGGGATCCAGATTTGAGCGGACAGACGGACGGACAGACGGACGGACAGACAGACGGACGGACGGACGGACGGACAGACGGAGGGCAAACCTATAGTCCCCTCCGGTGTGAACACCGGTAGGGGACTTATTAGAGAAAATTTTGAATTGGGAATGAGAAAATTTTTATAACCTCGGGCTGTGATTGGACCTACTAGCCTATGGCCGGTTCGTTGGGGACAATGGATTAAGCCGCATGTTCAAGATAAAAAACGGTCCCGCAATGCTTCTCATTTAGTACACCGACTGGTACTACTCTCATCTTTCAAGGTCAAGGTCGACGGTGGAATCAGTCTATCCGCCATGTGCATTTATTGTAAATGGTATCTCTACCTGCGGATCGCCCTATTGACATGTTTTGTGTGCTGGCTATTTTTAGGGACGAGTAGAAATTTTGTATTCGAGTACACGAGATCTCGTTACCCGCGGATACTACAGTACCCGATGGTTACTGTCCATATATTCATCTAATCAACTAAATACAGAAGTGGATCTAGAGTTGCTGTATAGGGTGTTCAATCATTCAAATTCCAACAGGTTTTAAGGGTCGCAGGTGTTGCGATTCTGTGGCTCGCAAATAAGTAACCAAGCTTTTCAAAACTATTTGGCGTAAGTCCGTAGGATCGGGTGTAAATCAACTTCAGAAAAGAATAAAAGACTGTTTTAAACAGTCTTCAATTCTTTTCTGAAGTTGATCCCCGAAAGTACATACAGTTTTATTCTATTGTCTGTAACGGGTAATAATTCTGGTCCCGGGTAAGAACGTTACCCTATCCTATACTCGAATACTCGAGTAATCGTCCCAGCTCTATTTGTGACCATTTCGTATATAATAACTTGGTCCTGGGAAAGAACGTTACCCTATCCTATACTCGAATACTCGAGTAATCGTCCCAGCTCTATTTGTGACCATTTCGTATATAATAACTTGGTCCTGGGAAAGAACGTTACCCTTTCCTATACTCGGATACTCGAGTAATCGTCACAGCTCGATTTGTGACCATTTCGTATATAATAACTTGGTCCTGGGAAAGAACGTTACCCTACCCGATACCATGATACTCCAGTAATCGTCCTAGCTTATTCATGACCATTTTCGTATATAATAACTTGGTCCTGGGTAAGAACATTACACTACCCGATACCCGGATACTCGAGTAATCGTCCCAGCTTATTCATGACCATTTTCGTATATAATAACTTGGTCCTGGGTAAGAACATTACACTACCCGATACCCGGATACTCGAGTAATCGTCCCAGCTTATTCATGACCATTTTCGTATATAATAACTTGGTCCTCTGGATGAGAACGTTACACTACCCGATACCCGGATACTCCAGTAATCGTCCCAGCTTATTCAAGATCATTTTCGTATATAATAACTTGGTCCTGGGTAAGAACATTACACTACCCGATACCCGGATACTCGAGTAATCGTCCCAGCTTATTCATGACCATTTTCGTATATAATAACTTGGTCCTCTGGATGAGAACGTTACACTACCCGATACCCGGATACTCCAGTAATCGTCCCAGCTTATTCAAGATCATTTTCGTATATAATAACTTGGTCCTGGGTAAGTACGTTACCATACCCGATACCCGGATACTCCAGTAATCGTCCCAGCTTATTCATGATCATTTTTGTATGTAATAACTTGGTCCTCTGGGTGAGAACGTTACCCTACCCGATACCCGGATACTCCAGTAATCGTCCCAGCTCTACTCATGACCATTTTCGTATATAATAACTTGGTCCTGGGTAAGTACGTTACCATACCCGATACCCGGATACTCCAGTAATCGTCCCAGCTTATTCATGACCATTTTCGTATATAATAACTTGGTCCTGGGTAAGTACGTTACCCTACCCGATACCCGGATACTCCAGTAATCGTCCCAGCTTATTCATGACCATTTTCGTATATAATAACTTGGTCCTCTTGGTAAGAACATTACCCTACCCGATACCCGGATACTCCAGTAATCGTCCCAGCTCTATTCATGACCATTTTCGTATATAATAACTTGGTCCTGGGTAAGTACGTTACCATACCCGATACCCGGATACTCCAGTAATCGTCCCAGCTTATTCATGACCATTTTCGTATATAATAACTTGGTCCTGGGTAAGTACGTTACCCTACCCGATACCCGGATACTCCAGTAATCGTCCCAGCTTATTCATGACCATTTTCGTATATAATAACTTGGTCCTCTGGGTGAGAACGTTACCCTACCCGATACCCGGATACTCCAGTAATCGTCCTAGCTTATTCATGACCATTTTCGTATATGATAACTTGGTCCTCTGGGTGCGAACGTTACCATACCCGATACCCGGATACTCCAGTAATCGTCCCAGCTCTATTCATGACCATTTTCGTATATAATTACTTGGTCCTCTGGGTTAAAACGTTACCCTACCCGATACCCGGATACTCCAGTAATCGTCCCAGCTCTATTCATGACCATTTTCGTATATAATAACTTGGTCCTCTGGGTAAGAACATTACCCTACCCGATACCCGGATACTCCAGTAATCGTCCCAGCTCTATTCGTGACCATTTTCGTATATAATAACTAGGTCCTCTGGGTAAGAACGTTACCATACCCGATACCCGGATACTCCAGTAATCGTCCTAGCTCTATTCATGTTCATTTTCGTATATAATAACTTATATTGCAAAAAATTAGATTATACACTAATGTCTATGGTGTCGTAATCTAAACGTCATTCGTTTGCCCTTTGTCAGATCGTTTCTCTCGATCGCGGCAAAAGTAAATTAGAATCTTATCGAACGAGTTAACGATTGAAAAAGATATTCCCATAATTCATTCGCAGTATTGTTCCTTCCGTTATTAATCGATTGCTTTTTTCTTGTAAGATATTTTAAACTGATGGATCTTGCCTATTTATCATTATACTGCAATTATGACTTTAAAGCATGATGTTATACATTTGCATATCTTTTTAAATAAATTATCATAAGTCATTACTGTTTCAAATAGTGTTTGACAAATTGCGTAAAAGTAGGACAATTTTGCATAGTTTTTAGAAGGTGAACAGGGGATTTTTGTACTTCATAGACGTATCAACTAAAAACTGATAACACTGTTTGAATACGCGAGACGGAATTATACATAATTGTGATTAGAATTTTTAGTATAATACCTCCATGGTTTTTTTTATAATTTCAATTATATAGATATTCGTGAATAATAACAAATTTCTCACTAGCCTCCTTTTTATATTGCCTGGATGGTATTTTACGCCGCTTTTAATAATCGGTCAGCTATATCGCAGCGGCAGGAGCATCTTAAATGTATTCCTGGTATTTCTCACACCCGTACTACACTTACGTCCTTTCCAAGCCTCCAGCTGCTATTCCACAAAGGAATACGATTATCGTATCATTGATGGGAGACACATAGTCGGAAAAAAATGAGTGCTGCCGTCTGGGATCAAACCCGGGACCTCTAGATTGACAATCCGATGCGCTACCAACTGCGTAATGTCGACGGGCGGCTACTTTTTGAAGAAGCTTAAAAAATAGCTGCGTATGCACATTTTTTCGAACTGGGAATAATACAAATCTGTAGTCAATGAAAATGCACGAATTTGATGGATACAACTAAAATTAAATTATCTATAAATGTGTAGGCTTTTACATACATGAATTTGTCGAACTAAGCGAGTTTTTCACCTGTGCAATATGTTTTCGAGCAATACAAGAAAAAAAAATAAGTACCCTATAGAACCCTATAGAACCCCTTTTTTATGAAAACACTATAATTTAGTTCACCACTTTGTACTTATATTACTTTTATCAATTATTTCATTGAAAAAAAACATAATAAACTGATTTGGAAAATTAACCATTAATTACATTTATGATTGTAGACACGCAATACAATAATTCTGCATGTCACAACCTCCCTCACTTTTCTTACCCCAACAAAAAATGTCAAAAATACCCCACCCACCAATGTTAAATTTTAAATCGAGGGTACTCCTACATTCGCATAATTTCAAAACATTTTCGTGTTGAATTTCTTTGCTGACTTTTTCTTGTTGACTTCATAAATGACTTTGCTACATTTTGCAAGTGAAAACGGGCTGAAAACATGCGACATTTACAACATATGAACAAAAAAGCAAGTGGCCGCTTAGGAGTTTTGGGGAGTGTAGTGTTGCACTCACACCTCGATATGTTGATATCCACAATCGTATAACAACAGTGATTTTTAGGAGCGCCTACAAGATGCCAGGGCTCTTAAAACCAAGTTCCGACTCCAAGTTCTGACAAGACAAAATTTTGATGCAATGCATCAAAGTAGGCCGCAAATTATTTGGTTATCATCAATGAATTTTTTTTTATGAAAATATTTTTTTGCAAACAATACCTATCTAGATTTTAAAGATTTTAACAACAATAATGGCCCTACTTTATAGCATGCACACCCGGCTTAAATACACTAAGGAGTACTTTATTTCAACATAGGCACAATGAATTACACATGATGGTAAAGTGATTGTCTTTTTTAGCTTGTCTGTTTTCTAAGAAAATTTGAGGTATGGAGATCATTTTAGCGGCGTTGGCATTGTTGTTGTTGACCTGTTGTTATTGAAGATATCTTCACAAAATTTAGCATGTATGTTCACTATCTCAAGAGCTATCCAGACAATCAAGGGGGACAACTCTGAAAAAGGGTTTTTGTAAGAGTCCCTTTTTCCACTCAGCTTTTTGTATTATCCAGCACCTGCAGCCAAGCACAGCCAAGGGTTTCATCATAGGTGGTGCTCTTGTTAGAATAATATATTCACTCAACCTTCCTGCGGATGTATGAGTTATCCGGGGAAGTGAGCATAAAGAAAGAAAATACAGACTCAAAATAATAGCACAAACAATTCTGAAATCAGAACACGAGGCCAAAGATTCAAGTTATCATTCAATAGCTGTCATTCAAACTAGTACTAAGACTGCACCTATTTGAAGTAAAAAGACCTCCTTCGGTTGTCACAAAATAATTTGGTTAGAAAAAGTGATATGCTCCTTTTGTCGCATTGTTTTAATGCTTGAATAACAGTAACTGGCTTGAAATTATGTTATGCTAAGTGCCAGACAACTGCTACATATCACACACAGGATTAGATTAATTAAGGTAGAAACATTTATTCTCTAGACCAGAGCTTTGATATAAGTCATCACACACTTTTGTACCAAAAGGATTTCGAGTGTAATTGTGCACAATGAAGTATTGTGTTGGTTTTTTTTTAACCGAAAAATACCATTTTTACTATATGTTTAACAAGACCAAAAAAGACAGGAGTGTAACCATAGATGTATCTCCTGTGAGAATCACTTTGATGTAAAAAAAAAGTAGAAAACAAGAGAGTAAAAACTAGGTCAAACATGTCTGAATGATCAGTCATTTTAATGAAATGTGCAATATTTGTAAAATCAAGTTCATAACCAAAAACCCGATTTTATTGTTCAATAATTTTCATTACAAGACAGTTTTTGAAAAACTGTTGTTTGATCCAGGCTGCATTATACGGTTTTCTATGTTTTGAATAAAAACATTGGACAGGTTTTATAATAATGTATCCCTAATCCCCCATGGTCATATTCAAAACGCATTCATACTGGTAGGCCGCTTCTGCGGCCTACCAATAATGTGATCTAATAAGACAAAAACTGGCTTGAGGTACATTTCCTGAAGGTTGAATGACCTCACTGAACTTTCACTCAAAAATGTACTGCTTTTGGGACACTCTTATCATAGATTGTTGAAAAGAATGTAGGGTCAAAAAAGTTTGATATTTCAAAATTGATGATCTCGTGGTGGTACTAAACTATGCTCTGCGTTTTGTGACCCTTCACGAACATAGGGACCACCTGAGGAGCGAAAAGTGTCGAACCTGTTCACACTGTGTAATCTGCACAGACTGGCAAGGGTCGAAACTCTTCGCACCCCCCCCCCCCCCCCGAATTTCCACAATCTAGGATGATAATTCTACATTCCTACGTGATTATTTCCAAAATTTGCCCTCTGGCTTACCTTTGGTTGATCTAATCATTTTTCCGAATAGTAATTAAACGGAGTTCCCTTTTCGCGTTTTCGCCTAACGGTTCACAGTTCTGGGTTAAAAAAGTAAAGTTACAGCCCTGGTAAAAGTGTGTTATCTTTTAGAGTTCCGTTTCGTAGGACGGTTTACACACACGGCGTATTTTTTAGTGATATTTTTGACCTGTCACGCGAAAAGGGTCCATCTGTGTAGTGCATTTTAAAGTGTCGAACCTAGTCAGACTGCGCGAAATGCGCAGCCTGACTAGAGTCAACACTTTATGGTCTTTACTGATTTTCTGAAACAAGAATGATCAACCTGTCTTCCTTTATAAGAATTATTGAAAACTGCCTCTAGTTGACCTCTTATTTAACCAATCTCTTTTCAACTATTTAACTGTACAGCGTTTCAAGATGGTCCTTTTTGCGTGACGGGTCACATACAGTCTAGTTGAAAAGTTTTGGGAAAAATCGTTTTCTTTTAAAAGAATGTTTCAGAAAATTTTCGAAATTGTCCTCTTTTTGTTCAACACGTCGAAATTCTTGATAGATTATTAAAAGGTGTAAACTAATTACAATTCGTCTTTTAAATGTGATCATTCTTGAGAATCTATAAATAACAATTTAACACTTGTTGCGACTAGTAAAACATTTCAAAGCTTTATCAAAACTTAAAAATTCCGACCTGACATGATAAACTATAATGAATTATTGCTGCTAACAGAGTAACTAAAAATTATAGGCCTCTATATTAACAGTGCCAGTATTCAACATTCTACTTAAAGGCCCAGTACTACTGCACATACTGATGCATTGTGGATGAAAAACGTATGAAAATCTTAACATCCGTTGAAAAGACACTTTGCATCTGTTTGTTACCCTGTACACACGCTTTGCACACGCTCTGTCCGTCGAGTGTCCGTGTGATTTTTTCCGCGCAGAAAGTTTTTAGCTGCAAAAAACTTTTTAGCGTGTAAGTTTTCCGTTATGTGCGACGTAAATACCAAACAATTCGAGAAATAAACGCTACGTATCCGATACCATACGCTGTATCCTCAATCCATCCGTTAGGCATCCTCAGAACTCTTATCCGCTTTGGATGAAAACGTAGGGGTATCAGGTATACGAAAAGTATATAGTGGAGTAACACAGATATTTTAGTATGTTAAGCGTATTTATCACGCAAAATTCAATGATCCGCTCCGTATCCGTTTTAATTCCGCTCAGCATACGTAATATATACGCCCAAATGGAAATTTCATTTTTCCGTCGTGTACGTTTAGCATACGTTTTGTGTCTGTTTGGCAGTGGGACTGGGCCTTAAAAATAGCCTTACTGGCCGAGATGCTTTCGGTTTATTGCCATTACATTTACAGAAACTATCCGATTGTTATTTATCAAATTTCACAGAACCTCTTGATTTGTACATAATACCGTTAACAAATTTCACATTTTTCGGTCTTCGACTTCCTTACCAAAAAAAAAAAAAAAAAAAAAAAAGACTTTTATTGCCGGACTTTCTTTCACAAAAATCTACCGCTTTTTGCCGACCAACGGTAAATCAATCTGGGCCCGAGGTAATAAAACTTTTCTCGGGCTCAACTGAGTATATTCTCAAATTTTAAATATAAATTAATGTATGAAAATAAAAGATAATATTAATAATTTGTTATTTATAACTCAGGTAAGTAAAAACGATTAACCAATCGAAATGATTGGGACGTGTTTATTTCAAGCAATCTCTTCTTTTCTCCTAATAAATGTAAAATGATAGTGGCATAAAAAGAAATATCATGGTGATGGTTGAAAATTGCTGAGTTTAAGGGTATTTTCCCTTAAAAAAAACTGGTTCCGTCGAATTTTTATCTAAAAACCAAAGTTCATACAAATAAAGCTTTTGTTCACGTTTCAACTTGGAGTATTCTTTCCCTTTGAATAAATGAGTTAAATGGTCATATACAATCGTTTTCAGTTGTTTGTGGCGACTGATGCACCTAAGCATATTTGAATAAGGCTCGTTCTGACCAAGTTTGATATTTTCTTCTTCCTTATAATATTTTTGAGTAACTGACACATGTGAATTTGGGAGCATTTTATAATCCAATACGAGTTTAACATCGGTACGTTAATGAGAACGCTGAAAACGATTACTTGATTATAGAATAATAAGTAAGTCTCTAAAAATATCATTGTTTTCTGGTCTTGGCTGCGACAAATTATGAATACTCGGCAAAGCTTTACCATTATAATTCTCCAAATCTCGATGAGATAACATTGATATTTTACGACACTAACAAAACATTTTTCTATGTACATCCGTAAACTGGTTGGGCTAGGAAGGGGCGAAGGTTGAATTTATCTAATCGAATAGTTCGATTTCTACTTTTATTTAAATATTTTACAAAAAATGAAAGAAATAACAACAGAGGACTGGTTCTGTCGATGATTATATACAAGTAAACATCACATATGGGTACGCTGCGTCGAAAATAATTCAAATCTGAAAAAAATGATAAAACAATCAATTATTTATGAAGATTCTTGGTAATTTCTGATCATTTCGTCTTGAATGTTCCCTTAATATGCGATTTATTGAATGTTTGAACTTGGTAAAATAAATGTTTCCAAAAGATATTGGATCCAGCAGAGATCAATCACAGATTGTATTGTTTGATCATTTTACGATAATATTTGCATTCTAGATTCTGTAAAAAACGAAAAATTTCTATGCTAGTCAGTCATTCTAGATTCAGAAAATTACGGAAAGTTTCGATCCCAGTCAGTCTACGCAATCCGCGCAGTCTGACTAGGATCGACACTTCACACACTACCCAGATGGCCCCTTTTCGCGTGACGGGTCACAATTACCTGTAAACTTTTTATTCCCCGCCCCTAGTGCCATACAGCAGTGTCTTCAAACAGTCGTGTATTTCGTACCCAATTCCGTTTCCGTTTCCATTTTCGTATCCGTTACCGTTTGCGTTTTCGTATCCACTACTACTTCCGGTTTCGTATCCGCTATCACTTCCGGTTTCATATCCATTAGTATTGCTGTTTGCATACCCACCTCTACTCATCCCACCTTTTAATACAAAAATGTCTGAGTCACAGATTATTTGTTTCAAATTCAAATATTTTATTGTATAATCAGGCCACCGGCCCATACACAAGGATACAATACAATTACAAACAATACAATTTATAAATATTAGTGAAGTGTCGATACCTTACTGTTTATATAGTTTAAGTACAAACTGATAAATAATTCAATATATTCACATACACATGTACACTCGCACATACAACGCATACACTCATGTGCAAACATGCATACAAACAAATGCATATACATACACACATGCACATATACATCCACATGTTCACATCTGCACATTCCATCATATTATTCTGAAAGATATTCATCCCGCTTTTTAAATGCATAGTAAATAAACATAGCAAGATTACGCAAGACATTCTGATTTTTACTTGACATGATATTTATGAAATTTTGAGTAGATCCTATGTTATTTATTTTAATTAAATATTTTGTTCTTAAATCTTCGTAAAGAGGACAATTTAATAGAAAATGTACCTCGTCCTCTACGGAGCTTTCGCAGTAGACACAAAATCTTGACTCACGTTCAATGCCATAGTGTCTACCTTTCTCTACCATTAGATTGTGTGAGGAACAGCGGAAAATCGCAATACTTTTCCTGAATTTTGCGATATCAACTACGGTAAGATAAGACTCTATCTCAAACGAAGACTTGTACATTTTATAGAGAACTAATTTTGACTTTGAATCACACTCTGATGTCCAACTTTGAATATATTGATCTTTCAGTCTAGACGCATATTCATATAGAAATAATTTTTGGTTTGTTACGTTCTGATTTTCCCACAGATATCCAAATCCATTTTTAAAAAGATTAAGACGGATTTCAGTTACCCAATTTCTATGCCCACTATCATCATATAACCTTAACATGTCATAGCATTTTCTAACATATCTTTCACGGGGTAGGTTCAGAATACGCAACCAGTATTTAATTGCACGGACGTTTAATGAAATGTATAATGGGTATCTGCCCGTATCGCCTAAAACTACCTCGTTACAAGCATTTTTTGGCACCTTAAGAAAAAATTTGAGAGCTGTATGTTGAATGTTTTCAATACATTTCCTTTCTTCTAAACCCCAGATCTCAGATCCATACAGAAGAATAGGGCATACTTTGGTTTCAAATATTGTGAAAAAGGTTTTAGTTGGAAGATATGGAAGACTGTGTAAACTGTTAAAAAGATGCATTACAACCTTTTTCCCCTTTAGAGCCATATTTTCTGCCATTTTATAGTGTGATAGACGACTGCTAAAATATACACCTACATAAGTAAAACCATTCACAACTTCTATATCATCATTTTCGTATTTCCATTTCTCTTTTCGAGATAGTTGCCCGCCTTTCTTAAATACGACTATTTTAGTTTTTGTTGTATTTACTATCATTTTATTACTTTTGCAAAACGAGCTTAACAAGTTTAACTGCTTTTGTAATCCAGATATGGTATCTGAAATAAGGGCAATGTCATCAGCAAACATCAGGAGAAATATTTCCAAAGTATCGGGAAACATCTGAATTCCCCTTACATTTGAATTCTCAAGGTATTCATGTAGATCATTAATAAAAAAAAGAGAACAAAATTGGGCTTAAATTACACCCTTGTCTCAAACCAACTGGACATTCGAATGTGTTAGTAACCTCTCCAAAACACCTTACTTTGGCTTTAACAGAAACATATATAGATCTAATAGCATTATAAAGATAACCTCCTAATCCATTTTTACGTAAAATGATATAAAGTATCGATCGATCGACTAGGTCGAAAGCCTTTTTAAAATCTACAAAGGCAACATAAAGAGATTTATGTTTTCTGCACAGAAACTTACTTACTATTGCATTTAATACGAATACATTATCAATGGTACAATAACCTGCTCTGAAACCCGCTTGGGATTCTTTAAGTTTACTAAAAGCCTCTTCAAAAAAGGTTAAACGTTTTGTTAAAATATTGATATAATTTTTACTAATAATATCCACTAGAGCAATTCCTCTAAAATTATTTACCTCGTTAACACTTCCAGATTTGTGTAATGGTATTATTATAGTTTCCGCCCAGCTTGTTGGGAACTCACCGTTATAGAAAAATCTGTTGAATAATATTCTTAAGAATGGGCTCAATGCTTCTTTTCCATATACAAAGAACTGTGGTAATAAATTACCCCCAACTGATTTATTACAATTTATACTATCAATAGAATGTGCTATTTCTTCATCGCTAATTGGGTCGTTGAAGATGACATTATTTATATCATGGTTTTGTATATCATTTAAAACATGTATATCATCAGTATCGTCATCAGGCAGTAGATCGTCATTTGAAAATACATTACTAAAGTGTTCATACCAGTCATCCGGTGTTATGTTAGGGTTTTGCCGACGTTTAGCAGTTAAAGCTTTAAATTCTTTCCAAAACGATTTAGAATCGTTCACAGACCTCTCCAACTTATTTGCGAAAGAATTAAAAAAGTGTTCACGTTTCTTTTTACACAATGCTTTATACATTTTCTTACGCTCTATATACGCATTTAGATCATTTAGATTGCGACTCGATCGAAAACGTTTTAGCATTGTTTTAACTTCTTTCTTGGTATGTTTACAGTCCTGGTCAAACCAATCGTTTGATCTTTTACTTATGCCCACCCTTTAAATTTTTTGTACGCTACAGCACTATTTTCTATAACCTTTTCAAATTCCTCTACTATACGATCAATACTACATGTCTCCGATTCACAGAGGTTAATAAATTTATCAAAATCTCCATTTAGAGCACTGTTTGTAATAACTTCAGCATATGTATTACGATCACTTGAATTAATTTTATAGTACATGGAATTATTGTTAATAATTTCTGGATTAGAGTTCGTTATTGCTGGCGAACTCAACTCTATGCAAATAGGTAGGTGATCACTACCAGGCCTATCTAATACGTTAAAATCGTGAATAAGGGAAAATAACGGTTTCGATACAATAAAATAGTCAATGACACTACAACCAATATGGTTGATAAAAGTGAAATGGCCATGTTCGGCATCAGTTCCGAATCTACCATTGACAATATAACACGAAAGGGTTTTACATAAATTGGCAAGACGCTTACCAAATTTGTTGAATTTAACATCCTTCGACTTTCTCATAGATAATGAGTTTGCATCTAGGATATCTGTAAACTCCCCAAGTTCTGGTATAATACCTTCATTCGAATGAAAGTCTTCCAGCAATCCAATTCGAGCATTAAGATCACCGTTGATTATATGTAATTTATTAAATAAACCATTTGTCACAAGTAAGTCCTCAAGTGAACTAAATACATCATTTGACACGTCATCATAATATGATGACCCTTCAGGTGGTACATATAGTGCAATATAGATGATGTCTTCGACAGTATTAAATAATGTTTTATCTTTACTTACTAGAACACCAAATTCGAATTGAGTACAAATACGTTTTATATATTTAGACAACTCATGTTTGATACAGAGAAAAACTCCACCCATATCTCTGCCTTTCTTATACGACCTTTGAGCTGGAGTTAAGAAAATATAATAATTGTTAAATATTCCATCATACTTACATGGGTCAGATATCCATGTTTCTTGTAATGAAAAAAATATCAAATTTAGAGAAAAAAATCAATTAAATCATTTGAAAGTTTGTTTGCTATACCTTCAATATTCCAACTCATACATTTTATATTTGAACTAATTTGTGAGGGGCTTCGGCCGTTTTCCTATTGAGATGAATTAAGATCAGATTGGTTTTCTTCAAAATCATTAACACTGGCACCGATGTTTTCCTGACCGTTTGTTTCGTCAATACGATTTAAGCTTGCGTTCCGACGAAGTGCTTCGCGATTTTTATCATCAAGAGTGCGAATACGTCGCCTAAAGATGCGAGTCTCTGTGCCATCTATAGGAGACGGCTTAGGTACTTTGAAAAATTTACCACCATTAAAGTAACCACGAAAACCTTCTTCATACGCATCCTTAATCATACGTCTTTGAGCTCGTGTAAGATCATTAGATATCTTAATGTCATTATTTCTAAGCTGATCTCTATATTTAAAGATGGACATCTTTTCGCTCAAACTAGAAAATTTCATTAAAACCATTCTAGGCTTCCCGTCAATAACTTGGCCTAACCTTTTAGCAAAAATAATACTTTTTTGGGTAGCATTTTCTGTATTATCCAAAAGTTTAAGTATATTTTGGTCTATCAACTGTCGTAAAGACAAGTGGGCATTTTGTTTAATTACATATATCTATATATAAAAGTAAACCTTAAAAACATTTAGGATGGACGAAACTTAAATAAGATCTGATACTCATGACACCTAGCAAGCGGAAAGAGGTAATTTCTAATCTTCAGTAGGATATGTAATACATTGTATTTCCCATTTATTTGCAGAAACAAAAGAAGAAAATAACTTTTTGGTACTAAAAATGTGAGACAGAACGATATTTCCTTTCCGGACTGGCACGAGATACGTATTGAGTAAAAAATGTAAACCCTTGCTTCGAAGGATGCATTTGGTTACTGAAAATATTTGTAGGTTGTATCAATATTCAGTCTGCTAACCTTTTCAATAGAATATGGGATGTTAGAAATAAGTTTCTCATAGAAATTTACGGCTCAATTTTGCGTAGCAAACCACGTATATCAATAACTTGAATGAGTGCGATGAGTGAGATTTTAGTGAAATTAAAAGGAGGTAATCCAATAACGCTAACTTTGTTCAAGGTGAACAAAATTAGCTATATTTACTACATCCGTTTAACAAAAATGCATACATGTTCCCCCTTTAACATAAACAAGTTGTATAAATAGCTTCCCATCTTTCAAAAACCAGTCAAACGCTAATAATTTCAATACTTTCAATTATGTTAGGGAAATCGCGATTTTGGCTAGCTGTATATTATGTTGTATGCAGTTGTTGATCGGATTTCTTTAGTGATTTTGGAGTGTTTTTGAATGGTTTGATTGAATGTTTGGAAGAAATGATTTGAGGGCTGAGCGAGCGATTTTGAATGGTTTTGATTGAGATGATTTCACGATGTTACTAAATGAGAAGCATATGTACTCACTTATTAAGTTCAGTAAACGACTTCTTCCAGGAAAATTTGCTGCATATGTGCTGGCGACAAACCAACAAAACAACACCAAAATAGTAACTTTCATCTTAAAGGCTGTTACTTCTTAAGTTGGTTATCACGTTTGAACAGAGAGAATGAGTTTTATAAATGATAAAACATCGACGGTTTGGGTATTTATATGAATATAAGACATGATCATTTGCATCGAGTTCGTGCATTCATGATTAATTATCAATTGAATTATTAGTAATGAATTAAACTGCAATTGAACTCATAATCAAATTATTGCCTCATTTTTCATCTACTATTAATGGCGTTGAAAAGTCGTAAAATAGACTTGCAATTCTTTATTTCCGAATTATTTGATCGGAGGATTTGGTCACATCCATTGTCGAACATTTTTGACTTGACAGGGTGTGGCTTACCCGTGACGTAAATTGGCGGGTTTATTTTCGAATGTATTTAATTCTACCAAATGAAATTAATGTTATTATCGATTAAGTGTGTTAATAAATGCATCAGTTGCGGATCAAAATAGGCCCAAGGAGTTCAAACGAAAACCCCCTCTGGAACCCAATTAGCTATGATTTTATTTTCATGTGGGATTTCAATTATATCTTCTTTTCCTGTTGAAGACATATTTTCATTGTGAACAGATCTTTGGTGGACAGTATAAAGAGAATAACTTGTAAGTGTTTACAAATAACAATGTAATCTGGTCGAGGTTGGGAGAATTTATCATGACGAGGCTTTGCCGAGTCATGATAATTTCTCACAGCAAAGACCTGATAATATTGATATTTTAAGACACTTACATGTTATTCTATTTATCATGCAGTAATTTTTCAGTGTTTAAGTAAGATAAACCCTTAAAAATGAAAGAAGTTCTAGTGTAAATGTATGCAAATTGTTTCTAAAAATAGATTGTCTGATATCATGTTATGTTATCAGACAGGTGATATCAGGGCAATACATGCTTCATTACATGATAAAGACTAAGCTCAGCCTGCACTGCAGGATATACTGTCTGCCTTTTAGCTTGATTTTCGGAAATATCTTAAGGAAAATTCAATGTTATGTCTAAACATAGAAAATTTAAATTCATCAGGATAATGGTTAGAATTGTGTAATACGAGGAGAATTATTCCTTTTGTTGTATGTTCGAACCCCCTTTACAGAAACCCTAGATCCGCCGCTGTGCATCCTAAACACAAGGAGTAACGTGCAAAATCGAGCACATCTGATCTCATCTCAAATTATCGTCTGACACTTCTTTGAATTTGGATACAGTGAAACATTGTGTCGTCTTCAATAGGAGAATGAGAGAAGATAAATCGAATAATTATTTTGTTCGATTCATTCTGATAGAATGATCTATAGCGCCAAAGATCGGTGTTTCGCTTTTTTGGCAAAACATGATGCCCTAGGAATCTATGCTGTGAATTTCGCATAATTCTTTTAAGGCAAAACGCTGAGATCTCGATCTTGGTTTATAGAAAACACTTATCCTATGAAAAATCTTGATTACGAGATATTTGTCAAATTATCCGGTAACTAGCCATCCGGTTATTAGAAAACTCATCCTCCATCGCTTAGATACGCCCAATCGAAAGAAGCTATGACGTCGTTCTATGTATTGAGGCAGGAGGCTGAGAAATTTAACCAGCCTGTCCGATTACTGTGAATACGTACAGTGTTTTCAAACTTATTTCTACATTACATCAATGAAAAGTTATTTTCTCCGTTAATTTTCGCCCTTAGAACATTGGAAAAAATTCTAACATTTAATTCATTTCAATTCATCTCCTCTCATTTCTCTCCCGAGAAACCCTTAAGGTGTCGCCCATCTAGTACAATCAAACCGGTTTGGTTTGCCTCTTTTTTTGTCCTAATTTCGGACAACCTCATGAGAATAAGAAATTTGTAAGAGTACAAAATTTCACCCACGACATATTTTGAAATAATATTAATAAATGGTAAACAACAGCACCATCATCTTCATCATCAACAACAACAACAAATTATCGTTCGTAATATATGGATTAATGTTCAAACTAGCCTTATGATAGATTTATGTAGAAGACATAAAAGGCTCGTTTCCATTTCTTTTGTAACTTTCTTTGCATTATCTTTACTTTTAAAAAGGCCATTAAGTACAGATAAAATACACAATTCGAGGGCTAACCGCAACGAATGCGTGTCCGTCAATCAAAAAGGGATCATCTAGTTCTCACACGGTCCATTTTGTGTGAAGAGCCATAAATATGTGACCCGTCATGCGAAAAGGGACGATCTGACAAATCTTCAAAATAATTATTCGAAAAGAAGATCGGGTCCGGCATCGGTCAACCAGAGATAGCATATCTTCTTTTTTAACACGGGTAGGGTGATCTTTTTAGATTCAGAAAACTATCAAAGTTTGAAGGGTGTCGGCCTTTGTCAGCCTATGCAGTCCACGCAGTCTTGCTCGGATCGACACTTTACGCATAACCCAGATGATCCCATTTTGCGTGACGGGTCACAGTTATAAAAATCTTAAAGTTAGATTTAAGCTTATTCTTAGATTAAACGATACATTTTCGGTAGAACTACTTTACTTTCAAGTTTATCTATTCTAACACATATATTTTCAAAGGTTATCAAGTAATATTACATTTTATTAAGTAATCAAAGGTTGGAATTCGACTAACCATTCACCTCAATTTCCGTATATATATAGGCATATTTACTCTCAAAAGGTAATACAAGGCTCTTGAACAATGTTGCTTACACTAGTGACCATAGTTATTCTAACGACGGCAGGGGGTAAGTTCTTAAAAAAATGACAATAATATGTTTATACATTCATGACTTGCAAAGAAAATATTCTGTTACAGTACTTACTTATAATTTTTTGAGACGTAGTGGAAAATACATTGTTAGTACTTTGAGACGTTTTAGCGACTTTTAGAGCCGTTAAGAAAACAAAACATATATACTAAAACCAACTTTTAATCGGTCATTAAATAAAGCATGAAAAGTATTACTTAATAATGTTAAAGATGCAAGTATTTGTTGAGGTCTGATAGCCCGTTCACTTGATAGATAGGGAAACCAAAATTCATATAAAAATCTCAGAAGAATGCAATTTAGCAAGCATGAGAGCATGGGTACACCCAATTTCAAAATCAACATTGGTGGATGGGGTAAATTTAGCATATTCACCTCTTTTGCGCAAATGAACGTCTTAAAAAATATTCTCTTTACTTATTTCAATTCACCTGCCTTTAAGCCATTGAAAGGAAAATGATTCTTTAATATTTCTTCGACTGAAATGAAAATTTCCTGCATATTGCGAGTCATGTGACATTTTCAAAGTCGGGTTGGTGTCTTATTTTCTTATGCTACAATCGTTCTGTCGGACCTTTTTACCCAAGTCACTAACCAAAATTCTTGAAATCGACTTTTCCTTGAATTAAAGTAATGTCCTGCTTAATAATTTTCTTATGAATGTGCCGAAAAAGAGAAAAAAAAAATACAATCTCCGAGAAGAAGTTGGTTTCCGTTTCGTTGCTTTCTCCTTTTTGTACAATTAAGAACATCGTGCAATTGACAAGATGGTTGATTTAAGAATGATTTTGGAATGAAATAAATGAAAGCGAGTTTCGAGGGAGATTAATGGGGAGTAAATTCAGTATCGCTTATTTTATTAAAAAATCATGAAATAAACGAATTACCTCCCTTGAATTAGGTATACATTCTTTTCTGTTATTGCGTTTCTAAGGACCAATCAGACATTTCAAAAGCCACACCAGCCAATAAAATCGTACAAAATTTTGATCGATTTGAATTAAATGCTGATCGTTAACGATTTTAAAATATTTTCTAAGTGTTTTTGGACTGTTTTGATCGATTTGAGTGAGTGTTTGGAATGATTTTTTTAGAATGATTTTGATCGGAATGAGTTTCAATTTCACGATGTTCTAAACTGTTTGTGTGGGAAGAGGGGGACATTAATTCCGCTCGTAAAAACTTGGCATTCGATAATTCAAAGATATATACACAACTGATATACATTTATATTTAAAACCGTTGCTAAATTACGTACATAACTAACTTTATTATCATGATTATAATTTATAAATTGTATAGACGCCTAACAGACAACTAGGGGTGTGTTCAAAACGGCAGTTCTGAGAAGCTTCATACAGAATTTGGCATTCGACCCTATCAAAACCATTCTAATCGCTCGATCAGCCTCAATTTAATACATTCAACCAACTCACTCAGATCACTCAAAAGCGCCCCAAACTATGTCAAAAATGCTTACAAATGGTTTAAAACGATAAATATTTCATCGATATTGACTAATTAATTGCGCAATTTTGTTGTCTTGTGTGGATTTTAAAACGTCTAGTACGTCTGTGAAGACACACACAGAAAAGTAAGAATATTTTTTTTCAAGGGAGATAAAAAGATCGCTAATATCGTCCAAATTGGACGAAATTAGCGATATTGTATTACCTCCCTTAAATTTCTCACAAAACTCTCACCCAATTCCATTCGGAAATCATTCCAAAATCACTGTGTCAATCTCACGTTTTTGTTAACCGTTGTTGTTTAGTTGATTGCCATTGCTGCTCAGTCTGCATCAAATATTCAGTTGTCGCAGAAAGAACGGCCTTTCGTTTTGCAAAGGAAGCAAAAAAAAGTACCTTGTAAAAACTTGGTATTCGATAATTCAAAGATATATGCTAGATCGATATACACTTATATTTAAAACTGTTGCTAAATTACGTACATAACAAACTTTATTACATAAATTATATAGACGCCTAAAAGACAACTAGGAGTGCGTTCAAAACGGCAGTTCTGGGCATTTTCATACAGAATTTGTCATTCGACTCAATCAAAAACATTCTCGTCGCTCGATCAGCCTCTATTTAATACATTCAACCAACAAACTCAGATCACTCAAAAGCGCCCCGAACTATGTCAAAAATGCTTCCAAATGGTTTAAAACGATCAATATTTCATCGATATTGATTAAATTGCGCAAATTTGTTGTCTGGTGTGGATTTTAAAACGTCTAGTAGGTCTGTGAAGACACACACAGAAAAGTAAGAATATTTTTTTCAAGGGAGATAAAAAGATCGCTAATTTCGTCCAAATTGGACAAAATTAGCGATATTGTATTACCTCCCTTAAATTTCGTACAAAACTCTTACCCAATTCCATTCAGAAATAATTCTAGAATCACTGTGTCAATTTCACGTTTTTTGTTAACCGTTGTTGTTACGTTGGTCGCTATTGCTGTTCAGGCTGCATCATAGATTCAGTTGTCGCCGAAAGAACAACCCTTCGTTTTGCAAAGGAAGCAAAAAAAAGTACCTTGTATCAAACATTGTAACTTGGTTCGTAACATTGCTTGCAATTTTCCGTAAGCTTGAAAGTACCTCAGACGTAAGTGAAGTAATTTTGCGTCATTTTTACGTGATTCTACATCTGGTGGTACTTTAATACGCTTGAAGAAAAAAAAAAGCAACGAAAATTCATATTTTTCCGATCTTTTGAGATTGTTTGGCATATAGTTGATATGGATCTAATGTGATGACAAAACGTAATCAAGTAATCAAATACCAAGTTTAAATCTTTCGTCGATTTTGTTTGAAATTGGATTTTGTGACGTTATATAAACCCACGTACAAAATGACGCGCTTTCGTGGCCTCGTCCTTATTATTTCTGAGGTCTTTTCCGTAGAGTTCCCAATTAATTGAAGCTCATCTAAAACTTTTTTCAAACTTTTGGTGCTTGCTTGTGCTACATCATCTTGAACGCATGGCAGTTTCTTGACATACGTTCTTACATGTCCCACACGAAGCGTTCAGAAGTACACCACTCGAAGGAAATAAGGTAGTGGACCCGTATTAGTTATTCAACGTTTCTGAAATAATGAACTTTAACATTGTTAACCGAGGTTTCCTAATGATTTCTTATTAGGAAACCTCGGTTATCATTGTAAAAACTCATGAGTTCCCAAATGTTGCTGAACTATTTGGAAACACTACCGTAAGAAAAAATTGTCGGTCAGTTGAACTATTTACATTATCGTCAATGGGCGACTGATGCATAGTAACAATATCTTCTTTAAGGTTAGGTTGCTGTGTTTCACTCCCCAATGACAATAAATGCTTCACAATATGCCTGAATGTAAACGTGGTTTTATAGATATACAAATGAAAATATACATGGAATTGTATTTATTTTCTCTGTCTATAAAGCCATTTTTTCTTTTTACCAAGGGCTTACGATATCCGAGTCTTCCTCATTTGTATTGTTTTGACATCGCTTGATGTTTTTTCTGTGGTGTTTGTTCCCTAGATCATGCGATTCACGCACGGCTTTTTATTAAGCCTATCCCCCCAAAAAATCTTGGCGCACAGTCATTGTACGGCGGCTATACAATGCTTTAATTCTTATTCCGAATATTACAGGCTACGACTTCGATAAAGATATATTTTTTGTTCAAAAAGTAAGTTCTGAGGCACCCATGATCGTGTGGATAGGTACGGTTAATCACATCATGAACATGACAAACATTCCCTTCAAAACCATTCATCATTCACCACTCAGCGCTCCAATCATTCATTCCAAACACTCACTCCAATCACTCGAAACGCACAGAAATTGTTAAAAAAATCCTTCGAAATAGTTCAAAATGAGTTTTTAAACGTTCAATCAAATAGATCAAATAACTGCTTGTTTTTATTAGCTGGTGTTGATTTTGAAGCTTCACATTAGTCCACGGATCCGCAAAATCAGAAAAGTACACAAATTGTATTAAATGGATATATTGCTTAATTAGACGAAATAATCAATAATGCTTTGCAGGCCTTGAAAAGCATTTGCAATTAGCTCACCTCACTCATTCAAATTCATTCAAAGATCATCCCGAAATCATTCAACTTGTCAATTTCACGATCTTATTAACTGTTGACCCTTGCATTGACAGCACGCGAATTTAGGGTTACGGAGAATAAAAAGCAAAATGTAAACTAGGCTTGACCTGGTTGTAGGTTATACTTATTCTATGTTGTATGCATGTTGCCATGTCTTTACAAGTATATGTGACCCGTCATACAAACAAGTCCATCTTTAAACTCCAAGAGATTGTAATCAGAAAAAGAAATCGTTATTAAAGAAAACGGTTTATCGATGTCTCCGCGCGAGACAGTTGTAACTGCCTACACCATCGATATGGAAGGACATAATACATGTCGAGGGGTCAGCGCAACACTATTGTAAGTGCCTATGAATAGATAGGCACTTACAATAGTGTTGCACTTACCCATCGATGTATTCTATATAAAAAGAGCTCGTAAGAGCAAAAACTTGGCGGTACTTATCAGGCCGTTTAGTCAGACAAGGATCGAGCAATATCCACAATGTAACTTTTCCCAAGACGGGTCAGATATACTCTCCAAACATTTTATGTCACTTTTATATCTCCAAACATTTTATGTCACTTTTATATCTCCAAACATTTTATGTCACTTTTATATCTCCAAACATTTTATGTCACTTTTATATCTCCAAACATTTTATGTCACTTTTATATCTCCAAACATTTTATGTCACTTTTATATCTCCAAACATTTTATGTCAATGTTAAACTCTCCAAACATTTTATGTCACTTTTATATCTCCAAACATTTTATGTCACTTTTATATCTCCAAACATTTTATGTCACTTTTATATCTCCAAACATTTTATGTCACTTTTATTTCTCCAAACATTTTATGTCACTTTTATATCTCCAAACATTTTATGTCACTTTTAAATCTCCAAACATTTTATGTCACTTTTATATCTCCAAACATTTTATGTCACTTTTATATCTCCAAACATTTTATGTCACTTTTATTTCTCCAAACATTTTATGTCACTTTTATATCTTAAAATTATACTTTGGATATCAGCATGAACTTTGATTTATTTATCTATCTACATGTATCAAATTCTTCTCATAGCTATCCATGGATGTGATAACAACTGGGTTGGGCATGGATCCTCGTGCTACCACTTTAGCCATGACAAACAAAACTGGGTCAATGCTATGGTAAGCTTTTCAAATCCTTTTACTCATTTTAAAATTGATTATTATTTGACGATGCTCGGCCCAAAACTGCTTTTTTACATCGTTTTATACAAGAAAAATAGGCATACAAATAAGTAATTTTACATCTGTATCGAAGTTTTGAAATAACATTGAATTATTCTTTGCTTGCAAACAAATACCGAAAAATATCGCGCACTATATATATATATATTTACTCGTCGAAATTTTGTCATTTGAGAAATTTAACGGTTTAATAAATGATCGTTTTTTTTCTTCTAGGAAGTTTGTAAACTTATTGGTGGTTACTTGGTGGAAATAAACGACCAATCAGAGAACAGTTTTGTTTCAAACAGACTAAAGAGTAAGTTTGATCTCAATATTCATGTTTAATAATACGCATGTGCTAGTGTTTTAAGTTGCTAGAGCTAGTGACGTCTTGAAATTGACATTAACCTCGATCAAAAACATTCTAATTCGCTCGCTAAACGCTCTATTCATTAATTCCAAACACTCACTCAAACCATTTAAAAGCTCTGAGAAATCGTTCAAAAAACGCTTCGAATCATTTAAAACGATTAACATTTCATTAATATGTATTAAATTATTGCGCTAATTCATTATCTGGTATGGATTTTAAAGCGTCTGGTTGTTTTCTCAAGACACAAAAACAGAACAGTTTGTAGTTTTTTATTAAAGGAAAGAAATAAAAATTGCCATTTCGCCCATTTGGGAGATTTTCACTCATAACTTACTCATAGCACCAATTAAACTTCATTCCATAATCATTCCAATACCATTCACCTTGTCAATTGCAAGATTTATCTGATTTTATCAAGACAACAAGGTTACTGAAGAAATAGAGAATAACAAGTTAGTGTTATAAAATATCAATGTTATCTGGTCGAGGTTGGGAGAATTTATCATGACGAGGCTTTGTCGAGTCATGATAAATTCTCACAGCCGAGACCAGATAACATTGATATTTTAAGACACTTACATGTTATTCTATTTATCATGTTATCGTTTTTAGTGCTTAAGTATGATTAACCCTTAAAAAATCAAAGAAATTGAGATGAAAGTGTATACAATTTTTTTTATAAAAATAGACTGCCTGACATCATGTTATGTTATCAGACAGGGGATATTAGGTCAATACAGGCTTCATTGCATGATAAATGAGAATTCTTATGTGTTGACAACATTCCATTATCTTTTTTTTTAATTTTTATGTAACGGATTGAGAGCAAGTTAGTAACTGACTTATTTTGAATTGGTAAGAATTCACAACAGTTCTTTTGATAAATTCATTGTGAGGATAACAATCTAGACTATAGCATTAATATATTTTTGCATGTATGGATGAGAGCCTACAATCTTGGTTCTTGTATGATTTCGAATTCTTATGTATTCACAATTATCTAGGTTTTTAAATGAATTCGTATATATGGACAACAACTTTAAAGTTATTAAATAAATTTATACAATTGGTAAATTAAGACCTTAGGTAAGCGATCAAAAGTGTGACAATACTTTATCATTTATAAATGATTTTACGTAGTAAGATATTTTAATGAAATCGATTACAAAGTTTCATGATTTATTGGTTTGTGATGATTTTTGAGCGTCTGATTTGACCATGAAGACACAAAAACAGATAATTCGTAGTTTTTTTTAAAGTGAGATAAATTTAATCGCTAATATCGTCCAATTTGATTAAATTGTCAAGTATTATTTACCTCCCTTGAAAATCATTCACCACTCACTCATTCAATTTCATTGCAAAATCATTCAACTTGTCTTTTTCCCGACCTTCTAACTTTGTGAATTATGAATGATGACCTATCTCCTTAGATCCATACAGTTAAGAACATCGTGAAATCGACAATCTTACGATTACGGAATGATTTTCAACCGACACTGAATGAGTGTGTGGAGCCAGTTTGAGTGTAATTAATGGAGGTTTTCCGATATCGCTAACTGTGTTCAAGATGAAGAAAATTAGCGGTATTCATTACCTACCATTTTTTGTGAGTTTTTGGCGTTTTTGAATGGTTGGAGTAAGTATTTGGATTGAAAGGAGTGCTTACAGGGCGATTTAGAACGGTATTGATCGGAATGCTTGACAATTTAACGATGCTATTTATTGTACATTTTAAACATATGTGTGACTGTGTCTATTTCTATTCTTAAAGATAACAGCACATGGATTGGTCTAGCCGATTTTGTGGAGGAGGGAGTCTTCGCGTGGATGACGTCAAAGACGGGGGTTCAGACGGGGTTCTGGGGTCAGGGGGAACCCAACAACGCCAACGGCAACGAGAATTGTGTCGCGATAATTTCGACATCCCCACATCTAGGATGGAATGATGATCTTTGTACAAACTTAATTAATTATGTTTGCGAAAAACCTAGGTTGGTAATTCTTGAGTTTTAATTAACTTTAAAAAGATATAAAGACACTTAAGAGGCTGCTGTCTGAATACATTTAGAACACCATTCTAGTTATGGCTGTATCAAGGTAAGATGTAGAAAAACAGCATATACACAAAGACTGATAAGGGTGCCAGGTTAAAGTGATTAATTGTAAAGTCTGTCAATGCATTGTGTACAGAAGGAATATGCTGTGAACATAATTAGATTTGTTTTGGATTTAAATCAGGTTTTACGCCGCTATTAACATTATTTCAGTCATATCGCGGCGACTTGAGCATGTAACGATGGCTTCCTGGTATTTCTCACACCAGTACTACGATAACATCTTTTCCTAGCCTCCAGCTGCTATCCCACATAGATCTACGATTATCAACCCATTGGTGGCAGACAAATGGTCGGAAAGGATGATCGAAAGGGGATTGAACGCGGGACCTCTAGATTGACAGTCCGACGCGCGTACCAACTGCGGCGGCTTGAACATAATAAGAAGGGTTGATTATTGTGGAAAAAAATTGCACCAGACTGGCTGAACACAACTCTCCCCATCACACACCTTATTTTAATCCATTTGAGGCAAAATTTTAAATTTTTCATTCATATATGTGACCCGTCATGCAAAAATGGACCATCTGGGTTGTACGTAAAGTGTCGAGCCTAGTCAGACTGCGCGATTCGCGCAGACTGACTAGGATAGAAACTTTTCGCAATGTGCTTATTTTCTGAATCTAGAATGTTCTATCTACCTTCCAGTGAAAGAAGTTTTGAAATGCGATATCTGGTTGACCAATGGTGGACCCAATCTCTTTTTTAAATATTCATTTACAGAATTCCCAGATGGTCCCTTTTTGCGTGACGGATCACATATATTATTAGTATTACAACGGATTTACGGCTTTTATCTAGAGTTAAATTTGGGAAAGTTTTGATTGAGAAAAAGGTTATAACCGCCGGCCTAGAATCTCTCAATCTTTCTCAATAACAGCCTTAGTTCTACCAATATAACAAGCACATTTATTCTTTTCTTTGCAGCAATGGCGAGGCTGTGATTGGATAAAACAAAGAGAGAGTGCACTTTATTGTGCTTATATGATGTATCTATAATGATTTGTAACGAATAGGAAATAAAATAAATTCCGTCTTGATAACATTCCAAATGTCTAATTCTTTCTGTATCCATATTGATAAACCATATCTTCTCCCGCTACTATAATTTTCGGATAGAAAACTGTATACTTCGTTTGTTATTACACTTATTAAAACAACTAGGCAAATGAGCCCAGAGCGTTAAGCAACGCTATTTTTTTTGTCGTGAAAATGCTACATCTAAATGTGTTTTGTGACGTCATTTTACACACGGCGTTAAATGTTGCGCGGAAAATTTCAATGGTGAATAAAATTAGCGATATTTGACTACCTCCCTTAAATTTCACTCAAATCTTGCTCCACACTACATTAAATTTCATTCCAAGACCTTTCCAAATTCATTCATCATGTCAAATTCAGGATTTTGTTAACTTAATAAATGCACTGTGTTGATGTTGAGGCTGATTTTCGTCTGTCAGTCACGGCCACATCTAGTTGTTGGAAATGTCACACAATGGCTCGTTGTATTTTACCTGGCTCGTCACATATGTGACCCATCACGCGAAAAGGGACCATCTGGGTAGTGCGTAAAGTGACGACCCTAGGCAGACTGCGCGGATCGCGCAGACTGACTAGGTTCGAAACTTTTCGCACTTTGCTTTTTTTCTGAATCTAGAATAATCAATCTACCCTCTTGTAAAAGTTTTTTTGGAAATGCAACCTTGTTTTGACCTATGCTGGACCCAATCTCATTTTCAAATATTCATTTTACAGAGTTCTCAGATTGTCCCTTTTTGCGTGACGGGTCATCTAATTTACGGAGTTCTGCAATGACCCCTTTTTAGATTGACAGATCATATTATATTCCTTAAAGGTTATCCAATAAAATTACATTGAACTCAATAATAAATTGTTGGAATTTACAAAACCTGTCTTATCTACTATTTACTTATAAATACGTACTTTTCGACTGTAAAGGAAACGTTAGACTCTAGAAAAATGTTTTATTATTTAGTGACCATATTTGTATTGACTACAGTAGGGGGTAAGTTATACAGTGGCGGGAGCTCGTGGGGTTTCCCTCTGGCCCTCTGAAGCCTAATTATTATATTTTCATGTAGAATTTCAATTAACACGTATGCTGTTTAATTCAGATTCCTGGCGTGAGAAAAATGTTGGCATACTTTTTAAACTGCCTTCCTTTTGCTTAATTTTTGTGAAAAAAAACAAAACGTTTTGAAACAGACTAAACAGTGCGTCTAATGCGTCTCAATTCCAGCAAGACATCTATCTACCATTGAATATTGATATTGAATTCTCGATATAAAACAGCCTTAATCTTATTTCAAGGCAATGACATAGTTTCATTGTATTTCTCGTAGATGCAACATGCTGTTTGCTTTATAAACAAATCTGTTTTAGTTGAATTACAAATACCTCAAAATAGTTTTAGCGTTCGATAAAGACCATGGTACAAACCTTTTATTGACCGCTATTTAGCTTGTTTTTGACATCTCGGTATTTTCATCTATGCACGTCTAAAAATTTAAATAAAAACTTAAAAATTAAGAAAACGATCACATTTAAGGCCGCTTATTTTCTTTGATTAGGCACAGAAAGAGAACGAATAATTCTGACAGTATTTTGATTTTCTGAAAAAAATTGTCAGTGAAAATCGACTTATTAATTTAGGAAAAAATGTAAATACTGATTTCAGTGGGTTGAAAAGGGAATGAACCGAAAATGACGTCACGATGCCAACCTTACCCAAAGCTTTTCAAACAAATGTTATTGCGTTTAAGTCAATATCCGTATTCCAAAGACAAATCTGCAATTATTGTGAGAATGTTAGAAGGTGGACAATTCGACAAATTCAAGCGACTGCAGTTACCTTTACCTTTCAAGTGGAAGGCGATCAAATCCATGATGTAATCTTTTGCCTTGTCAATTGATCGAATTCGAAATCTCTTACATTAAGAGCTTGATTGTTATTCACAAGTGATAGACACAGACAGCTCTGGAACTCTGATGGTTGAGTGGCCGATGCGCTACCATCAGTACAATTGGGAAATGACCGTGCCATATGAATACTCCTAACATTCTCACATTATTCGAGATTTCGTATTGATGTCATAATATGTCCGTAGCTTGAAATTATTTTACACGTTAAATCTTTCACTTACCATGCAAAATGGGTGAAAATAGCCATCGGTTTAGTAAAGTCTTGCATCAGAATCCCTGGTGTTTATGGAAAATATATTTTATAATCTGTAGTCAATCCTAAGTCAAAATACACTAGAAAAACAAGGCGATTATACCTAGGGTATCCTTATCAAAATCGACTTTGCTTCAAGAGATCAAACAGCCAATGTACACGACCAAAAGTTACAATTCTTATTAGCAAACCGTACACTTTCGCTCCTACACTGTTTGGGCTAAAGCGGGTAGCACTTGGCCTTGAAATAATTAATGAAAACACTTGAGGTCGATTTTATTTCAAATTCACCTTTTCGCAATACATTTTTATTTCGACAGAACGGAAAGCTATAAAGTTCAAAAGTGTACAATAACGAAAGGTCTGTTGAACACCTGGTTGAGAGATCATATAACTTTTCTCACTCTCAACGCAAAATTTTCTTAATTTCTTATTTGAATCTTATTTCTGTTTTGATACTTTTTAAATGTACGAACATGAAAGACAACTTTCATAAGTTGTTGTAAATTACAATTTATCAATATTATTCTTTATGTTCCAACATTGATTTGAATTCTAAATTTGAGGAAATTCTAAGTTGAGCAAAAAAAGGGGTGAAATTGACAATCATAACGATCGAAATCGTTCCAAATCGGTCACTCAGCGCTCCATTCATTCATTCCAACACTCATTCAAACTATCCAAAAACGCTCCAATCCTACTAAAATGCTAAGATCAAGAACTGCATTCAAAATAAAAATCTATAGAAAAGCGCGAGTTCGCAGGATATGTTAGTAACGACATAAAACCTATTTAAAGGACCTGTCTGCATATTTTTTTAAAAGGAGGTAGTAAATATCGCCAATATTGTTCATCGGGAACAAAATTAGCAATATAAAATTACTCCCTTTAATTTCACTAAAGCTCGATCCACACTCATTCAATTTCGATCCAAAATCACCTTTTTTTCAAAAATAAAGGCAACCGTTTATTGTTGGATGTAAGTGAGGCAAGCTATATTGTACGATGAAAGTGAGGCTGCAGTCCCAAATATCGATATTACCACTTTTCGCGGCTCTTTCAATGTATGAAAATCTCTGTTCGAGGGTATCGTAATAAGTTTGATAGTGAGAAGTTCCTTCATATCTACATTTGTCACATTCAGGCTTTGCAAGGTAAAGAAGAATGCAAGTCACAATGAGAGACACAAAATGTTGTTGTTTCTTTCAAGTCACATTGAGAGACACAAAATGTTGTTGTTTCTTTCAAGTCACATTGAGAGACATAAAATATTGTTGTTTCTTGATTTTAGAAAATCGTTTATCAACATGCAAATGTACATTTCAAGCGACGACGGATAATCAACCTGTTAATTGTTAATTTCATATTATTAACAGTAAGCACCGATCGACTTGACACTTGAAATAAACATTTCATGTGGATTTTTTTTTAGAAAAATTGTTTGTTTCAATTTTATCATGTTCATAGTGACTTGCATTTTACACCTTTTTCCGGATAAATTTTGATCTATTCCCTTTGTCCCTCTCAAATTTCACAAATCGTTAATTGTGAAACTTTCAATGTATGGTGTGAAATAAAAGAGTCATTTAACATGATCGAGTACAATACTGAATTCTATGAGATTCGTACCCTGCAGACCCAGTCTATATTTTGACTCGGCTATTGCCTCGTCAAATATAGATTGGTTCTGCAGGGTACTCATCCAAATTAATTCAGTATTGTACTGTTATAAAACATCTTATTATTTATTTCTTGAAACAGTAATTCATGGATGCGAGAATAACTGGGTCGGCCATGGAAATTCGTGTTATCACTTTAGCCACGATACAGAGACTTGGGTTAATGCACAGGTACATGTTCAGCTTCTTTGTTTGCTCGGCTGTTTTCGGAGAAAACCCGAGGTAGAGTCATCACATTGGCGTCGATCGTGTCGGTGTTGGGACGGCGTTGGTGTTGTCTTGAAAAGCTGTGACCTTGGTCATATCTATGACGATATTAAATATGAATTTATAAAACTTTGAAAGTATATGAACTATTACGAGAGCAATCCAGACGATCAAGGGGGACACTCTGAAAATATTTTTGTAAGAGTTATGCCTCTTTTTCTATGCAGATTTTTTCAATATCTAACACCAACAGCCGAGCGTTGGTGGACGAATGCGGTGCTATTGTCCATTCTTGATATCGGGCAAGAAAGCCCTCGCAAGCTCACGAATCCATATGTATCTTTAGATACGCATCACTGGGTAATCCAGGCACAATTTCTTGGGAACTTTCGATGGAACCAGGGTTTTATACCATTCAGGATTACCACTATCTTCTTGTTTGATTTTCAAGCAGTTATCATCTTAACTCTTGAAGAGATTATTTCGACTCAACATTTGCTAAGAATCGCTTTTTCTTTTAAGGATATTTTGCTGTAAACATATTGACCTCTTTTTTCCCTTTTATTCGAAGAAGGGTAAATATTCGGACTTGATGACCCTGTAGAATCGGCATGTATACAATGCACGAGTGTGGCAAAACATGATCGGTTTGGCGGGGCTCTGTCACGGTTAGGCGGGAATTAGTGCTCAGGGGAAAACAGATCTCCACGTCATAGAGCCATCATCACACATCAATATCTCGACCAAGCCACAACCGTCCGTATTGAATGGCCAGCTAGATCCCCGGATCTAAATCCTATAGAGCATGCTTGGGACATGTTACAGACAGCTGTCTTCAGAAATTTCTTAATTTTTAGACAAATAAAATTTCTGTATTTTCATGAATGCATCGAAGATGTTGAGTTTTTACCCTTATGTCCTTTGGGCAAGCCTTTCTCTTAAAGCAATATCCGGACTATCATCCTTTTGAAAGAAGTGAATACCTAAAACACAGAAGTTCTCAGAAACGTATATAAAACTTATTTAGATGCTTCATGATACAAAAATATTCTACTAGAAAAAAGCGATCCTTAGCAAATTTTGACTAGTATATTATAATATATTTTATTATAATATATACTATTTCGCTGCAGTAAAGAAAAAAATCGTCATAGGTCGCCGGACAAAATTTTGAGAAGTTTTTATTTATTCACAAAATAATGACTGTAATTTTGAAACAAAACCTTAAAAATCACAAAAAGATAGTGTTTCAAGCCGGTTATTATGTTTGAACGTGCACTGATATTTGACGACTAGCTCGGGCGTTTTGGGGTATTAAAAATGAAACTCTTTCGAGAAAAACGGCCCATTAATTCAGAAAATATTTGGCGGATCGAAAAGAGGTAGGCCCCTTAAGGACGTCACGACGTCGATTAAACGAGCTTCAAACCCCTTTTTATTGCATGTAAGTTAATGCTCTTACTTTAAAGATAAATCTCAGCAATTATTGTCAAAGTTTACGAAATTATTATCTGTCCGCAATTTAAACCACAAAACGTTCGATGGTCTGCGACAACAAACTGATTCTTGTACTCTTTGAACTACCGTCATCCGTGGATCGAAAAAACAGAAAAACACTCTGAGATTGAAAAAAATGTAAATCCGTAACAAAAAATGAACGAACATGTTGTTGATGCAAATTCACCCTGCCTGATGAAGATGATGATGATGATGATGATAATGTAGTGATGATGATGATGATGATGATGATGATATTGATAATAATAATAATAATAATAATAATAATAATAATAATAATAATAATGATGATAATAATAATAATAATAATAATAATAATAATAATAATAATAATAATAATAATAATAATAATAATAATAATAATAATAATAAGAAGAAGAAGAAGAAGAAGAAGAAGAAGAAGAAGAAAAAAAAAGAAGAAGAAGAAGAAGAAGAAGAAGAAGAAGAAGACGAAGAAGAAGAAGAAGAAGAAGAAGAAGAAGAAGAAAAAGAAGAAGAAGAAGAAGAAAAAGAAGAAGAATAAAAAAAAGAAGAAGAAGAAGAAGAAGAAAAAAAAAGAGAAAACAACAACAACAATAATAACAACGACAACAATAACAACAATTACAATAAGAAAAATAGGTACACGTTATAAGTGATATCGAAAGTAATAATGACGATTATTTTGTATTTGTCTTGATAATTGTAACAAATATTAAAAATATTTTCTCTCTATGCAGTTTGCAAACTTATTGGAGGCTACTTGGTTGAAATTAACGACCAATCAGAAAACAGTTTTATATCTAACAGCTTGAAGTGTAAGTAACATTAAAACACATTTTCTTACAAACATTTACACCAGAGTTAAAGGATAAAAAGTGTCATTTTCAAGGTCTTTTACAAGGTCAGTAAGTCGCAGTACAAATGCGTCACCAATCTGAATTTTTTTAAGTAACATTATTTGTAATTATTGAAAAAAATGTTGTGCTTAAGTGAATATAAAAACGACCATCGTTTTTTCCAAGATCTGAATTGATAATCGAAAATTTTAGAGAGAATCGAACGATTATTTTATTTGTCCCGGTTATCGTTACAACACTATATCAAACTATAACAATTGTTACGGACCGAGTGTAACAAGCGTTAAGTGTTAACACACTGTACAATTAACAACAATTATTGCCAAAAAATATATATAACATTTAAGTCTTTGCGGGACATTTCCAACAATTTCACATGTGGTCAATATGAAACCCGCGACCAGTCTAGACCACCATATCATGCAAGAACAATTTTCACTGACAGTCCGAAGATGGAACAAGACCATATCTATCTTCAGAACACAAAAAGAAGACTCTGGTCAGACTGGGCGGATGCACAGGCTGACCAGAAGCTTTGCTTTGTGCACATGTGAAATTGTTGGAAATGTTGGAACTAAAATGTTTAAATTGTTGGAAATGTTGGAACTCAAATGTTTAAATTGTTGGAAATGTCAAACACAGGATCATTTCAGATGACAGCATATGGATAGGTCTAGCCGATTTCGTAGAGGAAGGTGTCTGGCAGTGGATGTCGTCTAAGACGCCATTACAGACGGGATTCTGGGAGTCTGGTGAACCCAACAATGCCGGTTATAACGAGAATTGTGTGGCGGCACTCAAGGCGTCACTAAACCGGGGATGGAACGACGATGTGTGTACAAAGGAAATCCATTACGTTTGCGAAAAATCAATGTTTGCATTATATTAGTACAAATGTAGCAATTAGGTTTTTCTAAAGTAACACATATAAAGTAACACGAAATTTTTACGGACGCCGTGCGAACTCCCTCGGAACAAAATGTGAACTAGGCTGTGCATACGAAAAATTTCTGTGATTATTTAAGATTTCTATGCATCTCTTTCAATGGCTTAGCCATATTAATGTTTTTAAAAACAATACAGACATTCTTTAATGCTTTTCGGTGGATTATAGATAAATAACAGTGGATTACTATTTGATAAACTCGCAAACTCAACAGGAAAATTATCTAAAACTTAGATCTGATTTTCGTTCATTTTACCCTATATCACGTTATCTGAGCGGAGCTCGATAAGTGATGTCATCATGATCGTTGCATAACAATCACGTTCAAACCGACGCGTTTTTTTTTTTTTTTTTTTTTTTTTTTTTTTTTTTTTTAATGTCCCAAAGTTTTCATATTGTCTAATTTTGCATTAAAAATAATATATAATCGTTTGCTTTTCGAGTAGAATCTATTTATTTTTCATTTCGTGAACAACAATTATATATCTTAACGATCGGCGTTATATTTCATTGAGTGAAACTCAGGCCATTGCTTTTGTTGTTCCCTCAATGAAATGTAGATCGATTATATACTGAAATTAACGATTATCCTCCATATAATAAAATAAATGAATGAATTGAAATGAATTTTTAATAAAGACTAAACGTAGAAAAATGATATTGCAAGTTTATGGATTGAACGATATTTTATGGTGAGATTTGTCACTATATAAGTTAAATATTGTTGTTAAAATCATTGATCTTGCTTTCAAAAGTGCTTTTTTTTAAATTAATGATTTTGACATTAAGCCTTCTTTTTATATGTACATAGATGACTCGTTTGATTAATTCTATATTTGTTTGGCTGATTACAGTTAGTAACATCGTGAAATTGACAATCATCTCGATCAAAACCATTTTAAATCATTCGCTCAGCGCTCAAATCATTCGTTCCAAACACTCAATCAAACCATTCAAAAGTGTCAAAAAACACTAAAATGATCAGTTCAACAACTGCATTCAAAAAATATAACGAGCCAAAATCGAGATTTTTTTTACAAAAGTGAAATTTTAAGGGCCTGATTTGTCCTTGAAGGGATAGGGAGCTAATTATAGAACTTGTATGAATATTCTTTAAGGGGGTGTTGGTAAGAAATATCGCTAATTTTGTTCATCCTGAAAAAGCAGCGATGTTGGATTAGCTCCATTTAATTTCACTCAAACCCCACTCATCTCACTCATAAATTTCATTCCTAAAACATTCCAAAATCATTCACCTTGTCAATTTCACAATACTATTAATTGTATGTTCGAATTAAGATTTCTTTTAGGAAGGTTGAAACGAAAGTGGACAAAATACCGTAACTCAAGCTTGAACAAAGCCATAGTTTCTTTATCTAGCTCGCCGACTGGTTAAATGATTTGATTTTTCAGTAGTTCATATATTTGTCTTAATTCCGAAACTCCGAGGATGGGGGATATTTGCCGCACACCCCGGTCCCCATTCCTGGGTCCGCGCATGCTACCTATACAATGATACCTTTTCAATTTCTTTCTTTGCAGTGATGGTGAGTCTATGATTGGATAGAAACAGTCAAAGAAAATACATGTAGCCTGAACTATGCTGTTATCATCAATATACAATCATTTGTATAAAATTATTAAAAATACGTGTATAGTAGAAAGGAAAAAAAAATGCGACTCTTTCTTTTCGAAAGCCTACTGATTTAATAATGTTTTTTTATTTCTACGTTCAGAAATATATTCACTTTATACCGTATATGTTACGCACAACGTATGATATCGCAATCTTCGCTATGAATGATTAAAAAGATATTTAATGAGTGGTCATTGAATACAAATTTATTAAACGAGTCATCTATAAACAGACAAAACAAGGATGCGCCGAGTTTTTATCTGTTTAAAGATGACGAGTTTAATAAATTCGGTATTTTATGAGCACAAATTTTTATATTCTATTTATAATATGACCCACATTTTGCGAAAATTCGTCAAAATTCTTAAAAATTCAATATTTCAATTTTCCGCGAAACTTAAACGACGTTTAACACTGACGTCACAATATATACATCATGACGTTGCTATTCGCCCATTTGCATAGTTACTCCACTAGCGTAATAACACCAGTGTAATATCAAAAATATTCAACGGGTTTGTTTCACTCTCGCGACGTAGGCCATATTATAAAAACATGCATTTGACACATGTGAAAATACGGGGATTCTGTTCACAAATCACACGAAATTGATATACTGAGATCTCAGAAACAAAGTAGGATTGTGCAACGAGGCGATTGCATGATAATACCAAGGAAATCACAGAAAGTCTTCTGCGGCCGAGGCATTTGCAAACTATATTTTGTTGAGACCTTAATACCACGGTGATCATGTGGATATCATAGAATGCCTTGGTCAAAATCAAATACAAAACACCGTACTGTCAACGGCCATGCCACACCTTTACTGAGTGTCTACTGGCTAAAGCCTCCATAAGGCCTTGTGGTATTTTTAAACGGGCATTAACTCGGACGTAAGCGTAGTATTTTTCAGTTACTTTTTGGTTACATGGCTTCTGGCGATGCTATTTGTCAATACGCCACAAGAAACTTAAACTTTTTTAATGCTTTCAGATGGTTTGTGCATGGATATCTTTTTGGCCTATTATAAATTTAAAACATAGCACAGTAAAATACTTTGTTTTGTTTTTCAAATTATAATTTGCTCAATTTTAGTTCTTTTTTTATTTGTGTTCGATATGACGCGCGTGAATGACTGTGTCCATTATCATTCACGATGTCTATTCCGTAGAATCGACGAGGGTTCCCGATTGGTACTCGGTATGTCTCCGAACATCAACACGATTTTACGGCTACGACGAGTTTACTGGTACATGCGGGCTCCGTGGGCTAAATGTATATTATGTTTTATGTCCGGGCAATGAGCTCTATAGTCACAAAGCGGTGTATAACAGATAATAGTAAAGGGAAAGGGTGTTTTATATGCACATAAAAATCTAAGAAGCAAGAAACACATCTTACAATTAAAGTCTACGGAAATTAGTTTGTTTGGAAAGTGTCCTGCGTAAGTATAGCGGGGTATGATTTGCAAATAGTTTGCACCGTTTTGTCATCCCGAACGCTGGGATAGATTTTCAATGCGTTGAATAATTTTCTAATATACAACATCAAAAGCAGCATGAAATCTTAGGTAGTCACCGTTAATGTTAACGTTGGATGTCTACAGTTGTCCAAAACGAAAGTGTGTTAGTTAGTTTGTTGTAGAGACTAAATTGTCATCTGGATGGTGATTGTGCGGGCTCGTTTTTTGAAGAATGAATATAGGATAACTTTTTTATTAGTTTATCAATGAGCTCTAGGTAAAGAAAAGCAAACTGCACGTGATCTAATCTTATGTTTTATTAAAGTTTGTGACCTAATACTGTATACATTATATGTGAATTGACTTTATGTAACGATGTACTTTGTACAAGTCAAGAAATTCCGTTTTACGTGATTGAGGTTGTTCATTTAATACACTTAATACAAATGAATGAATTGATCACTTAAAAGATTTGACGGACGTGAAAACCCGCAGATTAATATTCCACCCCGTCGGGACTCAAATTCAGGACTGAGAGTGTTCTACCATGTCGCTATAAAAGCTAGCGTCTACGGCAGGGCAGTACACTAACAAAACTAATAGTCTTTCAGATGAGACGTTAAACCGATGCCCCATGAGACGGTGCTTTACACCGAACACGTTAAAGAACCATGGTGGATCTCATCAATAGTTTCGTAATGTATCCTTGCACCATCTCCCGTAACAACTAACCGTCTTCTGGGGGCGTCGCTTATATGGGCATGTGCTACGGTAGCGACGATAAATAAACGGAAATATTCACAAGGCAGTACAAAAACCTCACAAACACTGCTTTAAACATCATTTTTGTTATATCGCGGCGACTGTATATACCCATGGCTTCCTGTTGTTTTCTAACACCAGCACAGCCACAACTTAGCTACGCAGCTACTAGCTGTCCAACCAACTAAGGCGTCTTACTTATCATTCGCCCATTGGTGAGTTACAAATGACGCTTGAAACAAAAACTTTTGTCACAATGAAAGATGAAAGTTGACCGAGGCGGGATTCGAACTCATGACTCCTGGAATGACAACTCAACGCGTTACCGAATGCGATGTAATGACAGCGAAAATACGATAAAGACATACGATGCTATGACATATTACAACACGAAAATAAGATTGCATGATAGCGAAAATACATACCGAAATAACGAAAATACAATGATTTGCCAGCGAAAACAAAGTATGTCCCCAAAATATACGGCTGTTAGCTGGTGAAATAAATGTCGTAACTAAAGCTTACCAAATCTTTTACGGCGTTAAAGTCGCCGCACAGCGTGTGAAGCAAAATGGCGGGAAAAATCACCAAACTCGTTATAAGTATTTAATTGGCAATCGATGATTGAATGAAGGCAGTGGTCTGTAAAATGCACGTTTGGTGTAAGTTATTGTTTAAGTTTTTTGTCTCGTAAAACTCCTGTTTGTGACCTTTAGAAATTCGCGTCTGGTTAAATGAGTAATTGGAAACCTAAGATGATGCATTAGTTGGCATAAATTCAGGAGTTGTGATCAAGCACCACTTGTCTCGATAATAGATGGGATTTGCGATCGTTTATCACACGAACGCGACTTCAGATTTCAGTCAAACCATAATTCACTATCTCAATAATCCATCTTTTTGGTAGAAGACAGCTTATTTTTGCATATTACACTATTTATTAATTACATTGTAGATTAATGATTCTCTTGGATATGAAAACTGACACTGATTTGAACTACCAAATTTCATGTATATTCTAAACGCGAGTAGATTGAAATCACAAACTTGGACTTATTTATCAAAAAAGTTATTATATATAAAAAATAATGGCTCGGCTGAAAAACAACAAAATCGGGACCAAATAAGTTGGCCCTAAGAGACGGAAAACGGGTGTGCGTTATTCCCAATCTAAATGTCCTCCTCATGGGATGGAAAAAATAGTTCCTCTACTTGAGCATGATTACCACGAAGTTGAAAAAAAAGCTAGAATTGTTTTCTTTAAAATAGGGAAATGAATGGAAATGGAGTGTTAATTTTCTGAGGAGATTAGAAGATGTATAAAGATGTTGGTCAAAACCTTCCTGCCCAGCCACACCCATATTTCGGGTTCAATCAAAGCTTTACGAAAAAGTTTTGAAAGGGTCGACAAGGAATATTTCTGCCAAGTTTGATAAAAAGATATCCACCAGTTGGCTACTGAAGAGAAGTATAGATTTTTGAGTAAAACACTGCCATGCCAAGATTTCGGGGGTCATTTTTTTCATCAGGCAGTTGTTTACTGTATTAAACTTAATTTTTGATTTGACTTTGAAATTTATATTTCTTATTACAAAAACTGTGAATGAATGATGTAAAGAAAAATTAAAACAAGAAGGTTCAGCAAAGCATTTCAATAAAGAGGACCCTGGTTTGAATTCAGACAAAGTCAAAGATATATTACAGGTAAAATTAGGTTTGTTCACTTTTGCACATTTCATATTCATGGTAGAAAGAGAAATGTCAAACTGAACTAACCCAAAAATTCATTGTTTTAAAAAAAGTTAAAAATGACTTATTGAAAAAGATGATAGTGTTTCAATAAGCCATTAGTGTATTTTTACTGGTTATGTTACAAAATATATAATTAAATGTACTGGGAGAAAAGGGTGAATTGAAAACCTTTAACATCAAATATCTCAAAACTACTGTACTGTTGGTTAGTTCATTATGGCATGTGACCCCCATATTATCTTATAACTATACAATTATCCATGTGATCCCATCCCATATGATATTTTTTTTTTAATGTTATCACATAGATATTTTTAGAACAATAACATAGTGAGGTTATTTTTTGAAACTAGCATTTCTGTTAAAAATATCGACAATATCAAGGCAAATAAAGGTTATAATAAAAATATAATACATACATAGTGCATTGTATGAAAAAACATCTAACTCGGTTGGATGAATAGATAATTGTCTCGGCAGAGCCTCGACAATTATCAATTCTCCAAACCTCGTTAAATATTTTTTCTCATACAATACGCTAAGTACGTATTATACATATATCAGGTCATTATTAAACCACGAGATGGAAAGGAAATTTTCTACCCTAATGCTTTTTGATGATTTATCGAGAAATGAGGGTAGATTATCATTTGATTAACTCACTGCCAAACCAGTAAAATTAGCAAAAACTTATACCCCGAATTCGACCATTTCATTGTTTCTGATGTCATCTAAGCGGAGCTTAATTAAGTGACGTCACCGTGAAGATTGCATAGCATGCGCGTGTCAATGACACGCTTTAAGAAATTTGTCCTGATAAATTCACTTTTTGTCTCATTTTGGCTTTGTCTCCCACCAATGGGTTGATAATCTAAGACCTATAGTGGATAGCAGCTGGGGGCTAGGAAAGATGTAATGGTAGTATTGGTGTAAGAAATACCAGGAATCCATTAGGTGCTCCAGTCTCTGCTATATAACCGAAAAAATATTGAAAGTGGCGTAAAACCCCAGTCAAACAAACAAACTCATTTTGGCATTAAACAATTAGAGACATCGTTTGCTTTTCGAGTAAGAAAGATTAATATTTCATTTCATGAAATATTTTTACTCGTGATTATAAAGCTTTTGTTGTACACGCAAAGAAATATAAATCGATCTTTTTGTAATAAACGATTTTCCTCCATATCCTTACCGCCAATATTTATTAAAACTACCCAGTAAGCATATCTTGTCTGTTTGGTTTTCATAGAATAAGTCTTAAATTCGTCTGTCTCTAGATATTAAGAATTATAATTAATTATGGCCTGACAGGGTAGAGCCTAAGTAAATGGTTGTTGCAATTAATTGTAAGGTAAACCGGCCCTGCGTATAGGATGACAAAACGGTGCAAACTGTTTGCAAATTTCCCAAGCTTTGCATACAAGTACGCGTGCAGTTTTGAAGTTTTTAATTCAGCAAGACAAGGGTTTAAACTGATATCTTCACTTTTATTGGTCTTCAAATAATAAAATGAGCCTGTGCGTGACATTTCGAACAATATTCGCGAGGTGCAAACATTAAGTAGCGCAGACAGCCACATACAGTAAATATAAAGTTACCTGATGGTCAACAGATACTTTGAGACCTTACCTATCTACTTAACGCAGAGTAAAGACTCTGGTGAGAATGTGCGGATGCACAGGCTGGTCAGAACCTTTGCTTTGAGCATATATGAAAATTGTTGGAAATCTCACGTACAGGCTCGAATATAATATGATTTTTTGAATTACATGTGTACTTGCAGAACTTCACTTTACAAAAAATCATTTATACCATCCACAGTTGAAGAATGGAATAATTTGCCCCAAGAAATTCGAGATTTGGAATCCTTAAGTGCATTTAAAAATTATCTTAATAGGGATAAGCCAATACCAAATAAACTTTATTTCGTCGGCGAAAGAAAGTTCCAAGTAATCCATACTAGAATACGAACTAGATGTAGCGCTTTGAATTTAGACTTATTTACTAGAAATTTAATAGACTCCCCACTTTGCCAATGTGGTGAAGTTGAGAGTAGTCAACATTTTTTCTTTAATTGTAACTATTACACCGCGATAAGAGACAAATTACTTTGTTCCCCGACAAATGTCCCAAATATTAGTCTGGATGTTCTATTATACGGTGATGATGGCCTTGCTTATCATGAAAATGTTAGTTTACTCCTAGAAGTACAGGCCTTTATCAGGGATAGCAGAAGATTTTGACTTAGGGCTGCCAACGGTGGTTAAAATTTCATACCGTCCTTTCTTCAAGTTTCAGAGTGAGCACTACCGTTGATTATAACAATATCCATTACCTCCGAAACATGATATTGGTGTTATTTCGAAGGAGTATAACAGAGGCTTGATCGCAATATTTTTAATCATTTTAAAGAAATGTATATATTGAATAGCTTTTATTGCGATAGCAGATCCCCTCGCACGACTTTTCTCTCTCAAAAACATCATGGTTAGACATTTTACTTCGTGTTTCTCAAACATAATTACTAAAGAAGACTCACGGTATACCATCTTGAACAAATGGAAATGAACTTTATAAGCTCAAGCTTCCGTTCTAATCCATCTTATATCAAAAATCACTAAAAGATAAAATATCAACAACTATATTCATAATAAAAATAAATAGAAAAATCCATTGATTCACTTACTTAAGTAAATTTGGAAGCGTCTGATTTGCGCGTGAATACATAGAGAGATAGTTGTTAGAACTTTCATGTATATTTTATTAAAGGGAGGTAATAAATATCGCTAATTTCGTTCATCTGGAACAAAATTAGCGATATTGGATTACCTCGATTAAATTTCACTCAAAACTCGCTCCTAATACTCATTCAATTTCGTTCCAAATTCATTAAGCTTGTCAATTTCACGATGTTCTTAATTTTATACCTTCTCAGATTTAATCCTCTGAATTAATTTCTTAATTTTGATGCCCCTGTAATTTCATTTTTAGGAAAATGTTGAGAAAATGTTGATGAAAAGGAAGAAATTACTAGTATCAAATTATAATTTTCCAGCGATAATTTCTACGATTTTCTACTATTTATGATTTTTCTTCAATTTACGTTCCATTTTCCCATAGAATTTTATTAATCTCCTCTGAGAGCAAAGTAATTTTTTTCTCTTCTTTCATGAAATAATTAAGAGACTGAGGAGGAGATTATTTTCTTAACAACTACATTGAATCATACAATAAGAAATAAAGAAATGAAATCGGGAACATTCGGCAATTCTACGAAATAGATTTCGGAAATAATGAGGTCGCAGACATGAAAGCGCGTCACTTAGCACGTGGGTTTATATGACGTCACCAACACCAACGATCCCGCTTAGGATGACGTTGCATAAAACGAAATCAACGAAAGAATACTAGTCGGCATATTATGATTTGATAACAAAACGCAGTGTTTTACTGCGTTTTGATTTCAAATTATATTATGCCCAAAAACTTCTCCACAGACGATCGGAAAGAATTTAAGAAATATAATTCTCTTCAAGCGTATTTATAAACTGAAGTACCACCAGATGCCGAATTACCTAAATGATGACCCAAAATTGCTACATTTACATCTATGGTACTTTCCAGTTTACGGAAAAGTCCGAGCGATGTTCCGAATGAAAGAAATGATCACGGCAATTATCGAGTAATTCAGAGACCAAGTGATGACGTTGGCGTTATTGACGTCGGTTATGAGAGGGCCGTTACAAAAGTCAGTATCACATTTGGACAAACATATTTGTTGTGGATATACATAGATACACGCAGTCTCGTTATTGGTACCAAGATCGTTGAGGCGTCTGTAAATATTGGTGTTGTTGTTGTCGTGCGAGAAAGAAAATGACAGCGGGTTACCGCAGTCTCGAATATGGCTCACTTGTAAACCTGAAACAACGGATGGGAATATTAATTGAGTCTGTGCATGACATTTCCAACAATTTGAAATGTTGGTAAGGTGCAAACATTGAGTAGTTTTGACAACCACATACTGTAAATATAAAATTACCTGATGGTTTGCAGATATTTTGAGACCTTATCTATCTACTAAACAAATAATGAAGACTCTGGTCAGACTGTGCGGATGCACAGGCTGGTCAGAATCTTTGCTTTGCCCATATTTGAAATTGTTCGAAATCTCAAGCACAGGCTCAATTCATGAAATAACTGCACGTTTCGGCAGTGGGCAGGTTACTATTAGTTTTTGTATCAAACTACAACATAATGATTTGATCGACCATTAATTACATTCTGTATTTGAATTTGAGATCGAAATCCCATTTGATGGGAATCTTTATGAAACATTATAATTTTGATGGCAAGATATCAAAAGATATTTATGTCGGCTCATTTTACCTTGCCAGACACGCGCATGACTCCATACCACGGAATTTGATGTCGATATCAGGTTCGATTCCCGGGCTGACACACTTATTAAATAATTTGCCTTTCGGATGATACGTTTTACACAGTATGACGTCGCTTACATCGAACATGTTAATTACCCATGGCGAATCTAACAAGTAGTTTCTTAATGCATCCATGCGCTATTCAAAGTAAGAACTAGCCGTCTGTTCGGGACGTAGCTCATATTGGTACATATATATGTTAATTTCATGAAATAAAGGCAATATTTCCCATCAAACCACATGTTAACATGTAATATTTTTACAACAAATAGTCAATGGTGGATTATTAATACAATATGATAAATTTGCTAACATTTAAATACGCAAAAATACGAGAGAAGGTATATTTCATATAAAATGGATTGAGATTAATAATAAAAATAACAATTGAGAGAAGTTAGGATGGCTAATCAAAATGTGTGCGAAAGTCCGACATGAGTACTTTTGCAATTCAATGCCTTCTTCCCCTCCCATTCCGAGTCAGCACGAGGCCTGTTATGTAGGTGAGATAACTCAATTTGTATGTAAATTCCACCGTCGTGGTTATCTGTCTTCCGTTGCATAAGTTAGTAATTTTGCAAAAGGCATTAATTTACGCGGTCCTTAAAGTTAATGGTATCCTTTTCAACAGTATCACAGTTTCATTGCAGATTTACTGTTTTATTGCAGATTGCTGGTGGACCCAATCATGTTTTCTGGTGCTTCTCTCACCATTACCAACACAACATTTCATCCGGGCCACCAGCTGCCCAGGACTTACAACAAGAAATAGTTATACAAATAGGGTTTTACAAATAAGGTACCCACAGTTACATTATATTATTTCAACTAAACCACGAGCTGCCTAGCACTTATAACAAGAAAATAGGTATACGAATGGTAAATACAAATTCACACTCACGTTATTTTCAATAATGATCACATTTAAAGACATTCAATGGGCAAGTCATGGTAAGACGGCAATATAGATGGGAAAAACCATTGATTTTTTAGGTAAATTTAGTTAAACTAGTAAATTAGTTAAATTATTCCACAAGACAGGAGTGCATGTACCTTATTCCCTTTCCATTTCCTATATTTTAACCCCATTCGGAACTCCGTGTAAAAAAGTAGAGGCGCTTGAGCGCCTGATTCGCCCCATTCGCATAAAACGGTAGCAAGAATACATAAACGGAAATCCATTACCAAATAAGGAAAAGTAAAGCAATTAACCTCGAATTCATACCTCCACTTGAATACGTTTCCCTATAGCAAAATTCGTCATATTGCGCGCTGCAGTTTTTCAAAATTCCCGGTCTTTTCCCATCAGCGCCATCTTTGTAAGTCTGGTATTGTTCACAGTCGTTGTCAGCACCGGTATCTGCGCATGCGTAACATTGTAGACTCGATACATGACTAATGCCTGAATCAACAACGACAAAAATGTTTATAGACAAAAATGATAACATCTAAAAAATAATAAAAAAAAAACAACAAAAAAAAAACAGATCGACATTTATTTGTGACCCTTAAGGTAAGGGACCCGTAATAGTTCCGCAATGTTTCAGAAGTAATGAACTTTAGGATTGTTAACCGAGGTATCCTAATGCCTACATGAGGAAACCTCGGTTAACATCGTGAAAGAAAATGAATACCGGATCCACTACCACAAGGCACAAAGTGTCGATCCTAGTCAGACAGAGCGGACTGCGCAAGCTGGCCAAGGTCGAAATCTTTCGCACCTGATCGATTTTCTGAATCTATAGCGGTCATTCTACATTTCTGAAAAAAATATTTAGAAATCCGACCTCGATTTTTTCTGTTGGAACCAATCTCCTTTTCCAATATAAATTGATAAAACTCTCTTATCGCGTCACGGGTCTCATTTATGTTATAGTTACATATGTAACGTATAGTCCAACGGGGATTGAGAAGGGTAAAATCCTGTATTCATAAAACTGTAGCCCGCTTTGCACATTATTACATGAAATCAGATTTTTGAAAATATGGGATTCTCAGGGCAACTTTATACAAAAGGGAAAATTAAAAAAAAAAAATATCGAGATATCGAAAATTTTGCGTTTTTTTTTTATAAGAATCCTCGCCATTTTAACATAATTTTGTAAGCATCAAAGACATAGAAGTATCGAAATACTTTATTGATGCTCTATTTCCAAATGTTATCAAGTTTATTAAGCGTCATTTGATTTATTACAACAGGTTGTAAACACCCACCTTAAACTCAAACAAAACTCGCGATATCTATGTGAACAATACTTCTGAAGAGTCTAAATTCAAATTTGACCCGTAACGCGAATATGGATCATCAAGGCAGTGTGAAACTAAGTCGTCAACTTTGATACATTGCAATGTACATGTACTGGTACTTTTCAAATTTACCTGCTCTGCGTTCAGGATGTGAAAACGTTTCGCGAACGTTTTGAGATGATACCCCGCTTTGCACGTGCACATACGTGCAAAGCGGGGTATCATTTCGAGAACGATTCGCTTTTGTTTTAATCCTGAATGCAGGGCTGACCTGCGTTCAGGATGACAAAAGGGTAAAAACAGTTTTCCAATAATTACCCGCTTTACACATGCACCTGCGTGCAAAGCTGGGTATAAATGACAAAATGTTTGCACCGTTTCATCATCCTAAACGCAGGTTTGTTTAAAAGTCCTACCCACCTATGGAGTCACGGGTCCGATACACGGTGGTGCATTTTAACCTTCACGACTTTTCGTTTCCACTAATGGGTGAATTATCGTAAGCCGGATAGAAGCTGGAGGCCGTAGAAAAGATTCTAGGACCACCTTCAGTCCGACATCTGTCGACCGTCGGTCGTCGTCCATCGTGTATCGTCAACTTTATTAAAACTTCTTCTAAAAATGGGCAAATTACAGTAAAACTTTACTAGATTGTTCCGTCTGTGACCCACTTAAAATCTCTACATTAAATTCTTATTTACTCATAAATATAGGCGTGGTAGCAGGTAGGAAGGAGATGTTTATCACTTTGAATTCTTCTAAACCATTGGGCTAATTTTAATGAAGTTGTTTTCCCCAGAACTATCCATTTTTTAAATTATGGTTCTATAATACTGCTTTGTCCAAAAATATATTTGACAGAGTTGGGATGCTTTGAATTGTTTGAGCGCCATGTCTCTCTAAACCGCTTCAATTAAACTTTGGCAGAATGTCCTTTGTCTGACTTAAAAGATGTTCCTAATATTCCGATTGGCCAATGAATATGGGTGTTGCAGGGTGATGCTATTTTCATTTCGAGTACTATATCTTTTTCAAAACCGCTGGACCAATTTTAATGAAAATTTGCCAGAATTATCTTTAGTTAAATTTCTTCAATAGTTATTCGTGAAACCTTGATCGGGGTATCAACATCGGCGTGACAGTGCGGGACTGTTTTTCACTTAGAATTCTTAGAACGGCATCTCCTTTTAAACCGCTGGCCTAACCTTGATGAAACTTTGCCAGATTGTTCCTTGGCTCATCGTCTCTAAACTATACCTGACAATTTTGACCGACCCAAAAATAAGGGCTTAGCTTTGCTGGGCTATTTTTCAATTTAACTTCTTTGATCGGAGATCTCAGTCTAATCAGAATGGCTCTTTTCAATGCAAGTTCGACAGAATATGTTCCTTGTGTGAACGACCATTTTCAAAAATATTTTCCATACTTCTGAATAGCCAATAAATATAAGCACGACTGGATTGGTCAGTTTTTCCTTTTTAATGACATCTCCTCCTAAACAATAGGGCCATTTTCACTCAAACTTTGCCAGAATGTTTCTATTTGAAAAAATGAGGACTGCATTTGAATCGGCATAGTAGGCATGGATTTTTTCACTTTGATTTCTTTGAATGACATCTCGTTTTCAATCACTGAAAAGTTTCGCCCTGCCCTTGCCCAACTTTAAAAAGATTTTGCCACATTGGCATTTTTTTCACATGGAATTCTTTAAATGACATACTCTGTTCTACCGCTACGCCAATTTCAGGTTTTCTTTAAACATAAATTGGACACATGAATTCAGCTGAAGTATTTTGAGCGCCATTCTGGTCCTCTTGTTTGTATTTTCCCAAAGGAGAGACTAAGAAACAAATTCCGAAGAGCTCATTTATTGAATCATCTCTTTACATCGTACTTGTATAAGACACGAAAAAAAAAATCAATATATTTGCAAAATCGAAAATCAAGTTTTACAGAAAATGGTAAGCAATACTTACTACAAAGAATAAGAATCAGCGTTGGTACAAATATGAAAGAAACCATCACTGCAGAATTAGTCTTTGCATGTCTAAATCGAATTTAATACAAACTTAAAAAAGTATTGCTAAACACAAAATACAATTTTATCTTATAACTATACAAATATCCGTATGATAACATCCCGTATGATATTTTTTATGATATCACATAGTTATTTTAGAACAATGATATAATGTGGTTATTTTTAGAAATTGCATTTATGTTAGAAACATCTACGAAACAAGGCAAATAGAGGTTATAAGATAAATATAATACGTACTTAGTGTATTGTATGAAAAAATATCTAACTCGGTTGTGGGAATCGATAATTGTCTCGGCATAGCCTCGACAATGATCAATTCTCTCAACCTCGTTAGATATTTTTTCTCATACAAAACACTAAGTACGTATTATATATATATTTACTTCATTTAGTTAACGTACATAAAGCACATAAAACAATTCCAAATCAGGATATTGTAAAAGTATTAAGGATCGAGCCAGCGAAAGATAAGACGGTTGAAACCACTTTTTCAAGTCTGTCTTTTGGTTATTTATTGCACCAACTTTACTACAAAAACAAACACGAGGTAAATAAACATTGCAAATCTGAGTTGAAATACTTGAAAATGGTAAACATAGACTCTTGCCTGTTAAAACCATCGAGAAGACCATGTTCGTGAAAACTCCCTTAAGGTAGTGGACCCGTAATAGTTCCGCAACATTTCGGAATATGTGATCTATCATAATGTTGACCGAGGTTTCCTAATGAAAATCATTAGGAAACCTCGGTTAACACTGTTAAAGCTCATTACTTTCGAGACATTACGAAACTATTACGGGTCAACTACCTAAAGTACAGGACAGGGCTGAGTTCAGGGAATTGGAAAAGATGATAATGACACGTGGAGTAGTTGACATAACTTCGAATACTACGCCAAGACTGGTATCACACAGATACTTTCAAAGGTTTTACAAAAGAGACTTTTCAAGGTCTTATCTGAACAAGAGGCCCATGAGGGCCTGAGTTTGTTCTACTGACTCTTTGGAAAGCCTATGTCTTACTAGTGCTATTTAAGATATAACATGAAAAATGTTTCATGAAAATATACCAATAAATGAAGGAGAGGTTTTGTTGACAAGGACATTTACTTAAAGACCGCCTTTCCCGTGACGCCACATAATTGCACCAAATGGCAAAGTTGTGTCCATGGTCACATGAGAAATATTTTGTTGAACTTTCATGACAATCCATGCATACATGAAAATGTGTAAACAATGAATAATAAATATGTTATAAAGCTCCTTTTCCCATTACAGCATATTAACACTAAACTTCTGAGTAAAGCACATAATCATTTGTTTAAAGCCACAGTCAGCGTTTAGAGTACAAAAAAAAAAAAAAAAAAAAAAAAAAAAAACTCTTTGGTGAATATAGTCCAGTCAAATTATGGTAGGACCCAAAACAAATTGCAACAAAAACAATGTTGTGTTTTTTGACATCCATAGACATACCCATTTAACATATATAAAGTAGGACAAAATCGGAAGATACGTATTTTGATTTTTTTCGCGATTTTTATCATAGAATTTTCCCAACTAACCTGTAAAGACTTTTTGTTAGAAAACATGTTTAAATCTAAATTAGAAGTTATTGGTATATCAAAAGCCATGTAGTGAATTGTAATAAGTTATTGGCTGATTGAAAATAGGATATTCTTTGCTATTTGGTCAGTTTTAGAGATAATTTGAAAAATATCTTACCCCACCCACTCACTTTAACATTGCAAAGAAATAGAAAATGATGGCTTTGGTAAAAAAGGGGCGTTGGCTTCAAGAAATAGGTCTGAAACATTTTGAACAGTCAAAAGTTTTTTTCAATGTCCATGTCAAAGTAGAACCATTTTTAGCCCCCCCCCTCCCCCCTCTGTACAATTTTAGGTGAGCAAGTGTAACTAATAGTTGTAGATATATTCACCAGTCTTATTCAGCACATAAAAAAAGATCTATCCAAAATTTAGATTTAATTTTATCTAAACCTTTTTTTTTGTCTAGATATGGTCTTGGGTTGACATGTTCTCTAGAATATATAAAGAAATGACAAGAATGGCGTATTTCATGGGTTGTCCGTCTGTTGTACATAAGAGTTTAATTGCATTTTGAAAACGAATCAATTCTCTCTCAGAAAAAGTTTTACATAGCCCATTGGCTTAGTTGTATCTTACCAAGAGCCATGGATTTATCTTATTGTCTCATACTATTATGGAATGGAGCTACACCTAGTACTATACAAAGCAAAAAGACATTCATAGATATGAAGTTTGGTGGGGGGGGCCTTTTCACACCAAAAAGAGCCTGGTAGGGATAATGCTAGTATTATTTGAAAAAATGTTGCAAGAACACACTAGTTTGACCTTACGTTTATAAACAATTGCTAGATTTGATATGCTGAAACTTTAGGTCTGAATGTTTTGGATGAGATATTTTTTTTTAAAAAATAATCTTAGTTCTTTTCGCAAATTTTAATCTTGAAGCTGGTTTATATTTTCAAAAGCATAAGATTCACACAAATTTGACATTTTTTTTTTAAATTCAAAGTCGATAAAAAAATCACCTGTTTTGTTTGGAAAGGATTAAACTTCTGTATTAACAATGGCATCACGCTGAAAACAGGGCACCTTACCATGGTTCCTGGTATTTTCTCATCGCTACTACTAGGAAATTCCTTTCCGAGCTAAATCTTTCAAATCCCAGATATATTCTACGAGTATCTACCTGTTGGTTGGAGAAAAGTGTCAGACAGGGTGTGCTGCTGTCAGGGATCGAACCATCGAACCTTGAAACCCGTAATTGGAATCCCAGCGCACAATCATCTGCACTGTGACGACAGTGGTATTATCTGGTACTGGTTCTTTCGAATGCAATGTGATGTTGGCCACACTCAATGCTTATTTTAAAAGTTAATTGACAAACTAAGGTAAACTGTGAATGTCAAAAGTTTGCGTTTTAGATTTTGCGAGTTTCATATAAGGCGTTAAGAAAGTTTAAATTGAAAATTTTTAAACAGGTACATCACATCAATGATTTAGGAAACAGGTTTTGTTTGTCACTTGACGAGTTTCGAAAAGATTTCTCAAAAAATGACGTGTTAACTTGAAGAATGGCATAGGAATGCATTGGGAATAAAGTGCTCGAATTGCCAATTAATTAGCAGTTTTGATTTTTATTTAAAACAAGGCTCAATAAACTTATTTTGATGTGGATAAGTTTTCGTCATCAATTAAAACACTTATACAAAGAGAGTATGCTTTATTTGTAGCAAAATATGAAATGATTCAAAACCTTTTGAGAATGTTATGCAAACCTTTCTTTTGAAAATGAGTGAAGAGCAAATTATTTCAAGCTTATGCTTCAACATTTTTCACCAAGTGAACGTTCACAAACAATTTATATCGAAATTATTAAAAATGACAGACTATGTGAGGCATAAATATTAATTTGGAATGAAGTTTTCTAACGAATCTTTCCTAGTAGCCTACACCATGCAGATCGATTACAAACGTCCCTTATATCACGAGGTATAAGATTTGGAATGGGTAAAAAAAGCTTTTATTAAAAGTTCAGGAAACCGCAATCTTAGTTTTATATTAATTGACTTGATTATGGGATAATGAATTAAACATGAATCAAGAAATAATTGAATAGGTTTGTGATTGTGAATTTGACCCCCTAGCCAAATAGCGAAGAATTTTTCCACAAGTTGAAAAAGAAGAGTTTTTTAAATTTTTGAAAAATATCAAGGTTCCTAACCTTAACAATGCTCAATAACCTACTTGCTTTGTTTATCAAGTTATATTACTTTTATAGTAGGCTATAGGCTAGGAAAGGATGTAATGGTGGTACTGGTGTGAGAATACCAGGAATCCATGGTTTAGTGCTGGTGCCACCGCGATATAAATGAAAAATTGTTGAAAACGGCGTAAACCCCATTCAAACAAACAAAACTTGAAATTACTTGTCTTGATATGAATAAAATAATGTTTATTAGGTGTTGTAAGAAGCCATTTCCAATTTCTGCCATGTAATTCTTTGATTTTAATTAATGCTAGAAAAAAAGAGGGCTAATTATGAAAATTTTAAAATTTTAACCAAAAATCATTTACTTTGAGAACCTGGCGAATAATTTGGGTTAAAGGTTATTAGAATGCCATCCGTGACACATAATTTAGTATCATTTTTTTAAGATTCAATGGGTTAAAGTTTAAAACATATTACTACGAATATTAGACAAGTTTGTACAACCGAAAACTTTTGATTTTTAATGTATCTGAAATTACAACAAAATTTTCAATGAAATTTGATTGTAATACAGCTGTGGTAGCCGTCAAATGACCAGGGTTCAGTGTCGTATCATACTTTTACAAAGCCTTTTTAAAGTTTTAGGTAAGGTAATCTCAGAAGTTTCTGTGTGTTATTGTTATACTGAAATAAAAAAGAAATGTAGCACAAGGTTTGTGACATATATACCTTCATTTTGGAATCAAAGTTTAAGAAATTTATTCTTAGACAGACAGATCACAGGCAATTTCATTACCAAATTTTCGTCAAATAGATAAATGTGCGGTATCATATAAAACAAGGTGTCGAACTAGTCCTGTACCTCATCAACTCTCGCCATTTCCGGCATATTATACACAATAAAAAAAATTGATGACAATGTTGATAGAATAATTATTCGACTAAGGAAACATCAAAATTTAAATTCAGTGACTACTGAATGAGTTTACATGAGCATATGTTGGATACATGGTCTTCTGTCATGAAACAATTGCCTGTGGAATAGGCAGACATATAAAAGATCAATCCAATAAAACAATATTGTTTTGAACTTGTTGGATTAGGGTGTATATGAAAATGTTTCAATACCAGAACATATTTTTCTATCCATTCTTATGTTAAATCAAGTGGGTGGGGTAAGATTAATTTGAATTTGTCTTTTTATGTTTAAAATGCCATACATATTACTCAAACCATTTATAAAATTTGTGGTTAAATTTCTAAAGCTAATTCAAAGGATATTTGATAAGTTTTGCTTGCACAAATCAGTTTTATTCCAGGTATATTACACAATATTCTCATTAAATTGGTTGTACTACAGGCATTACTAGTGGGTATCAAAATGCATTGAAAAATCAGATTACGTATCTTCCAATTTTGTCCTACTTTTAGTATGTCATCTAGGGAGGGTCCAGCTACTCAAAAAAACCCAAGAACGCTTTTGTTGCAATTTGTTTTGGGTTGAGGCCATATTTCGCTATTTTGACTGGACTAATACGAGGGATGATCCAACATTTGTTTAATGCGCTTATAACTTTGGCATTTCTATCTTGTTCAGTATGTAATTTGTCGTGTGTTTAGTTCAGTATCTTCGAAGAGTACAAATGTAATCATTTTTGCAAAATCATATAAAGCGGCCATAGATTTCGTTACCATAGTAACATATGTATGCTTAGGCGGGGGAGCGTAAATAATAATGAAAACCTGTTAAATGAATCTAATTTTCTGAAAGTTTTCGTTAACTCTATTTGAAATTTCTTGCTAGAAGTTAATAAGGCCAAATAAAGAATCAATTGTCAAACTTTAAAATTTTTTTGGAAGAGTTTAAACGGACTCACGATAATTAGAATAAGACTTAATATTCGATTGAAAAGCAACCTGACGACACTTTATTATAAATTGTACTCCTATTTTAATTCCAAATCGAATGTGGATACTTTCTGCAAGTTATTTAATAGGCATAGAAAGGCATGTAATCAAATAGAGACTATCTAGAAAAGAGTAAATAATGACGTCGCATTTGACGTTCTTGCTCCCCCACCTTAGTGCGGGGTCTATGTTTAAATCGGACTGCGAAGCAGTCGATTTATATAAACCGTTTTCCAGAAATCCAGTCTGTTTGACCCACTACATTTTTACCATTATCTTCTGAGCAATGTGTTCAAACCAAATTATGTGTTTTCAAACACCGAAGAAACGGCCTTTTGAGTCACAATCTACAAATTTTGTTTTTATCTTATTTACTTTTCGACAAATAGAGAAGAGGCTAATACAAAATTTGATGTAATTTTCGCTTTTAGTAATTACCAGTTAGTATTTTCAGTGTTTATAACAAGATTTTCGGTTGAGTAAAGGAGTTGAAAGGTACAATAGGTTTACTGTATAATAAATTTGTAGCACTTACAATATTACTGCTCTGATGTTTTTCTCGAACGGTCATTTACCAGTTGTAGGGCTGACAACCAATCAAATTCTGTTATGATTATCACTCGATCAAAACCCACGCGTAAATTCAGACCACGTGGTAGATGCAAATGGACAACGTCTGCTCGAAATGTGTCAATTAAGTTGTTTGTCACTGGTCAATAGTCGTCTGCACTCAAACAGGGAGCGTGGGAAGTTTACTTTTTGTTCGCATGGTGGAATTAGTACTGTTGACTATGTGTTAACAAATAGAAATAATTTTGTAATTTTGAAATATTTGATTTCAATGAGCACCCTGATCACGCTTCGATCCTATTTTCAATAGATTCAAATTTGAGTATGAAGAAAAATTATTCAACAACAAATAAACCGACAAAAACATACGATAAACTGATATAGGATAGCAGTAAGAGCGATCTATTTTTAGAACAACTCATGAATAATCATAGAGCGCTGCTAGATTTAATCGATTGGTCAGAAACCAAAGATATAAATAGTATAGTTGGCGATTTCACGTGTTTCTTGAGGGAAAATGCATTTATAGTATTTGGGAAAACCCAATGCTAGAAATACAAACATGTTGGTAATCAAAATTGTAAATAGTTTAATGAAAAATATTTGTTGCTAAATAGGCTTTTAAACTCTATAGAGAGAGGAATAATATTAACAGACAAGCTTTTAGCTTGGCGCGTGCTCATTATAACAACATAAAAATATGCTAAGAAATAATTTAGACTAGCAGAGGGCTATCGAATCAGCAAACTTTCAAAATCGGACCCACGAGGTTGGATGAGCTGGCGATGTCCTCGAAAAGATGGTGTGTTAAGACAAAAAACTCACAAATTGGGCAAAGATTTTACCAACTTTTATTGTCCAAAGGGCATGGTTCACTAACTGTAGTTTTTGGCCCTATAAAATCGACTTTTTCTGATTTCAAATGATCTCAATGAAACCAAGTTTTCTTGCGTACCCTGATCCCCTTCCCTCAAATTGAACAAAGAATTTTTTCTATAAATTTATCATTACTCGAAAAAATGGCATTAAAATAGGCCCGAAACAGTAAAATTGCCCATTTTTCAAGAAATTTGGAAATTCAAGCAGCTGAAAAAATATAAAGCCCCAATTGCGACACCACAATATTTCACTAAAACCTTTTAGAAGTCATAGCTTTTACTTGATTAAAATATGGAGATGTGGCAAGAGGGGCTTTACATTTTTTTGTAACTTTAAACAACTATTTTTGGGGAAATTTACGCATTTCTGCGGATTTAGGCTACTTTATTGGCTTATTTTAAGAAATTTGTGTAATTTTTGAAGATATTTTATACATTATTTGAGAGATTGTGCATAGTTTTATAGAAAAAGGTAGGTTTAAATGTGTATTTTAGAAATTTGAAAAATGCCGATTTCACAGGGCCAATATCTAACGTTCTTGAACCTAGTCCTTTGAGCCCTTTTGATTGGCGAACTATTGCACTATCCCAGCCTCTCAATGATGTCCGATTTACAGTGCTGACAGCACTTTGATTTAGATTAGACATTTTACAGCCAATATATACACTACTCAAAAGTTCTAAGCGGCCACCTTACATTCCTCCGCTTTTCTCATATTTTTCGATTGTATTTTAAAATGTGACTTTTGCCATTCAGAAGAGTGGCCATTCAGCCATCATCCTGTCCATTTGTTTCGTAAAATTATGCATCAGGAAGTCCTCAACACGGAATCAAATGACTGTACCCTCAAATTCAAAAGTCACAAAAAATGGCAATTTTTGGAGAAATTTGAATTTTTCAAAACTTGAAAAACGCAAATCTAATCAATCGCATGTACTGATATCAGTTGTCAAGCGCCTGTTGACTTCTAAAAATGAAGAGAAATGTCACAATTTTCTACACATTCGTTATTCTAACAAGAAATGCCTAAAATACTCCACACACCAATGTTAACTTTGAAATTGATGGTACTCCTACATTCGTTTAATTTAAAATCAATTGTTGTAGAATTTCTTTGCTGCTTTTTTTTCTTGTTAACTTCATAAATGACTTGGCTACGTTATTCGAGTGAAAACTATTCGTAACCATCCGGCATTTATAACATATGACCAAAAGTGCAAGTGGCCGCTTAGGAGTTTTGAGGAGTGTAACTTACACATTCGAAAATTTCCACAATTATTACACAGGTATTGCATAAAACGAATATATAATTTTTGTTGTGATAGTCAACTGTTCTAAAGTTTTAGAACCACATTATACGAATTTTTGGATCAACCTTCGTATTCTTTGAATATCAATTCTTACTTTAGTCTTATGAAAGATGGGTTACATAGAAATAACAAAAATCGACAAACGGCGGCCTTTTCGTGAAACGCATTATCTGTAGCATAAAGCAAAATATGTTAATGAGAATTTGGTCACATGTAATACGCCCACGTGCAGGAGCGGTATTCATATTTGAGTCCAAATGGTTTCGGGTCATAAATATTCATCAAGTTATTATCATCGCGTCTTAAGCATTTGCATTACCGAATATTGGAACGCCAAATTCACGCTTATTTTTTTAGAATAAAAATTTAGTTTTTGTGTACATAATCGTCTAAGATAATTGTCTCGCATTTCTGAAATGTTCATGAACACAGACGGAGGCATTAAGGGACATTCTGTGAAAGTTTAATACAAATGTTTCTATAAACAAAAGAGGAGCTGTGTTAACAAGGAAGTTAACACTAAGACCCCTTTTTGCACGACTTGGTATATCACCAAATGGCAAGATAAATGAGGACATGGTCACATGATGAGAAATATTCTGCTAAGTTTTTAATGAGATCTGTGTATAAATAAAGGAGTTGTGTAAACAAAGAATATACATAAATGTTCCTTTTATCATGACGCGGTATAATTGGGCCCGGTCCCACTACCAAACGGACACAAAACGTATGCTAAACGGACTCGACGGACGAGTGAGATTTCCGTCCGTTCTCATACGCTTGATAAAAACTGACAATAGTGGCAAAAAATGCGAAAACAGAACAGAAAATACTAGTATCGGATGCGTAGAGTATTCGGCCGGGATGTTGACTGGATGTTCATCGGAAGCCTTGCGGATGACAGCTCAGAAGAGGTTAACGGGAGTAATGACGCATACGAACAACGTAAAGAGCGGATGAATACGGCATTGGTAGTATGACTACTTAATGCAATGCACTAGGAAGTGAAATTTGGATATCAATTATGTAAGCCCAGTTGATATGTCTGTTCCCTTTTATTTGAAACGATACATATTGCAATAAATATAAGAGCCGTAAGAGACTCGTAGCAGTCTGATCTGAGTCCTCACTATGCACTCAATACATAAATATAGACATAACTTCTTTATTCATTATCGGAAAATATTTTAACCCTCATCCTGCTGATTCCGACAGGAAGTAAAGACAAAGTTCAGTCTACAAATATGTTGAACCTGATCTTAGTCAATACGACCTGTATTTCCTGTTTCAACAACCAATTGACTCGCAATTAGTGCTTCCAGTGTTTTTAAGCATTCGATAGAAATGATATTTACCTAAGGTTTATTCGTCTGTGCATTCTGATATTGGAATATACTGTCTGATGAAACTTTTATAATATGACCTTCATCGCGGGAGTGAAATAACCCCGTTGAATATTTTTGATGTTACACAAATGTTATTACACTAGTGGAATAACTATGCAAAGTGCTAAGAAGTAAAGCAACGTAATATTTTCGTTACAAAAGTGACGCCATAATGTGCATCTGACGTCATTTCGAAAACGGCGTTATATGTTTCGCGGAGTAACTTGAACCGATAAATTTCTCGAAATTGCTCGATTTATCGCAAAAAAAATCAATTTATATCATAAATAGAATATCAAAAATTGTGCTCATAAAATACTGAGTTTATTAAACTCGGCATCTAAAACATACAAATCTCGGCATAGCCTCGTTTTTATCTGTTTATAGATGAATAGTTTGATAAATTCAATGACCACTCATTTAATATCCTCCATGTCTACATGAAAAATAAATCGTGAACAGCAGAAGTGTTCATGTTATAAGGATTGCCCTCCATTCTTTTATCAGTAGATCGATTGTTGAAATATTGATAACGAAATCTAAAGAACAGTGTGGTGCATATTTAATGTGCATTTTAAGTAGTCAAGCTATGATATATTGCATGATTATAACTTACAACTCTAAATATAGATTAAGGCATGTCTTGAAAACTTTTCAAGATATTAAGTTTATATCAAAATAAAACGATTCTTGCAATGATTTCATCAATTATATATCAATAAAATATTAGTACAATACATATAGTCATTCAAACATACCATACATTCAAATCAAAGGAACATCTATGAATGTTATATACTGTAATCTTATATTCTTTAGGTAGCAAACATTTTTACCAAAAAGATATGACCTGTACAATAATATATTTCTATATAGAAAAGAGGTATTTCACATAAGTCTGCGCATGCGCGGAAATCGCTCGACTCCGCCCCTTTTACAAACGAGGGGGCATTTCATTTTAGTCCAGTAAAAATTTATAGTGAAATAGTATATTTCAAACCACAAAATACTCGTCGTTATAAAGGTTATCAAAGTTATTTTTGCACATAAAATAAAATTTAGTTTTAATGCTTAAATTCTTCATGCCTATTTTGTCATGTTTTATTTTTTGCTTTTGATTAACTTATCTTAATCTTACTCTATCTAGCGTGCTTGACCTATGAAGAAGTATTTTGATTTCTTGTTGGCAATAATATTCTGACTTTTTTTAAATTGTATTATTAAAGTTTCTCTATGAACTATTTTTATTCATATATTATTCCTTTTTTATTCAGATCTTGTCATTAAGACCAGACTTGGTTAAAGTTCGATCCATGTTCTTCATGGTGTAGGGGCCATATATCTGATACTCATTTAGAATTATTAAAATATTTTAGCATAAGTGCCTTGTAGCACTGTTGTTTTTCATATTGCTTGATAAAACTTAAGTGTTAAAAAAACATGTAGGGTCGTGTGTGTATGGTTTTTGAAAGGGTTTTTCAATATACCATAGACCCCAGATCAAAGAGCGGTCAAACACTAAAGCAGAAGTTACAACACGTGCGCTAAATAAACACTGTACTGGTGTCAATTAAGCGTCGTACGTGACATATGGTATTACGTAATCGTATTTAACTTCTATCACATCTTCATGATGAAGATATATCCATAAAGGGGTATTCTAATTGTGCGTCCAATAATTCATGAATTTGGAAAATTAAATGGATTCGTAAGAGGTAAGTGTTAAAAAAAAGGTGCACAAAAAGAAAGATATTCAAGTGAAACTCAGAACTACAAAATCATTAATTTCGAAACAGTGAAGTGCGCATTTTCAATGTATTTAAAAGTCCTTCCAAATTATAAGCATGTGTTCAAATTTGAATAATTACCAAATGAAATAGCGACACGTAAATAGCTGCGATGGAATTATTTCTCCCTTTTTTACGATACGTTTCGTCTTTTATTTTTCACTAGAGTAAAACATTATGTCGGACTGTCAATCAAGAGGTCCCGGGTTCGATCCCCGACGGCGGAACTCATTCTTTCCGACTATTTGTCTCTCACCAATGGATTGATAATCGTAGACCTATGTGAGATAGCAGCTGGAGGCTAGGAAAGAATGTGATGGTTGTTCTGGTGAGAGAAATACCAGGAATCCATCGTTAGGTGCTCCAGCCGCCGCGATATAACTGAAATGATGTTGAAAGCGGCGTTAAAATCCATTCAAACAATCTATGTTGAACTTGCATTCTGTCGTATGTCGTTTTTGTTGTCTGGTTTTATTTTTATTGTTATTTATTATATTTTATTTATTTTTTGTAACTCTTTAGTTAATCATATACGATCGATTTGTGTCGAACAATAATGCATTTACTATTATGGAAAAGTGAAAATGAATAGTCAAAATGAAAGAATTCCAAATAAACTTATCAAATCAAAGTGATTTCTCAAAACAGTAGATTTTAAGTGAAGGATATCTGTTTCGACCAAAAAATATGAATTCATCAAGTAGAAAACTCTGAAGAGATATCTCAGCGATTTATTCACCCAACTTAAATCAAACGCCGCTTTTTTCAGTATTTCAAATAAAAAAATCCCAAAGTCGATCGAACTATTTTTTAATGACATTTAACTTTTGTTTTGAGTAATAAAAGTTTGATAATCTATTTCATTGATAGTTGAAATCGACTGATTCATCCGGATAAATTTAAATAAAATAAAGAGTGGAGAAAAGAAGGATGTCCCCTCGTTTGCATTGTTATGTCCCTTTGACTGAAGAGTACGCAAGGGAGATAATTACGTGAAATACCTCTATTAGTATTTTCATTGGAAAGAAAAATAATATATAAATATATATATATATATATTATTTTTCTTTCCAATGAAAATACTGATTCTATATAGAAATATATTATTGTACAGGTTATATCTTTTTGGTAAAAATGTTTGCTACCTAAAGAATATAAGATATATATATGCACACACAAAACACCAAGCAACTTTATCCCAACCTTATTCTATCGTTACGTTAAACATTACAGTTAACAACATTGTGAAATTGACAAGGTGAATGATTTTGGAATGATTTAGGAATTAATATGAATGAATGTGTGGAGTGAGTTTTGAGTGAATTTAATGGGAGGTAATCCTCTATCTCTAATTTTGTTCAGGATGAATAAATCCTGAACAAAATTAGCGATAAAGGATTACTTCCCTTTAATAAAATATGCATACAAGTTCTTTTCATGGCTTCCTATTTCGTCAAGAACCTATGAGACGCTGATAATTTGAAATATGTTTGGGAATTCGCGATTTTTTCTCCACCAAAATTTATTTTAAATGACGTTGTTGATTCTATATTTTTCAAAGGGTTTTATATTTTTTTAATGTTTTGAGTGAGTGTATGAAATGAATGAATGAATGGAACGCTGACTGAGCGATTTAGAATGATTTTGATTGAGATGAATGTCAATTTCACGATGTAACTAACTGTAAATATGAAGCCCATTGGTATATTAGTTCGTCAAAAAAGACATTTGTTTCCTTCTTTGATTCTATGTCAACATTGATGAGCTTCCATGAATCCGCCTTGTTGCGCTCTGTGAACAAAAGTTCACTGTCTTTTGTAGGGTCACCATATCATGAGTCTATTACAACAAGAGCTTTGGGCACCATATCATGAGTCTTTGACAACAAGAACTTCGGGCGCCATGTCATGAGTCTTTGACGACAAGAGTTTTGGGCGCCATGTCATGAGTCTTTGACGACAAGAGTTTTGGGCACCATATCATGAGTCTTTGACAACAAGAGCTTTTGGCACCATATCATGAGTCTTTGACAACAAGAGCTTTTAACTGAATTGTTTGTTTTTAGACAACTTGGTAGAATTTAGACCAAGAATCACCCTAGGAGACCAGTATACATATAAAAGATTACTACTGGTCAAAATTTTACCGGCAATCAATTTCAGCAAAACGAAATTGTTGTTTCAGTTGGTACAACTGAAAACAACAAATCCGATTGGTTGAAAAAAAATCCGGCATATCTTTAACCAATGGCTATCTTAAATGCAACTTGAAATGATGATGTTTAAGGAGGAAAATAATACAAAAATGGAGACGATCAAATTATGGACGGTATTATCACATACATCATCCTGAGCTTAGAAGGCATACATTCCAGTTTTACGCCTTCAAACCCTTTTGTCATATTTTAACAAAAAGAAAAATGATCTGGTATTTCAATACCCATCCTTATTCAAGACAAAAGCACATTAGAATTAAAACTGTATATACAAAACAATAATAGGGCTTATATAAGTGAGAATTTCTTATTTCAAACTCATTAGTTCCATTTTAGAAATAGTAAGAGCAACACAAGACCCAGATAATAACGTCCAAACACTTTATTTGTCTGAGCCAAATTAACGAACTGAGGGCCGTTACAAAAGTCAGCGTCACATTTTGTCAAACACACTTGGTGAAGTCCGTCCCATGTACATCGTGTTTCGTTGTTTGATTCAAGATCCTTTAAAGTCTCATATTGCTGTTTTTCATCTTGTTGTGTATAGAGAAACGAAAATGACGTATCGTTTCCGCAGTCCCGGATGTGACTTACTGTATTTCCTGAAATATCATTACTTTTGATAAAGATCGATAAACCTGCTCAGCGTTCAGGATGACCAAATGGTATGAACCGTTTTCCAATTATACCCCGTTTTGCACGCAGGTGCACGTGTAAAGAGGGATATTATTTGAAAACAGTTTGAACCATTTTGTCATCCTGATCGCAACGCTTGTCTTGCTGTAGCTAAAATATTTCTTCTTTGACAAGAGACATAGACAAAGAATATACTGTGCAAATATGCAGTCTGATCTTAGCCAACCTACACAATTGTGCAGTATGATATTAGTCCAAACCACTTATTTTTGCTTTCCAAACCAGAAAAAAATGAAATTATCATTACTTTTTGTTTATACGGACTGGAGGGTGCATCTTATGTTTTCAGAAAATTGACTTAATTTCAATTCTACAAAGTTTTTTATTCAGTAAGACAAGGTTTCATGATAAAAAAAACACACAATTAAACACGATATTAGATAATATGTTAAGGAAAAAGCATTGTACTTAGGCATCAAAACAAAAACAAGTCCTCGAGATAAAAAAATGAAATATCTAGTGATGGGTGAGAGAGAATCGTTTATCTAAACAAATGAAGGAAAAAAACAAAAGTAATTGCCACATCAAAATAGATATATAAATATATGAATAAATCAATGAATATGTTTATATGCATTTAAACGGAGAAAATATGTTGAAAAGCTTACTTAAAATAAGAAAAAAAAGGAAATAGCGTTAAAATTTCAAGTACCGAATTGTAAAACAAAACAAAAACAAAACAAACAAACAAATAAACAAAAATTAAAGGAACCTCTATGTACATGCACATTTTGTTTCTTGTCTTCTTAGCTGAAAATAACCCTCCGCCGACTGGGGTTCATCTTGCGAAGAACAGATATATTCTCAAAATTTGATGAGCATTACTTCTTGAAATGAGTCTATTTCTTGCAAATGGTTGAAGAATCGAAAAACTGTTGTGATTCTGAAAGTTTGATCAATTGTCAACAAATTAATGCCGAAAGCCTATTGAGAGAAGGAACTGTTGAAGCGTAACAGTGGTGAAAAAGCGGTAGGGTGCAATATTGAGGCAAATTAGGGAGTGGGAGAAAACCTTCTTTTTTTAATCATGACGAGCGTCTTTATTGTGGCACTGCCTTGCTAGCGTTTTGATATTCTACCATAATCCTATTTTTTATCGGTTTTTTAGATCACTTATAGATCCTCAGAGATTTGAGCAGACAGACCAAGTGTTGCTAACATTAGCCCGGAAACCGAGGTTAGCTAGTCAAAGGGGGCTTAAAAAACCGTCTGCAGTATACTGAAGAGATATTCAACTGAATTATGGTCAAATGACTTTACTGGGTGGCAACATTATTTTCAAGACTACTTCCTCCAGGGACTCACTTGAGACCCCGGCCTTATTAAAAGACCTGCAAAATGCAAATTTCTTAATGATTTATACAGAGTCGGCTAGAAGCGGTCTAGATAGAGCTCGTGTGTCGGACAAATGGCCACTTACAGTAGTCCCTTCATGGAAAACACGAGAGATAATGCCTCGAAAGGGTGCTAGTCTACGTTACTATGGATGCTCATCAAATTTTGAGTATATTTTAGGTATTTTAGGTATATTTTAAGTATTTCTAATTTAAATATCATTTGTCTGTGTGGTTTCGACTCTGTCTCGCGTCAGTTATTCAGCTATACTTCAGATGCAAGTTCTGCGTTTGCAAGACTTGGAAGTGATTCTGCAAAAGAAGTCCCACCTTCATACCTACCCCTGTCACTGAATAACTCTATATAACAGAACTTTTCATAAGGTGCCGTGCAGTTCTTGATGAGAGGGGTTGTGTCAGCCTCAACGGCATCCTTGTATGTATTGTATTGTTCACAGCTATTATCCGGTCCAGTATCGTGACAGGAATAACACAGTAAGCTTGAGACAGTCCCTAAACCTGTAAAAGAAAAATATTTTGTTTGAAGAAGTTCTAATATTTTGATGGGATTACCAAATGTAAATGTATGCAAGAATTGACAACAATACTGTTCAATAAACTTACATATAACTTCATTTTGATACTCGGATGACGTCTTTTTCTCGACTTTAACCTTAAAGGTATTATTGGTTTTGTGTTTCCATCAAATTTTCGCCACTTGTTGTGTGTGGTGTGGCGATTATTTGACGAAAAACTGTTTGTAGTAAACATTAAAACGTGTACTCAGCGACTACTTACGGGACCACAAAAAACGGTCGTTAAAGAGAATGGTCTCTTAGTTCGATTTTGTTTACAAATTAGAAGCATAATTTTGATTGAATATTCGTGTTTTTGCGAATTTTTCAATCATTCTATGTTTTATTTATAGAAGAGGATCTTGAAAACTGTCGCATAACTAAAATGATCGTTTAATTGACGTGGGTCGTATATTAAAAGTCAATCATTTGTAAGGACTAAGCATAGAAAGCTTCTCTTCGTAACACTAGATAGAAAAACTGCGTCAACTATCAATCGGCACAAATAATTTGTATAAGTTACCCTAAATTTTCTTATCATTTTCGGTAATATATCTTGGATTTTAAACTGGCTCAGGTCTATTTTTTGCAGTAGAGGCTCGCTTAAAATCATAAATCAGCGAGTATCTAAATTCGAATCTGTAAACAGACATGGTCGTGTGATAATGCTTGCGTTAAGAATACAAAAACGATTGCAAACGTTTCAAAATGATACCACACTATTCACACGTACTCACGCGCAATGCGGGGGACCCATTTTTAAACGTTTCGCAGAAGTTTTCGTCTTCTGAGAACGGCTGGTTTTGTTATCTAAGAAAACTTGCCTAAAGACAATAAAATTGACAACAGAATTAAAATCCATTCTAAAAAACGCCATTTTTATATATATAAAAAAAAGGTTTCATCAAATTTTCCATAAATATAAGATACATTGTACAAGACTTTGTATGAAGCCATTTCCCACAAACCTGATAAGATTATGCACTGAAAGAAGTGAGAAATATTGATAAAAAACTGGGCCCGAGGTTATAAAACTTTTCTCAGACTCAAGCTCAATTTTCTCCAATTTTAAATTAAAATAAATGTATGAAAATTAAAGATAATAATAATAAGTTGTTATTTATAACAACTTATTAATATCATCTTTTATATCAATACATTAGAATGAGTATTTAAACAAAATTAAGGCTTTAATCACAAATTGAAATTTGAGAAAATTTTGAATTGAGCGTGAGAAAAGTTTTGTAACCTCAGGCCCTGATATCACGTAAAAAGAATACATTGTTGAAATTCTTTGATATTGGATAATTCTAAAATCTAACAATCTGTGTTGGGCAGCTGAGATCACAGTTAACAACATCGTGAAATTGACAAGGTGAATGATTTTGGAATGATATAGGAACGAAAAGGAATGAGTGTATGGAGCAAGTTTTGAGTGATTTTAATGGGAGGTAATCCTATATCGCAAATTTTGTTCAGGACGAACAAAATTAGCGATATTGATTACCTCCCTTTAATATGTTTATTTCGCTCTCGGTGAAAAGAATTAATTTTGCGAAAAAACTTTGAATTCCTAACAGGAAAATATTGGAATTGTGCAGGAATATGTGCTTTATGGAATGGAACATTAGTTAAAGTGCTTAAATGGGAAAAAGTAGTAAAAACAAGCGTAAAAATAGCAGTCAAGGTGACTCGGACAAACAAACAAAGAAACCTACAGTACAACCGGTCGAGTCTACTTCGTCACAAGGGGGTGAGGCAGAAATAACCGTAAGTCAGACTCTTAATGAAACCAATGCAGTATTATATGGTGGTTACGTCTCTTCACCTTCATTGAGAAATATAGATAATCAAGATAAAAGTATATTTGAAACACCAAATAAAGATATGCCGGCTACACCGAAGTCAAATAAATCACCCGATAAAATGGACTCGTCAAATCCCAAAGCTAAAACCCTCACCACGACAGAAAAACTATCATCCCCTGTTGATATTATGAGTTGCCTAGTTAGAATCGAATCTAAAATAGATACTATCGAGGAAAAACTGAAAAAACTCGACATAGTTGAGAAAAAGGTCGATAATCTGGAATCCGATGTACAAAAGTTATGGGCCCATGTCGAGGATATAAACACAAACATTTTGGAAAAAGTACGTGATGTCGAGGAAAGGGTCAGCAGTGTCGATTTTTCAGTTGGAGAAACCAAGGATTCTATTTCGCAATTAGAAAAAGAGAATAACCGTTTAAGGGAAAATCTTATATATCTCCAATCTCAAAGTATGAGGAATAATTTGATTTTTTGTGGAATATCAGAATCCAAAAATGAGAAAAACAGTGAAACTGAGACTAAGTTAAGGATGTTCATGGTAGAGAAATTACAGTTAGCCCACGATTATGTCAGTCAATTAAAACTTGAGCGCGTTCACAGAATGGACCCGTCCAAAATCAATACACACAGGAAGATTGTTTGCAAATTCAATCTATTCACGGATCGTGAAACCGTTCGTAAACAGAGGTCAAAACTTAACGGGACTGATTACTATTTGCACGAACAATTTCCCCCAGAAATCGTTGCAAAACGGAAGCAGCTGGTACCCTTACTCAAAGATGCGAAAAAGGCCGATAAGGAAGCCTGGATCAGCTATGATACCCTTTACATTGATGGAAAAGCTGTGCATGTTGACTAGGACAGATCCGAGGATGGAGTGAAAGTGATAGCCTGGAACTGTAATGGACTCTCCCAATATAAATATGAAGATGCCGATTTCCGTCAAATTTTCTCCTATTCTGAAATAATTTTTCTAACGGAGACTTGGGCCGATAAAGACAGTGACTTTGATCTCCCTGGGTTTACTTCTTATAATTTTTACCGAAAGTTTAAACATAAACGAGCCAAACGTAATAGTGGCGGTATCTACCTGTATGTGAAAAATGACATTAAAGGTGGCGTCTCGGTTATTAGAAATCATTATGACTCTATAATTTGGATCAAGCTTGATAGATTTTTCTTTGGTAATGATTCAGACTTATATATTTGTTGTGTTTATATATGGCCGGAAGGATCACCTGCATACGATGTGAATGATGTTGATCTTTTTCAATTACTAGAATCGGATACCTTTGAGCTTGAGACTCTTGGTAAAACGTTCATAATAGGCGATTTTAATGGTCGTGTTTCAAATAAATGTGATTATGTGATGTATGATCGGGCGATAGAAACTCTCGACTTCGATTATACATCGGATAATTGCTTACCCAGAGTATCCCAGGACTCTGGTACAAATAGCTTTGGTCTAAAATTACTCGACTTATGTAAAAGTAGTGGACTTAGGATAGCCAACGGAAGATTGGGCTCTGATTATAGATTGGGATCAGAGACCTATATAAATAGGCACGGTAGTAGTGTGATTGATTATCTTTTAGTGAGAGAGCGTGATTTTTCAAATTTATTAGACTTTTGTATCAAACCTTTTAATGTATACAGTGATCATGCACCTTTAATGTTTAGTGTTAAATCAACTAACTCGTTAACCAACACTGAAAACCGTTCATATAGTTTTGAGTACGTCAAATGGGACAATCTAAAACGAGAACAATTTAGAAGCGGAATTATATCAAATTTGCCTAATTTTAATAGTATGGTTTCTCAATTTGATAATAATAACCCTGATTGTATCGATAATTTAATTTCAGATTTCACCGACGCAGTTCGCAAAATTGCAGATCCGTTATTCAAAAAGGATATATCACACAATCAGAATAGACAACAGACACATAAAAATAAATGGTTCGACAATGAATGTTTCAATGCTAAACAAAAATACAAAGAATCTCTAATAATCTATAACATTTCAAAAACACAAGACAACAGACAAACATTTTTAACAAATAAGTCCGCATACAAGAAAATGCTCAAAAAGAAAAAGAGGCAATACAAACTCAAAGAAACAAAACAACTTTTAGATTTGCGCAAAAGAAGTCCAAGGGAATTTTGGAAATATTTCAAAAAACAAAATAAGGTAAGTTCCAACCTAACGAGTGACGATTTCAAATCATATTTTTCTAACCTCTTTTCTAGTATTGAAACTAACCCTTTAAGCGAAGCAGAAGATTTTAATGAAACATTCGAGTTTGATTGCTCGGACGCCTGCTTTTTGGAACTAGACCAGCCGATATCTGTACAAGAGGAGGAAAGCGCTATAAAAAATTTGAATACTAATAAGGCGTCATCTCATGACTTTATCATTAACGAATATTTTATTGCAAGCTCGGATATTTTATCTTCACATATAGCAGACATTTTTAATTTCATTTTAGACACTGGTCGATTCCCAAAGCAATGGACCGAAGGTATTATCGTGCCACTTCATAAAAAAGGTGATATAAATCTAACAGATAATTATAGAGGCATAACCCTCCTCAGTTGCATGGGTAAATTATTTAGTAGCATAATTACAAGTCGAATTTCAAATTGGTGCGAAACCAATAACATTATTTCTGACTCCCAATTCGGTTTTAGAAAGGGAAAATCTACTGTCGACGCGATTTTCATATTAAAAAGTATAATCGATAGGATCTTGAATTCAAAAGAAAGACTGTACCGCGCGTTTATCGATCTAAAAAAAGCATTCGATACAGTCTATCGCAATGCGCTATGGCTCAAACTCTCCAAGTTAGGAATTAAGGGCAAATTATTAAGAATCATTCATTCGATGTATTCATCGGTTAAAGCATCGGTCAAATTTAATGGAAGCCAAAGCGATTTTTTCGCCATTTTGGTTGGTCTGAAGCAAGGAGATAATCTGTCGCCGATCATTTTTTCCCTTTTCCTCGAAGATCTGGAACTATTTCTACAAAACAAAATAGAGAGTGGTCTTACATTGAATGACATAACATTAATTCTACTTCTATTTGCCGACGACATGGTCATTTTAGGATCGTCCCCGGAAGATTTACAAAATTCACTCGATAATCTAAACAGTTATTGTAATACATGGAGCCTTTCGGTTAATATAGAGAAAAAGAAAATAATGGTTTTCCGCAAACGAGGTAAATTAGAGCTAAACGAGTCTTGGACCTATAATGGCCAATCCATTGAAATTGTTGACGATTTTAATTACCTAGGTGTAGTATTTGGCTGTTTTGGATCTTTTGCATCAAATCAACAATACGTAAGTGGCAAAGCTCTTAAAGCAATGAACGTGCTAAACAACTACCTTCGTAAATTCTCTTTACCCCCGAAGGAATGTTTACAGCTTTTCGACACTTTTGTTAGCTCAATACTAAGTTATGGTAGCCAAATATGGGGTCTAAATAAATCAAAACCGATCGAAAGAATCCATTTAAATTTTTTGAAATGTTTACTACGAGTTAAAAGCACTACGAGCAATGCTGGTGTCTATCTTGAATTAGGTCGGTATCCTTTGTACATAAATAGATTCGTTCTAGCCTTAAAGTACTGGTTTAAGTTACTCTCTACTGACAATATCATATTGAGAACTATATATGTTTCACTTCTTAATGACCTTGGGAAACACAAAAATTGGCTTACAGCTCTTAAAGAAATTCTAGCTGAAAATGGTTTTCAATACGTTTGGTCGAACCCTTGGTCTGTGAACCAAAAAACCTTTGTGCAAGAATTTAAACAGAGGCTAGTAGATAATTTCATTCAATCATTGTACTCAGACCTAAGTTCTAATAGAATTTTAACATTTTACAAATATATTAAACCGACATTTGAATATTCGCCATATTTAAGTATTATTCATAATCCTAATTTGAGATCTTTTATAACAAAAATTAGACTTTCATCTCATTCTCTTCGTATAGAAACAGGACGATATGGAAACGACAGAGTTGACAGATCTCTTCGGATTTGTACTTTTTGCAATTCGCAAGAAATAGAGGACGAATTCCATTTTGTATTATCATGTAATAAGTACACAGATTTGCGAAAAAGATTCTTAAAAAAGTACTACTATTCTAGGCCCAATATGGTAAAATTCACTGATCTACTTCAAAGTGGGAATAAGAATATAATACTGGATTTATCCTATTACTTGCGTGAGGCTTTTGCACGAAGAATTTCTTTAAAAAATCAAGACCAATTTAACTAAGTAAAAATAATTACCAAAGTTAGGCAAATAAGTATATTGTACTTTAAAATGTTTTATTACCATTAAAATGTATACATAGAAACTCTAACAGTGAGATGGAATTCGGTGCATATTACCAGAAAAAAGGAATTCTCCAATACTAACTTCCTTCCTCGAACTAACTTTAATTCAACTAACCTTTAAATTTGTTTTATGGAAATGAAGATCATTGCCTGGCGGCCGGAGTATCGTATCTACAGTTTAAATAGACTGTAGCTGCGCGGTTCTGACCACCAAGCAAATGATTCATATTGCTATTCTGTTCGTGAGAGTGCAAAATTGTAAGAGCTTGTATGTAGCGAGAGTGTGCACACGTGACAAACTTATCATTATGTTAAATGTATTATCTATTTTGTATGACGAAAAACTTTTGTAGTTTAAGTCAATAAAATTTCTTCTTCTTCTTCTTCTTCTTCTTCTTTAATAAAAATGCATACAAGTTCTATACATAGCTTCCTAATTCTCCAAGAACCTTTGAGACGCTAACAATTTGAATTATGTCAATGAAATCGTGATTTCTCTCTGTCAAAACGTATTTTGAATAACGTTGTGAATTCTATATTTTTCAATGGGTGTGAGTTTTTTGAATGATTTGAGTGAGTGTTTGGAATGAATGATTGGAGAGCTGAGTGAGCGATTTAGAATGGTTTGGATATAGGAGAATGTCAATTTCACGATGTAATTAACTGTATCATATGACTTCATTGAGTCAGGTTTTCTGGATAGCACGTCTGATAAATCATTACAGGCTTTGAGTTGGGAATGAACATGCATTAAGTTATTCATCTTAACCCGTGAATCGTTTACACGTGAGGTATACGCTGTCAACACGACAGAAAAAGCGTTGCAGATTAGATAACATTCAAAGTGCATATATTTCAACAAGGTGATATTAACCCTTGTCACGCTGAACCCGGAATATTCCTGCTTTAACAGGAGCTTTAGACAATCATCAGTCTGCACACAATTGTAAATAACTTTAGTTTTTCAAGTAAAAATTGACCTACAGTTGGTACTTTCAGTACTTTTTGTCCTTTGATTTTGATGCATATTTAGCCAAAATTTATTAAGCATGACAAGGGTTAAACGTAATCTTTAATAAAGTGTTGCGCTTTATGAGAAATTTTATGATTTGTTTGCAATGAAGTTAAGAGGAAGAGAAAGAGAAAAAAAAAACACGATTTCGAATCGCGACCTTTCAAAAACATTATTTCGATTTTTTTAAATAATTGAAAAACTAAAGGGTTAAATCAGTGAAGTCTAAAATATGTACACGTGTATAATTCAAGGTTAAGGACGTCCGCACATCCCGTTTTGGATTTTCCGACATTAAAAAAACTATTTGCGTTTTTTTCGTTATAAAACTATGAATCGAAATTCAAACTATGTTTTGGATAGAGTTGTATGTAAGGTTGTCAAAACATGTAAAAACTTGTATAAATTCCAAAGTTTATTTTTTCACCAATTTTTGGAGACATTTTTCCCGATTTTAGAGTATTCAGAAAAAATGACAAGCAAGTATTCAATGTTACTCCTTGCCTTCATTTTGGATAGAAAGCAAATAAAACTTATGATTATGGTGAAAAGAACCATTACCTCATATCCCTGAACCAAAATACCAACAAATTTTCTTTTTTCCAACATTGAAAAATGTGTTTTGAAATTTGATTATTTTTTTTGTGAATAACCTCCCTATTTTTTTAAATAATGAGTCAAAATATCTAAAAAAGTAAGACTGTGACCCCAACTTTTTTTCATGTCAAAATACACGTATTCTTCATTATGTCACAATTTTTTATTGACAGTATAAGAAAAAGTTAGATAGTAGAACTATATTTATTTTACTGTGAAGCATGTATAAGCAGCCCTTAATATTAAAGGATAAATACTTCTATTTAGGACCGAATGAGGATGTAATAGTTTTCTTATGCTTCATTAAAATTCCATATTTTTTAAAATGATTTAGTGAAATGTTTTGGGTTTTTTTTAAATAAAACATAACTCAATTGCTTTCAGAATATTATTTGTCAAAAAAAAAAAAAAAAAAAAACTTCAAATCAAGGGTGTAATTTTCAAAGAAATTCAAAGGCGAGAACTAAAGGGCACTAAATATTTTTGTTACCTATTTTCATACGGCTCTGAGAAAAAAATAAGCACGGTGACCCCATTTTTTCTTTTCTAAATGGAAATAAGACATTTAGATCTTTCTGAAAAATCAGGTTTAAAGAAAAGTTTAATAGTAGGAAAAAGAAGAGCGAACTTCCTTAAATAAACATTTTAGTAAATCTTCAAAACAAATGTTTGAAATGGATTCATCTGGTCAGGCTGATTGCATTTTAAATGAGTTCCAACAATAAAGGGTTTGTCAATATTTTATTGAAATATCCTCGTATAAAAACCCATCTGCTTTCTGGCTCTTGATAAAACATATTTCTTGTTTGTTTGTTTTTTTGAGTGTTTGTTTTTTTTTAAACAAACAGTTACATGTACTTTACACTGTTTTGCCTGTTTTGCCTGTTTTGCCTCAACAGGCTCCAGCATACTTCTTAAATACAGTTAAAAAATATCGTGAAATTGACAAGATGATTGATTTTCAAATGGTTTTGGAATGAAATTGACTGAATGTGTGAGTGAATATTGAACGAAATTAAAGAGATGCAATCCATATTTATAAGTACATGTACCTTTAATAAAATATACGTACTTTCTGTTTGTATGCCTTCGTGGACCAATCTAACACTTTAAAAGCCATATCAGCCAAAACATTCGTAGAATAATTTGATCGATTTAAATTAAATGTTGATCACTTTTAACATTTTTCGAAACTTTCTAACGATTTTTGGTAGGGGTTTTGATCGATTTGAATGAGTGTTTTAAATGAATGAATGGAGCGATGAGTGACTGATTTAGAATCATTTGATCAGAATGAGTGTCAATTTCACGATGTTCTTAACTGTAGTTAGAATTTTGAGGATTTTATTTTTTCATCATGACGCAGAACGTAGAATTTATAGATGCGCTTACGAATATACCCCATTAAGCAATCTTGAGATCCAGAAAATTCTTACATCGTAAAATTGACAAGGTGAATAGTTTTAGATTGATTTCGGAATTAAATTGAATGAGTGGGAGGGGAGAGTTTTGAATGATTTTCAAGGAAGGTAAACATTTTCGATAATTTGGTCCTATTGGACGAAATTACTGATTATTTCTCCCCCCCCCCCCCTCTTTAATAAATTCAGCGTTTTGTGTGTGTATGTATTCACGGACAAAAAAGCAGACGCTTAAAATTCAGCGCCATCTAATAAAATCATGTAATTATTTGATCGATTTCATTGAAATGTTTATCCTCTTTAACGGTTTCAAAGCGTTATCTTTTCGGAACATTTTAGAGTGTTTTGAGTGAGTGTTTCAAATGATGATCGGAGCACTCAGCGAGTGAGTGTTAATGATTTTGATGAGCATGAGAGTCAAACCCAAGATGTGGTTAACTGTAATCCAAACGAAGCATGTCTGGTTTGGTTCGTCAGAGTTTAAAAGGAAATTAAAAGAAGACTGAGGGAAAAAACTAACCAGCCAATAGCAACACAATAGAGATCCATATTCTATGTTGTAATTTATCCATTTTATGCATTCTCCACAGAGAGTAATCCGCCCCTTCCTGCTGATAAGATTATTGAACCAACACTCAAATGCTTGTCTACGTCACTGATAAAAGACGATTTGTCCAAAAGGGGGAATTTGATAATATGCTTCATGTATATTCGAAGGTATTAAGAGGCGAACTAGGAAGTTCGTTTGTGGATCGCGTGCAACGTTATTTATTGTAAGAGGCAAGTGCTTTCTGGAAATTTTAAACAAATATGGCGTTTTCAAGGAAGAGAAATTAGAAAAAGTAAGATATCAAAGCTGCGATACAAGTAATTTGATTTGATTTGAATTGGGGTTTTATGTCGCTTTCAACAATCTTTCAGTTATATCGCGACGACTTGAGCACCTAACGATGGATTCCTGGTATTTCTCACACCAGTACTACCACCACATCCCTTTCCTAGCCTCCAGTTGCTATTCCACATAGGTTTACGATTATCTACCCATTGGTGGAAGACAAATGTCGGAAAGGATAAGTGCCGCGGCCGGGGATCGAACCCGTGCAAATAGCGATACAAGTAAGAAAATCTTGAAATTGAAAAACTGAATCATATTTGAATAAATTAAAATGAGTGTGATGAGTGAGTTTTGAGTGAAATTAATTGGATTTATTACCTCCTGTTAATGATATGCACTCACGTCCTATAAATAAGTTTTATACATTCACTAGCCTATCTTATGCATCTAGTTTTTGATCTTAGCATTTTAGCGAGTTTGGAGCATTTTTTAATGGTTTGAGTTAGTGTTTAAAATAAATAAATGAATGAATGGAGGTCTGAGTGAGAAAAGTTTTGATCGTAATGATGTCATTTTCACGATGTTTTCAATTGTACTAAAATCTCGAAACCACTGTTACAGTTTTGAATGTCATCACTTCAAAATTTAAGCTATTTTACGCGATGATGGAAACGTCGTGGCATCCTGAGCGTAAAGGCCGTTTTTAGTGTTAGGGTTTGTTTGTTTGTAAAAATGGGTTTTTACACAGCTTTCAACAATCTTTCACTTATATCGCGGCGGCTGGAGCACTTTACAATTGATTCCTAGTATTTTTCACACCAGTACTACTATTACACCATTTCCTGGCCTCCAGCTGCTATCCTACATGGGTCTTTGATTATCAACCAAATGGTGGAAGACAAATACGAGGGTGGATAAAAAATACGTGGACTTTTACTATAACTTTGGAATTTCCCGACGGAGTAAAATGAAATTTTGTACACGTCACAAACCATTTAATGTTGACATAATACTGAATTTAGAAGAGACTGCTATGATTACGATATACAAAAATCCAAAGCTTTATATTCCTGGGTAGGTGCCGTCGGCGCAACGCATTCTGTAACGTTGCTTCCAAGTGTTACTACCCGTAATTGTCCTTTCAATTTTGACCAAACCCTTCCAAACTTCGCCTATTTACGTGTTGACGTAATCTTTAAGGGTATTTAAAATCAAAGCATAATCAATTCGGTATTTTCGGTTTAAAAATAGGTAATCTAAGGACAAGCGTCAATTTTTGAACTTTGAAATGACGTCACCGGCGCAGCAACAGACAGCCGGGCAATAAAAAAGTTCTTATGGAACTATGGAAAACCAAATCGATAGGTTAAAATGATGAAATATGCTAAAAGGCCTACAAATATAAGCAGATACCTTCTTTGTAAATGGTTTAAAAGGTTTGTTTACGAATGGAGAGCGTTTCTGGAGGATGACACTCAAAGAATGGAAAACGTCTCCTCGACGTTTGATCTGTAATTGTCACAGACCAACATTAGTTCAGTATTTTAAAGACACATTACACATTTAAGTTCACCATTTTGGATCAGATGGATATGAAAATAGTACTTATCCAATGGATAGGCGATAGAGAATTTGTGTTTATTTTTGAGATGAGTATTTTGAAAAGTGCTGACTTTCAACGGAAGTTATCAATACCGTAGCGTCATATTGACGTCGTTACCGTGCGCCGGTACCAAATGACTACATGTTTAGAATTGTTGCTACAGGTGTCCAACTAAGTGGATTTCAGCCAAATTTAGATGACAGAAAGAAAATTGCAACAGTTTAATTACAGTGTACTTTTCTTTTCAAAGTCTGTGAAATCAAAATTTCTGTAACGAAAGTCTACGTAATTTTTGATTAACCCTCGTAGTTTGAAAGGAGAGTGCCGCCGTGGAGAATCGAACCCGGGACCTACTGAATGAAAGTCCGACGCGCTACTTCTGCGCTATGACAACGGCCCTTAAGTGTTATGAGAAAGTGGCTCAATATGGTTATTCGGTGGAATATTGCCATACTACTTACTGACCATACCTACCAGTTGTGTGATTTACGAATCTTGGCTGCCAAACGTTAAATGATCTCTTATTTTCTGATGAAAAAGCAACACCATTTTTCTAAGCCAGCTATCTGTCCATGCCATGAAAATTAATAGTTATAGTTCCGCAAGTTTATGTGAGTATCGAAAAACCGTTATTGCCTATCATTTTCTATATAAAATTGATCTTCGACGCCTCACTATAAATTGTACAACTGTACTCATGTTTCAGTCGTATATATTCGTTCGTTTGTTTGTTTGTGTGTTTGATTGGTTTTTTAAAAGCCGCCTCTCCAGTTTGCATGAAATATTGGTGACTGGGGTAGGTAACACTACATTCCTGGTACAGTTAACAACAACGTAAAACTGACTAGATAAATGATGTTGCAATGAATTTAAATGACAGTATGGAGCAAGTTTTGGTGAGATTCAAGGGAGGTAATTAAATACATAGATAGCTTTGTTCAAGATGAACAAAATTAGCGAAATTCATTACCCCCATTTAATAAAATATGCATGCAGGTTCAAGAAATAGTTAAGTATTCCTTCACGAACCCATTATTAGCTTAAAAAATTCAGTGACATCTGGTCATCATCCGAGAAAATGCGAGCCGACATTTTTTCTACTAGTTTATACTAATTTATTTTAGTTCGATTTCGACGAAAGCTTAAGCTTATAGAATCGCTCTCGAACACTCAATCCTGATGTTTTCACGTCCCCGAGAGAGAGGCAGTGGTTTAAACCCACTGCTACCCATTTTTACAGCTGGGTGAACTGGGACTGACTATTAAGTGTTTTGCCCATAAACACACCCCGTCGACAGTAGGGCTCGAACCACGGACCTCCAGGTCACGGGTCGAGTGCATTTACCACTAGGCCACCGAGGCAGTCATTTTTTCTACTACTACCTTGAATACCTTAAAGTAGTTTATCCGTAAAAGATCCGTAATGTCTCGGATGAAATGAACTTAAATAATGTTACCCGAGGTTTCCATTAGGAAACCTCGGTTAACATTATGAAAGATAATGAGTTTCGAAATACTGCAGAAATATTATGGGTTCAATACCCTGATTCATTTTTTAAGTTTAGTATAATAAATTACATCTTCTGTTAGGGTTTTAGATTGAGATTGTCAATTATCACCAGGACTCACTGACCCATTAACCATGATATTGCAGGAATAAAACTGGGTGAAAAGAGTAAAATTATGATGTTTGAAAAAAGTAATGCTTAACTTTTTGATAACGTTGATCTTGTCATTAAAAATAATCTTAAACAGGTCAAGGGAAACTAATTGATAGCTTAAAGGACATCTCACAGAAAACAGGTTTATATATTTATAGGCACTAAAACATGTGTTGCACTGACCCTCGAATCATGAGAATACCTTTCTAGAGGTTTAAACAGGGTATTTCGTGTAATATTTATTGCAAAGAGCCATGACTTAATAAATATACAGCATGTGATCCGAACCCATGTTCAAAATTCCTTCTTCTTTGATAAAGATAGGTAAATATTGTCCTTTTTGCCTTAACATCTCATATTTATTATGTTTGCTTTGAAGATACTTCCAAATTTATGGCCGAATAAAATTTCTAACTGATATACATGTTCAATTAAATACTTTTACCCTTAACAGAGAGAGAAAGAGAAGAAGAGGGAGGGAAGGGGAAAGAGAGAGAGAGACAGACAGAGAGAGAGAAAGAGAGAGAGGAAGAGAGAGAGAGAGAGAGAGAGAGAGAGAGAGAGAGAGAGAGAGAGAGAGAGAGAGAGAGAGAGAGAGAGAGAGAGAGAGAGAGAGAGAGAGAGAGGGGAGTCAGTACAGTAAAGCCATCCCCGCAGTTTGACTAGGATCGCCTCTTGACACAACATTTACCACTGTAAAGGCACGTATCATACGAGGGGTGTTCCAGAAGTTCGTCGACCAACACCATTTCTTAAAGACTGGCAATCATATGAAAGTATAAATAAGGCCATTTTATTGTGCACTTTTTTGTGCTCCCACACACCAAATTTAATGGAAGTACGTCCAATGGGGACAATTTCATGAGCGTTCAAAGACATGCAATATGCGCTAAGCGGCGCACACCGCTTTTTTAACGGAAGTTGCTATCTTCTATTTTTTTCAAAAAACAAATTGTACTTGAAATTTATTTAACGCAACTATCCAACATTTCAGTTTACTTTATATACTTAGTACATTTAAAAATGCAGAGAATTTAAACATGATGAATTTACATATTTTGTGCATTGAGTATCTCGATGATACTCATATTGTATAACAAACAAGTTTTTCGTAGTCTGTGATGACGAAATAGCCATATTCTTACTTTTGCTTTCGGGCTTATCAGGTTAGTACTAATTTGACCTTTTCTTAGTTTTCAGATTTTTGCTTTGAAAATAATGTCAAAATGAATATTCGATCTCGAGTGTGTTGTTCGAAATTGGATAAAAGCAGGTTTTTATTTTTTTATTCACACGTGAAATGGGTTTATCGCACACAGGACTGCACCGAGGGGCTTTTATTAGCACGCCTTCTTTTTACTTTTTACGTTTTGTGTTTATTTCTGTAATTGTGAGCGGTATTCAATAACTGCTTAAATTTTCATCGTCCTGTAAAAGATTTTTTTTAAAATTACCAACGATTGCAACTTCCAATGACAAACTTTGTACACGTTGACAACAGTTACGCAAAGGATTAGGTAAATTGATATAAAAGCTCCAATTTCATGAACCATGGTTTTAAAATTGCATCGGCAATGCATAAACGATGTAAAACTTTCTTATTCAAAGTTTAAAAAAAGAATTTAGCAATAAGAGAGGAAATCTTTGTGATCGGATAATTTTCACTATTCTGGCCTCTTTATCCTTAGCGTTTTCTAATTAATTACTAATCTTTTTTGTAAAGACTGGCATAAATAAATTAAAAAAAACAACTTCTATTGCTATGAGAAAACCGGAAAAATGAGTGGCGAAAAAGAAAAACAGTATTGGATTAAGAAAATCTCTGAATGATAGTAGTGCATTTAGCATGCCTAGTACACCTTTCAAATAATCATTTTTTTAATTAGGTTAATTTTTCTTTGCATCTGAGTCCTATCATATTAGTAAATGCGCAAATTGCCTTGCAAGTGCCAATAACTTTCGAAAATCTTTGCGGATTCGGCCAGTTGTCCTAAATGGATTTTTCATTTTTACCCCTGTGTGGTTTAAGGGTCACGAAAACCGGTTTACTCTGGTCATTGTTTTAATGTTTTATGCTTAAAACTGTTGTTCAAGGACTGACGACTCCGAAGTGTCATTCTTTTGACAGTTCTGTAGTTTATTGAAGAAGATACCGAAAGAAATTTCACCTCTGCGTTTTTAAATGTACTAAGTATATAATTGCTAAATGTATCATTACATCATCGCTTTCCAAATTACAGCACTTTAATCAGCTATCGTAAAGTGTCTAAAGGTTCTGACAGTCTGCCATGTAAATTAGTGATATTTAGTTTTTACAAAACAGTTGATGATTGTCCTTCATTTGTAATCAAAATAAAGTTTTTTAACATTCGATTTTTTTTCAGTTGCCTGTTTAAAATGTTTTGTAACGAAACGTGTTCCAAACAATAAAATTATCAAGACTCAACATTTTGTCTTTGTTGAAATATGTATGTCTAATGCCAACACCTGTTGAATGAGTTATGTAAATTTAGGTATAATCAAAGTACCGAAGGTACCGAAAGCTAACAAAGCATAGATATTTTAGTTATCTTCCCTTTAAATATTTATTTTGATACGAAATCAGGGTTCAAATGAAGCGAGGAGTTAAAAAGCATACTTTCGAATGAGTTCTTATTTGAATATAGTTCATCTAAGTGACCGTACAATGTAGTGTGCAAAGTTTAACTTCTGGTCAAACAAAGTCATTACTTTACACACATGTGACATTCTTGGAAATCCCCATTCCAATTCACTGTACAGCTATGAATGTGAAAAATTTCTCATAAATCCCGATTTTTCTTTTTCTTCTGTTCAAATATTCACATTTTCTAAATGAGTCCCCTTTCTGACATAAACATCACGGGTGAGCCAAATTTTCATGTGTCTATGTTTGTTTATTCAGATGAACTTTGCTCTTTCAGAAGGTTTTATCATTTTGACTAACGAACTGAACATGTTTCATTATCAATGCACTAAATGTTTGGCCTTTAGAATGTAAACAAAGAAAGTGTCAACAGGTATCATTTTCTCGTGTTTTCAAATGGAATATTTTAAATTTAAATTCATGCGGCTCATCTTAATGAACTGACAAACATTAGTATCCAATAATCATGAATTGTCGCCCCTATGATATAAACACTAAAGAGAGTTGCTGACGAACGACGTACGAGGGATATCTAATGATCACACAGCTCACCATAAGCTCGATTTGCCCTTACGAGCTTAAAGTATGAGGGGGTGAAACTGCAGATATAGGTATGCAAAATTACGGATGAACTACTTTATATGGCGAAAGCATTCATTGATTTAGTGGTTAAGCAGAGGCAGTTTGCAATTTTTTGAACTTTGAGACTTTCTAAACATTTTGTATGTTAACTAAAGCCAGTAAAGCTGACGCTTTGATAGTTACAAATGACATACATAAACTGTTTAATGTTTATTTTCACCGTATGCATATATCAATTATTTTCGCTAAACAGTCTTAAAGATATATATAAAGTCTACGGACTTCTTGAACACCCCTCGTACAATAAGCTTTGGTAATATTTTCTCAAACTTACAATTAAAATTTTCATGACAATCAGATTAAAATAAATCCATTTCGATAATATTTTTTCAATGACGTCACGATCTCGTAAATTGAGCTTCTCGCTTTGTGTGAAAAGTAAATAAAATGACCGAATTTCGGTATATTTAGGATAGATGAACATTTATAAAAGCGGTTACGAAAAATAAAACCCAAGAGGCCAACGAGACTTTAGAGTTTTCCTTAGTTGAATCTGGTCAGTAAACATTTTTGTGAAATTGACAAGATGAATAATTTTGAAATGATTTAACTATGAAATTTAATGAGTGTGTAAGGTAAGTTTTGGATGAAATTCAAGAGGCCATTCGATATCGCGAATTTTGTTCAAGATAAACAAACAAGCGATATTTTGTACCTTTCTTTTATAAAATATGCAAAAAAATATATTATTGTAATTGAATATTTTATTATAAACGATTACAAAATTCAATCATATCAGCGAAATCATGAATTTTATCTGCCGAATTTATTTTTAATGTACATGTAGTTGTTGGTGTTATCATTTTTAGTCATTTGAATGTTCACAGACAATTAGAAAACATGTTACGACTTTATTGCGAAAGATGAGGATATTTTGAGTTCAACTCGTACGGTCCATGTGCGTGAGTTTATTTATGGATAGTGCCCATTTTCACTGTCGTATTGGTGTCACAGGGTGACATGTCCCCGGGGTAACGTGTCCCCGGGGAAACGTTACCAATGGGGTACTTTGTCCCCGGGGACAGGTTACCACAGAAATCAGTCTGGGTAACCTGCCCCCCTTAGGATAACCTGTTCCCCCTTATAAAAATATTGTTTACTAATATGAATCCACAGCAAGTTACCTAAACCCTTACAATGTGTAAAATGTTCCATACATGCATAGATATTTATTTTGTCATTAGAACTTTTTAGCTCATCTTTATCTTTTCCTCCTAAATCGGTTGGCCAATCTTAATGAAACTTGACAGGAAAGTTCCTTGTGTCAAGCTCTAACAAAGTTGTTCAAATAAATGGAATCCACCCTTAACTTTCCCTTAACCCTTAACAAAAAAGGCGTAAATGGGAATTTTTTTTCAAAATTCTTCTTCTCTGCAGACAGAAGGCAAACGGCATTCATATTTGGTAGGAAAAATAATATAGTTGACCTCTACCAAGTTCATGTCAAGAACCTTTAGTCATTTTTTTGGCTCCGTCCGGACGCGCCCATTTTCACATAGAATCAAAGAGCAAGAATAATTAATAATATTCACAATTCTTCTTCTCTGAAACCAGACGACATACAACTTTAAATTTGGTATGTGGCATCATCTAGTGGACCTTTACTAAGTTAATTCATATCAAGACCCTGGAGTCGAATTTGGGCTAAGCCCGGGCGCATCCCTTTTTACATAGAATCAATGAACGAAAGTCTTTAAAAAAACCTTCTCCTCATGAACCAGGCAAACAGCTTATATATTTGGTATGTAGCATCATCTAGTGCAATTCTACCAAGGTTATTCATACCAAGACCCTTGGGTCGAATTTGAGCTACGCCCGGGCGCATCCCTTTTTAAATAGAATCAAAGAACGAAAATCTTTAAAAATCTTCTCATAAACCAGAAGGCATACAGCTTATAGATTTGGTATATAGCATCCTCTAGTGCGATTCTACAAAGTTTGTTCACATCAAGACCCTGGGGTCGTGTTTGGGGTACGCCCGTGCGCATCCCTTTTTACTAAGAGTCAAGGCGCGAAATTTTTAAAAATCTTCTATAAGCCCAGACGGCGAAGAGCCCTTATACTTTGTTTATAGAATAATCTAGATGACCAATTTTGTTCATATCATAGCCCTTGGGTCAGATTTTGGCTCGGTACGGGTGCATCCTGTAGAAAAAAAAGTGGAAATGTTGGTAAATCTTTGTCCTTAAAACCAAAAGGTAGCCATCTTTCATATGTTGTATTTAATATTATATTTTGGACCTTTACCACTGTTGTTCATGTCATATTCCTGGGGTTATATTTAGGCTCTGAATGGGCTCGCCCATTTCAATGGACACAAAGGAGGGAATCTTAAAAACTTGTTCTCTGAAACGAGCAGGGAGGGATTTTTTGCATATGTGTTAATATGACATTTCGGATGGATATTTGGATTTAGATTTTGAGTAGTCGAAATATTTCGCCTCAAACCAGAATTTTATTTCTTAAATTCACTCTAACGCTTGCGCCTTGAAATTTGTCCTTTTCGACCTACATTCCAAAGATAATTAATCTGATAATTCATTATACAAAAAAAAAATCCATCAGAAAAGACAATCAGTCTAAAAATGAAATAACATTGCTGATAGGAGGACCCCGTGGGTAACCTGTCCCATTTCCAATAGCAGACGTTATTTAATACTTTCCTTTATGTTTGTTTCCTTCATTAAAATTTATAAAGTTGCAATATGTTTCAATAGGTATTATGTAGTAATTACAGACATTTACATTTTAGATTTCTAAGTATATTACATTCGGAACATCACTCGGCCATTTCCGTAAACTGCAACAGACCTCGAATATATGTGAGGCAGGTGGGTATGTAACAAAAATGTACATTTTGTTAGGCGGAAACAGTGTAAGAAAAATTAGCGCGGAAACAACCGGCGCTATCTTAGATTGATATTTTTGCTGTAAATAACGACTGAATTATTCTCAAAAATTAAGATTTTTAAGCCGTAATTTAAGAATCGAGAGATATGTAAATAAGGATACGATTGTTTCACGCCAGTGACTTAAACGAGTAGCGTTGATATGACGACGTCGAATGTGATCACTCAAAGTTCCGGGGGCTAACACCATTTTAACTGACGTCATCGAATTTTCCAAGGTTTTCTCGTAATTATCAAAAAATAGTCCGTCTCTGTCAATCCAAGGTATATCGTTAGATTGGCCGAGTGGGGTTCTGAATGGGTAAACTAGTTTAAAAAGTCCGTCTCATACCAGAATTTAATCACTTACAATTTCTCCTATGAATCCGCTTTGAAATTTGTCTTTTTCAATCTAGATTCTCACTGAAAGTAAAATCCATCAGATAATTCATTATACAGGGAACTTCTTACGGAAAAGATAAACATTCTAATGAAAAATAAAATTTCCAATAGGGGGCAGTTTACCTTGGGGTAACGTGTTCCCGGGGGCAGTTACCCAAGCTTGGAAAAACTGTCCTACCTCCAAAGCAGAAGTTTTCTTTTTTCATTCTTATTTAACTATAGATATTCACATGGTGTATCAATAGCTGTTATGAAGTCATTTCAGATAGATTTTTGGATTAACGTGATAAGTAGTTGAAATATTTCGCCGCTAACCAGAATGTTGCCTCTTTAATTTTTTTTCGACATCACGTAGAAATTTGTACTTTTCTGTCAACATTCCAAGTAGAATCTAATGAATGATTTCTTATAGAGGAATGATAACACAAATGATCAACATTCAAATGAAAAATTACGTTTCTGATGGGGGACAGGTTACCCGGGGAAACGTGTCCCTGGGCACAAGTTACCCAATATTTGGTAACCTGTCCCACCTTTCAAACGTCTCAATATGACTTTCAAATCACCAAACCTACTATATCGATACTGTCTACCAAGTTCCATCATTATTACAGAATTTCTTCAGGGAATAATTCAATTTTAAAAGAAAAAAGTATAATTTGAAAAAAAAAAATAAAAAAAAATAACATTTTCAATAGGGGGACAGGTTACCCCAGGAGAGACATGTTACCCAGGGGGACCCGTAACTCTGTTACAATGGCCATAAAATCATTTTTTTTTTAATTATAGAGACAATCTGATGATATTTGTAGACATAACTTCATAAAGGAAATTGTTTTCCAATTTATTTCACAAGACCCCTACCCTTGAATACCAACATTTTGAGGAGTAAGCTTCGTTATGACCCAACAATTATTCAATTGAAAAACAACAAAAACAAGAACGAGATTCCAATACATGTCATGGAAAATTATCATTGCACAATCGAGAACATTCTGGTTGAAAATCCACAAGGTCGCTTTTCTAGGGTTTTCCTAGATCAATCTTTTTGGACTGGTTTAGCAGGCCATAGGAAACGACCCTGTATCCTGCTTATTGCCTAGGAAAAAGATAATCAAGTCAAAAACCGAACAACGTGTGTACTACGTACTTTTTTGTGCTCATGCGGTCTAGTATACGTCATCAACCTTTGTGCGACACGAAGTGTTTTGTGTGTTCAACGCAGTGCTTGCATATCACTACGCTGTGCTAAAATCAAAGTACTGATAGTACTGAAAGCGAGGGAACTGAACAGACGAAACAACACACGAGGTCAATTTTCTGGAATATAACATTGAGTATTCCCCTTGTACTTATCATGTATACCAGCTATTTTCTTACTTATCACTGCCAAAATCGCTGCTGTGTTACATAGCTTTATATTTGATCTTGACAGATGAGCTTACTAATAGGGAAAAGAAGAAAATGTTGCTAACTAACATTTCTCTTTTATCCCTTATATTATCTACCCTTTCTGCGACAAATTCTACTAATTTACCCACATTTTGTATGTAATCTACAACCCTTTACAATTTGGACCTGTCTAAACATTTGTTGTCTTGTAATGAAATAATCTAAATCAGAAAAATTTAAAAGCCTTGTCCAATCCTTAAACCCTTAAAAAGACGACAAAATTTTAGACTAGGCCAACTTGGAACAGGTTGCAGATAATAAATCAACATGAGTGTAATCTGATATATATATATATATATATATATATATATATATATATATATATATATATATATATATATATATATATATATATATATATATATATATATATATGTATATATATATGTATATATATATATATATATATATATATATATATATATATATATATATATATATATATATATATATATATATATATATATATATATATATATATATATATATATATATATATATATATATATATATATATATATATATATATATATATATATATATATATATATATATATATATATATATATATATATATATATATATATATATATATATATATATATATATATATATATATTAAGGGTAGAAATTAAGATATAATGGGGGGTATGAATATAGGTTGGACTATATTGTGGGAAAGGGGGGAAATTGACCCTATCAATTTCTTGTGTTCCCACAGTAAAATATGGAATTATGGAATTCAATTCAATGTAAAAGAAAGAGCCGACGAGCTTGCGCCCCTAGAAAAACAGCATTACTACGATTGTAAGACGAAATGGAAGAATGGATAAATTGACTGACTAGTATCAAACCAATCAGCTCAACTAAAAGTATAATAACGCGAGTTGCGCCTGTCTGCAAAGCGGTATCGGGCGTAGTAATCTATACCTTGGGAATTAGTAGTTTTTGGTGGACTCAGCGCTATATAGTGAGCATACCGTTCGACATCTTTTCTTTGAAGTGAGTTTGGAATGTGGCTTACGATCCCTATAGGTAAATGGAACCCTTGGTTTCCCTCGCCTAAAAAACTTGCTAAAAAGATTCAAAATTGGAGTGCGTGCCTTCAAATGTCACCTTGCCTCTTTATAAAGCAGGCCTGCAGCGATTTAAGCTAGTGTTATAATACCCTTGTAATATCAAAAATATCAAACAAGGTTATTTCTCTCCCGCGACGTAGGTCATATGAAAATTTCGGATATGCTAAGGATGTCTCCGAAAATTCTAACTCACGAACAATTAACGATGATAATCTAATGTCTTAAGAGCAAAAACATAGTTTGTGTCTATACAGTATTTAGACACAAACTACGTTTTGCTCTTAGTCCCCGAATTGACCTGCACTGCATGCAATCTTTAATATGTTCATTTAACGGATTACAAAGATCCACTTTCTAGTGATTGGTCATTTTGTTTGAATAAGGACTTTTCCCACTGTGGTCAGTAATATTTTGACTAGTGATTAACAAATATTGAACTGTCTATTGGTGATCGAACCAATTATCTTCAGATTAAAACCCAGGGTATTGTGTGTTCAAATAGCGAAATTACATATGTATAGAAAATTATAAAGGTTTGATCACAAAGGGTATTTTATGACTAGAAAGTATTTCCGATTCAAAATATTCATAATTGAACAGAAATTAAGATAATATGAAAGAAACGACATGGACAGTCGTAGAAAATTGGATAATTAGTTGAAATTTATAAAGATATGCATTGTTGAATTTTACTTCAAATAACAGGGTCTTTTTAACAGAAACATATTTTTAAATATCCGTAAGACGGGGTTTGTTTTGATCTTTACATATGCAACATTTCAACCAAGATGGCACTTGCTAAATTTCGACAACAATGGATATATTTCACTTTAGTTCATATGATTGTTTTAACATGCTTCACAGAAATAGTGATGAGTGGGAATATTACACAAGCGGAAGCTTTGCACACAACGCTTTTGACGTCATACAATAAAGATGTACGCCCAGTCTACGATCAGGCACAAGTGGTCAATGTTACAGTCTATGCGTATTTGAGGTCTATTCAGGACCTAAATGAGTTAACAGGAGAACTTTCTTTCACAGGAGCGTTGTCTCTCAACTGGAAGGACGAGAGTATGACCTGGGACCCGGCCAACTATGGAGATATATTTTCCATGTACATATCTTATCAAAGTGTTTGGGTACCAGAATTGATTATAACCACAACAACCGATGAGTCCGACACGATGGCCAAAAAATGGCAGAAGGTTCAATATGACGATTCTGGCTCTGCAAGTTTTGTTGTAGGTGGACGGATAAAAGCGTCGTGTGACGTCAACGTGGAGAAATATCCATTTGATAAACAAACGTGTAAAGTTCAATTCACCACGTGGGGATATAGCTTCAGTGACGTCAATATTATAGCAGGTGCGACGGGAATCGATATTGTGCAATATTCTGGAAATTCTGTGTGGGAACTGTCTAAAACGGAAACGGCCACTTATCGAGACTCTACTTGGGCATATTATGACATTGTTTTCCATCTAGATCGAAAAGCAGGGTTTACTATAGTCAGCTTAGTCGCTCCACTTTTGTTAATGAGTTTCCTAAACGTGTTGGTGTTTGTGTTAGTTCCGGAATCAGGAGAACGTGTATCATATTCAGTGACTGTTCTGTTAGCCATTGCTGTGTTTTTGACTATCGTGAGCGATGCGCTGCCAGCGTCCTCCGAACCTATTCCAATCATCACGTATAAACTAATGTTTGATATGTTGATAAGCGTTTTAATCACACTGATCACAATTTTAAACTTGCGTTTATATCACAAGGAAGACACGAAACCAGTCCCAAAAAGACTGCAGTCTATTTATAGATTCTTTAGATTAGAAAACTGTTGTCGAAAGAGTGACTTGGTAAGAACAACGAAAATCGGGATTGCAAAAGAAGCAACCGAAGATATCAAAAAAGGAAACATCGACTCAATGAAAGACGATATATCAAACGTGAGCTCGGAGACCAATATCACATGGAAGGATATAAGCAGCATGGTTGACTATGTTTCGTTGGTGATATTTTCTTTGGCATCTATATTGTCCTTTGTGATTTTCCTCGGAAGAGTAATGACTTCGTAAAATTCGGTCGACAATCAAAAAATCAAGATACGATGTCCTTGTTGCTCATAGACGAACGATAGATAATGTATAAGCAGATAAATGAATAAACATAGTTTTTATCTGTTGGTTTGACGAAGAGATACGACACAGCCTCGTTTTTATTTTTGTTAAGAATGAATCGTTTATTAAAGTTGGTATATGATTACCACTTAGTCAATAACCCATACGAAGAGGTTATTTATGTACATTTAACAAAACACTCGTTATTTAAAATTTTGACAAAAATTGCCATTTTCAACAATTGCCTTCTTCTAAAAATAACTTTTAGGAAAAACATCGAATTTTATGGAAAGCGGCTTTTGGTGAGCCGCTGTTATCAGGAAATATACAAAGATCAACCAGAATTTAAGATGTTATAAACCTATCTGACTATGTTCGGAACTCCTAGATTAGTCCATTTTTTTGCGTGACAGGTCTCATGTAGATAAAGTCCCAAATCGGAACACTTTTCGGACTTTTCCGTAACCTGGAAAGTCCCTCTGACGTACATGTATATGAAGTTGTTTTGGGTCATTCGGAACATCGCTCGGACTTTTCCGTAGCCTGGAAAGTCCCTCTGACGTATATGTAGGCCTAGTGGTTTGGGATCATTCGGAACATCGCTCGGACTTTTCCGTAAACTGGAAAGTACCTCGGACGTAAGTGTAGTAATTTTTGGTCTATTTTTAGGTAATTCAGCTCCTGGTGGTACTTCGGTTAATACACTCGAAGTAAAGCAAATTCCTTTAATGCTTTCAGCTTCTATAGAGATTATTTTGGCATATCATGATTTGAAAGCAAAACGCAGTAAAACACTGCGTTTTGTTTTCAAATCATATTATGTCCGATTTTTACCTTGCGTTGATCTTATTTTTCACAGCGTCATTCTCAGTTATATTTGTGACGTCATATAAACCCACGTGCGAAATGACGCGCTTTAATGGATGCGCCCGTATCATTCCCGATGTCTATTCCGTAGAATCGCCGAGGGTTCCCGATTGGTTTGGGATCATTATTTCGGTAATTCGGATTCTGGTAGTTCTTCGATCGATACGCGTGAAAAAATCTTTTCTGTGATTTCAATGTTTTCCGATCGTCCATGCAGATCTTTTGGGCATATTATAATTTGATAATAAATATGCCAAGTTTTAATCGTTCGTTGATTTTTTTTTCAAAGTCACCTTGATGCTTATGACGTCGTGTTACCACCACGTGCGAAACCACGTTGATTTGACAGGTTGAATGATTTTTGAATGAAATTCAATGACTGTCATGTTCGAGTTTTGAATGATTTCCAAGGAAGGTAAAACCCTATCGCTAATTTCGTCAAAACTAGACAAAATTAGAGATAATTCTTACCTCCCTTTTAAAATCTACGCGCTTTATGATTTTATAGCTTCATTGTCAAATCAGACGATTAAAAATCAAAACCAGCCAATTAACTCATTGGTTTTTTTCACTCGAGGATAACAAGATAAAATGTCGAATGACTCTTATTTCCATCGTGGTCCTAACTCTTTCCATATCTAATCCTACACATTGAGAAAGAGGCAATGGGTTCCAACCACTGCTACCCATTTTTACAGCTTGGTGGACTTGGGCCATATCTGTAAAGTGTCCTGCCCAAATACACTACCCGCCTCCGATGGGGCTCGAACCCGCAACCACCTGGCTACGAGTCGAGCGTGCTAACCACTCGGCCAACTCATGAAAATATTTGATCAATTTTATTGAAATGTTGACAATTCTGAATGATTTCAAAGAGTTTTCGAACAATCTCGGGTAGATTTCATAAGTTATTGGGGTGGGGTTTTTTTTTTTAGAATGAATGAATGGATCGCTGAGCGAGCGATTTCAAATGGTTTGGTCGAAATATGTGACCAGTCATGCGAAAAGGAACCATATGGGTAGAGCCAAAAGTGTCGACCCCAGTCAGACTGCGCGAAATGCGCAGACTGACTAGGGTCGAAACTTTTCGCAATGTGCTTATTTTCGGAATCTAGATTGTTCAATTTACCTTCCAGTAGAGGAATTTTTGAAATGCGACCTCTGGTTGGTTATCCAATGCTGGACCCAATCTCTTTTTCAAATAGTCGTTTTACATTGTACCCAGATGGTCCCTTTTCGCTTGACGGATCACATATGTGTAAATTTCACGATGTGATTAACTGTTTCCTTAACTTATCCAATTCGTCTAAACTGCGAAATAAAGCTGTAGGTACGACTTGAAAGTCACAAATTATCAAAAATGTTGAACAAATATTATGAAAAAATGAAAAAGGTCAAGATAACTGCATATTCTGCGTAATTAATGAACTGGCAGGGCGGGGCTTTACCGTGACGTATTTTGACGAGTTAACTTTTCAATACTTAGGGTTCATTCAAATTTTTGTCGGTAGTCATCGTTAACGCGTGCAAATAACTGTATCCTAAAACCTAAAGGATTCACGTGCTTTGAGAGAGTGAACACATTTTATCGTTTGGTTACCAAGACCTCGTAACTTCAGTTTGGTTAAGCTGAAGTTACGAGGATTTGGTGACCAATCCACGATTTAAGGTCTCGAGATATTTATGCCGACTTTCTTTAGAAGTAGGTTATTTTAGATAAAAGCTGTTTTCCCTTTAACTTAAGTGCAACGACCCGTTACTTTGGCTCCGCCCTGCCAGGATATTAATCATGGATAATACCTACTAAATGCGTGGGTGGATTTGATTGAGCGATCAAATCTCGGGTTGACAGGTACAAGTTGATTACAAATACGGGCAAAACAGGTCAAAATATCGATTCGTGTTGTATAAGAATATTTCTTCTATTGTTATGTAATTGTTTACACTGTTTTTAAAAATAAATTTCTTGTTGTTATAGTGTTCTTTTTGTTGATTTTCAGTAAAGTGGGGTTTCTTTATGAATTATGCAATATTTAGACATTGGTGGTTTCACGGAATATTATTTATGTCTGAATGACCGAATGCTCTTGAAAACATGTGAGGTTGTGAAGTACAAAATAGGTTCAAATTAAATCTTTTTCTGTCTTGTTCTAAGGATTTTATAGAAAATGCGGATGAAACAGTTAGTAACTCTCATTCCGATCAAAACCATTCTTAATCGCTAACTCAGCGTTCCATTCATTCATTCCAAATACTCACTCAAACCATTCAAAACGCTCCAAACTCACTTCAAAAGACAAATCAACAACGTCATTCAAAATGAATAAAGCTAGAAAATAATCGCGATTTCACTGACATAACTTAAATTGAAAGCGTATGATAGGCTCTTGAGGAAAGCTATTTATAGAACTTGTATGAATATCCCATTTAAGGGGGGATAATATACTCAGAACAAGAAGTTAAGCGCCACCGGTTTTTAGACAGACGATTTTTAAAGGCAGGGAGCCTGCATTAATTCAAAATAACAGAGATGTAAATATTGAGTTCCAATGTTGAAAATGGTATGTTGACTTAACAATTTCACAACAATACAAGGGTGGTGATAAATTTTAACGTTGTGGAACTATTACGGTTCCGCTTCTTTAAATTTGGGTGATCATGTGAAAACAATGCATTCTGGCGTTTTATTGGCACAAATTAAGTTGACGATTCGACAAAGAATGTTCGACTTTGATGTATAAGTAGAATTCGCTATTTTGATTCGTCGGTTGCATACAAATAGTTTGTCATACCGTATTCGAGTTTTACGTTAAACAAGAATACATTCTGCGTATTCGAATGATCGTTCGCGAAGATCGTGAGATTAGTCAAGTAGATCTTCTGTATACCGTTACGTCGTGTGCGAACTGCATTCGAAACATCTTTCGGTCATTTCCGTAAAATGGAAAGTACCTCGGACGTAGGTGTAGTATATTTCTTTTTCTGCCTTTTTTTGTAATTTGGCTTCTGGTGATAACTTGATCTTAACGATTGAAGAAAAAAAAAAATACTCCAATGTTTTCCGACAATCTTCTAAGATCTTTTGAACATTTTATAATTTCAATACAAAATGCAGTTATAGACTGCGTTTTGCTATCAAATTATAAAATATCCAGATTTTGTTAAAACATATTATGACGAAAAACTGTAAAGTTTAAGTCAATAAAAAATTTGTCTTTTGTATTGTTTTGTGTCATTAGTGTCACAACAAGCAAAACACCACGTACGATGAGCGTGTGATACTTTCAGCCAACTAAATCCAAAAACATTGTGATCATAGAACGGACATTTTAGAATACTCATATGGATGCTCAAATGTTGATTTTTAATTAATTTCAATCTAACACAATCAAGAATTTTAATTGGTTAAAATCTCGTCGCTTGGGGGAATTCCGTTTCTGTATAAACCCCTTGCCACTGGTCTTCAATACCAGTGATGTAGTGATGAATTAAGAATTGAAGTATTTGCGAGGGTATTTTCATTACAAGCATACAGTTCTGATTCTGAGCCGCCGTTAAAAGGAGTCGACGAATGCCATCAAGCAACCGTCGTAACCTCGCTCGACTGCACTGATTTCGTTTTCAAATGAAGCAATACTAGGCAGAAATAGTTTTCTGGTCATAAAAACATTTAGGAATGTCAAGTCTGTCGTCTATTTATGTCCCATTTGTAAACTTTAGACTAGCGAGAAAACAATACACGTTAAAAATGCGATCTAAAAATAGATATTTAATATTGATCTATATACGCACAGAAAGTAGACTTGAAGTTTCTATTATTTGGCCGAATTCTTTATATAGTGCAATTGCATTAGCACATTGCTTAAACTTAACGCCCTTATTTGCCATGTAAAAAATACACTCATTCCATTATTATCGTGTCCGTTTTTTGTGTTTTTTTTTCATTCCGAACGCAGAGTAGGTCAGTCTGTGTGGATTGAGCAGGCTAATTAGGACCAATACTCTCTGTTTTGCCGTATTCATTTTCTTGATCTAAATGGACATATACATTACTGAGTGGTATTTTTCTTTTTTCGAAATACATCAAACTTTGCTTACACTTATATCGATAAGTGCAATATATCTGTGTGAAATGAAACAGTTCATATCGTTGTCAAAACTGATTATTTCTGTAATCTTGAACGTTTATCGGCTACAACGATATTTGCATATACTGAATATTTTTCACCGTTCAATCTAGAGCATACTTCAGTGTTTTCAAACGTCCCGTTGTTTAAACAAGCTGTCTTCTGAAAATTATTTTGCAAATTTTTAGAAAGACCCCTTTTCCACAAGTTTGTAAGAAAAAATCCAAATCCTAGTCTCCGAAAAGATCTACACGATTTTTAACAAAAGTTTTAACAGGGGTCCTCGCTCCAGTAAATCATATGCCTTTAACATGAAAACATTTCGAGAACAAAACGGGGAAAATGGTAACAGTCTTTAACGGACTCTAAAGTGCAAGCAGCCGCCATAGCACAGTAAGTAGCGTGTCGAACTGTCGATCTAAGGTCCCGGGGCCCGTTTTACTAAACATCTTACGATCATTTTTTTGCGTAAGTCAAAAATTAAAATTGCTTCTAAAGCAGTAGCTAAATATGGAATTCTGCAATGCATCATCTCATTGGAATCGTCTTCGAAAGACGATTCCTATGAGATATTGCAAGGCAGAATGTAACTATGAATGAAAACACAAGGAACGATTTTTGATTTTGACTTACGACTAATTTTGTCGTAAAAAGTTTAGTAAAACGGGCCCAAGGAATCGATCCCCGACGGTGTCACATATCCTTTTCTATAATTTGTCTCCCACCAAAACCCTATGTTCGATAGCAGTTGGAGGCTTGGAAAGGATGTTATGGTAGTACTTGTAAGAAATACCAGGGGCCGTCAGCCGCCGCCATGTTACTGAACAATTGTTAAAAGTTGCGTTAAACCTCATTCAAACAAACAAACTGACAAGCAAACGGGGTACCATTTTTAAATTTTCTCAAATGTTTAATTCAAATTCAAATTCAAATTCCTTTATTGGTTTAAAAAATCCAGTTATAGGATTGTCACCAAGAACATACATACAATAAACATACAAGACAGAACTTATCAAAAGGTATATATCAGATGGGTATATAATCTAAGATTAAAGAACCGATATAAAATATCAGCATACATATCGAGAACCAGGTTCAAATCATGATAATGTAATTCAAAATCATTGCAATCAGAGCTAGAAGAAAGCAGTTATTGCTATGCTTTAGAATCACACTCAAAATACTTGCCCAAAGTTAATCTTTTTTTTTTTTTTTGATATATATATATATATAATTAATTTCACGGTATCTATGACCAATTATGAAGGTAACGATTACCCTAAAAAAAATGCATATATTATAATATGTTTGCATTCAATAAGTTTATGAACAAAAATAAAACTGAAAACCTTTAAAGAAAATAAATAAATAAATCGAAGACTTATAAAGAGCTAAAGAAGCAGCAGATAACAATTTACATTTTCATATTTATCTACTAATTAATTTATTCTGCTATATTTTCATAATAAGGGTCAACAAAGTTTAGTACAAAACAAGTTTTCTTTACCAAGAAGATGGATATACAAGGTACATACTAAGGTCTCCGAATTAATACACTGAAATAAAAGGAAACTCAAGAGTTTGCAGCTGTTTTTGCGAGTAGATTATCTCTTTCTTCAAACATTTTGTGAACATAAGATATACAAGTTTGCAACACATCATATTCTTTGATTTCTAAAATGTATTTAAATTTATCATCATCATTCATGATTTTAAAAGAAGGTGTGATGCCTTCTACCTCAGCAAAGAATATTTTCCTGCTATCTGATAAAGACTGGCATTGTAATAAGAAGTGGGCTTCAGTTTCAACTTGTGATTTACAAAGAGGACAAATTCTGTCTATGAAAGGTTTCTTTTGGTGCCTACCCTTTTCAATTTGAAGATTATGTGCACTTACACGAAATTTGGCAAATGATGTAATTTGTTCTCTGGGCAAATCATTTATGCGCAAATACATTTCTTTCTCATAATTTATCTTAAAGGTTCTGAAGGTTCTAAGTTTGTTATTGCTATCATCGAACATACATTTTTTCCAATAATGTACATAAGATTCTTTTAGTTTGTTATAAATTGAATTTTTCAGTTTATTTTTGGAGAATGTGAAGTGATTATTCCATACATGTTCAAATCCAATAATCTTCATAAATAATTTGAATTTACTCGCGAAACCTTTGGGAAGGGAGCAACTATCTAAATATGATTTGTATGCAAGAGAATTCTGATTTAAATTAATCAGATGTGTCCAAAAGGCACAAGAATATTTCAAACCGTATACAGCCAAAGGAAAGATTCCAAATTCTGATCTTACTGCATTATTGCTTGCATACTTGTTTACACCCATGACTGATTTCAAAAAGCGAACTTGAGTTTTTTCTTGTTGTAGCAGATCATATCTATGTTCAAAACTAATTAAATTATCTTTATTTACAATAAAATCTAAAGACAATACTTCACTACAATATAGAAGTATTGGTTTGACACAATGTTCATACACTTTCAAATATAAATCAGTATTCATGTTTTCTCCTGCCAAAGCTTTTTTAATACTAAATGTTGCTTTTAGTGCTTTGTTGCACAAGTACTTAATGGCTTGGGTGAAAACACCGGATGCTCTGAAAATGATACCTAGATATTTGTATTCCTGTACAATCTAAACCTCTGTTTGCATGTATTTGAATGAAAAACCTTTAAGAACTCTACCTGACTTGTTGAATATGATAACTTTTGTTTTAGAAATATTAACTGATAAATTCCATGAGAGACAAAAATCCCCCAACTTATTCATAGCTGACTGAAGTCCTGTTGCAGTTTTAGAAATAAGTACAATATCATCAGCATATAGGAGGCTTGACACATATGTATTATCTACAGTGACAGGATCACATGAATTATCAAAAAAGCTATCTAAATCATTAAGGTATAAGGAGAATAATGTAGGGCTTAATATACATCCTTGTTTTACCCCAATTTTGGTCTCAAAACTTGCCCCTAGGCCACTTTGTGTTTTCACACAAAATGACAAAGAGGCATACATATCCTTCAAAATGTTAAGAAATGGACCTTTAATATTGTACTTGTACATTTTGTGAAACAGTGCACACCTGTTAACCGTGTCAAATGCTTTGCTAAGGTCAACAAAGCAAGCATAAATATTTTTTGAAAGCTTAAAGGCCTTATCAATAATTGTTTTCAGGGTCAGGATGTGATCGCTAGTGCGACAATTTTTACGAAAGCCTATTTGTTCAGGTCCAATAATTTGATTTCTCTCAATATAGGTATCTAAGCGATTGAACAGAACTCTTGTAAAAAGTTTACTAAAACAACTTGATATGGAGATACCTCTATAATTGCTTGGATTATTAGCCCCACCGCCTTTGTAGATGGGCTTGATAATGTTTTCTTTCCATGATGAAGGGTATATACCTTTCTGAAGTATTTGGTTGAATATAAATGTATAATGTTCCAAAAGAAATGGTACAGACATATGCAACATTTCATTTGAAATCTCATCGATACCACAAGATTTACCACGTCTTAAATATTTTACTGCTTTCAAAACTTCATCAGTAGAAATACTTTTGTTAATAATAGTATTATCATAGCTTTCAAATACATTACAAGTTTCAGAAGCTAATTCATCATCAAAATTATTCACATAATCAATGTTCATGAGAGACTTGAAGTATTCTGTCCATGTGCAAGCTGATATTTCAGAAGAAGGATCAGCCTTTTGTTTTTCTAATAAATCATTTACACAATTCCAGAACTCTTTAGGATTTCTTTTCTCACTCTCCAAGAGACCACTTAACATTTTTCCTTTAAATAATCTTTGCTTTTTCCTCAATAATCTGTAATACTCTTTACGTTCAGAATAAACCCTGTTACGTAACGTAGAATTAAATGGATCTGATGCTAACTTGCGAGATAGCTGTTTCAAATGTCTATAATGCGAATCACAATCAACATCATACCACTTTTTCTTAGCCTTCGCCTCTTCACCTTTTTTTGGCAATTGATATTACATTTTTGCTTTTTGAAAGCAGCCTCATGGAGAGTGGAAGACATGTGATTCACCATCAGATCTACCTGTTCTCTGACAGAAATCAGCGAATTTTGAGAAATATTTAAGAAGGAATTATAAAAATTAGCCCTATTGATTTTGCCAATGTTATGTTCAAAATTTACTCTTTGGCTGTCCTCCCATTTCAAATTCATAGGAGCTTTTCTCAATATTTCAGGTTTCTCATGACAAACTATAGACTGAATATCAACCAATAAAGGACAATGATCAGAAAAAACAATATTAAAATCTAAAATCTTAAACTTATTTATTGCATACATGAAATCCGCACTACAAATACAATAATCATCAATGGATGATCCATGAAAACCATGATAAGTAGGCTTACCAGTTGTATCTCCGATGGTACGACCATTAAGTATTCTTAACTGTAAGCCTTTGCAAAGTTCCAAAATATTTCTACCATATTCATTTGTAGTTTGATGGATAGAAGTATTTCTAACAGTATGGTAATTATCAATGTTGAGGTTATCCAAAATTCCATCTGAGATCATATCATCTTCATCATTTGGCATAAAATCTAAGTCTTCAATATTTATATGTGCATTGAAATCACCCATGATCATAACAGAGCCATTTTGCTGGAATTTAACAATATCAGATTCTAATTTAGTAAAGATAGTTTTGTCAACACTTGTTCTTTTCGTGTATTCAGAATTAATTGGAGAAATATAAAGCCCTCCAATGAACAAATCTTTTTTGAGGTTAAAAAATTCCTTACACAATTTTATCCATATCATATCATTATGTGACACATCTATCACTTTGATACCAGCTTTAATTGATTGCCTTATAAATATAGCTACCCCACCACGTAATCTGCTAGGCATTTCAGAACGACAATTAGATATACATGTATAACCATCAAGGGTTAAAATATCCTGATTACATGCATGAGTTTCAGTTAATACAACAATATCATAAAGCAACATTTTAGTGAATTCCTGGTCATCTAATTTGCAACTGCGGATTCCATTTACACGATTAAACAAACCATTAACATTATAACAACAAATATTAATTTGACTTGAGAATACATTTTTTAATTTTCTTCTATCAAAGCTAACCATAACCATATCAGTAGGTAAACTAATTCAGCGTATATTTAGTTCCCGAGATCACAATACATTTATGATAATATATTCACATCACACTACACATATAAAAACCCATATGAGACCCATCAGGCAAGAGAGGCCCAAAGGTGTCATTTATGATAATATATTCACACTTCAAACTACGCATATAAAAACCCATATGAGACCCACCAGGCAAGAGAGGCCCAAAGGTGTCAATTAGAAATTAGTTAGACAGATCGGCAATCAGCCAGGTCTATATTCCTACACCAAATATCAATGGCTCAGCACAAAACAGCCACAACTGCCTATAAACATATAGGCAGTTACAACCGCCATATGCTGAGCCATCAATATCCGGCAAGTCTGTGAAAAAAAAAAAAAAAAAAAAAAAACATTATCTGCACAAAATATAAAACATCTGTTAAATTATGGCGACCATGATTTTGTGGGTATGCGCCTTTATTAGAGGCTTCGAGATTTTTTTTAAAAAAAAAAAAAAAAAAAAAAAAAAAAAATATCCATTTTGACTAATGTAAAGGTTTTATTTTTTTTTCCTTAGACCTTGAGCTCCATTAGAATCTTAGGTGTCTCACAGAACAGACAAGTAATTGATTGATTACATCTATATTCAAATATAATGAAACTTAATAGCTACAAGGGAAAAAAAAAATAACAACATTTATTCTACATCAGGATTTCTTACCCTTTTACAATGTAATGACCCAAATAAGAATTTTGACTAAACAAATAAGTTGTGTATTTTTTTCAATTTTTAACTAGCTAGGTTGAGAGCCCACTAGTTTTAGTAGAATATTACACAACTCCAAAATATTTTTTCCATCACATTTTCACTTGTTCATTTCTCTTCACCTTCTTTTCAATGAGACAATATTCTATCCCAAGCAACCAAAATCTAAGATAGAGGAGTGAAATTGTGGATTTTTTTTTTTTTTTACTGAAACTGTAAAACAATGTGGGTTTTTCTTGTTGTTGTTGTTGTCTTTAATTTGAGACAAAACCAGATGTGTTTGTGAAACATGAATACCCTGGAAATGGCCTTTTTTTCCTAATTGTATTATTGATCTTCACAGATGACCTTGACTTTGTCACATGACCTTGACCTTGGTATAAGCAGATGCGGATCATAGAGATTCATCTAAAACTTCAGGCCAAATATAAGCATTTTTAAGAAAAACCTTAAAGCAATTTGTATTGTTAAGTTTTTGGTTAAGTTTACCTGACAGACAGACAGACAGATGGACAACAATTAAATAAGATCCCCCAATCATTTGATGCAGGGGCATTAAAACAACAACAACAACAAAAAAAAAAAACACTAAGAAACTAAAGTTTGATGTTCAACATGCTGAGAGACTCAAACAATACAACTACAAATTTTCTATAACACCTTGTGTCTCTCCCTAATTGTTAAGCTTATGTTCACAGCAAGACAATGAATCAATTGATTTAGTTTAAATTAGAGGATTACTGACTTGAATTTTCACATAATCTTGGAGGCATGAAACCAAATTCAAAATCTCAGTATAAGAGTGATCAGGCCTCCAGTTTCATACCCCCATGAACAAAAAAAAAAAAAAAAAAAAAAAAAAAAACATCTGTTGAATTCCCACAATTTAAGTAGGATATAATATGACCAAGTGAAAGAAGAAAATGATTGCAAAATCAGAGACTTTTTATGGAACTACTTTTTATCACGTGTACTAAAAAGATGAGTGTTGATTTCTTTTTTTTTTTCATTAAGGTATGAAACCAATTAGCCAACCAGACAACCTTTTTTCTCCCCTCTAGATGAAACTACAAATGAATTATTTAAGCCTATAATGAAATGAAGAATTCACTATAGGAATTAAAACCATATCTCAACCTTGATGAGTGACTCAAACATTACATCTACCACTCTATTGTTCAAGTCACAGATGAAACCCCTAGATGTCACCCAAAACCTTATGATTAGACAACCCTCACAAAACAAAATGAACAGATGAAGTAAAGATTTCTATAGAAAATATGTATCAAGGGGACAGCGCAACACCACTGCAAGTGCCTATAAATATATTATAGGCACTTACAATAGTGTTGCGCCGACCCCTCGATATACCAATTATTCAAATATACATGTACATGAATTGAAAGATTTAGTTCATTAACTTACAGATTTTGTTTACCAAATAGATCATTTAATTATATATGAATAAAAATATTCACTTCATTTATTAAAAGAAGATCTCCTAACAAGTGAGATCATTTAATTATACCTAAATTGAAAGATTCACTTTGTAAACCCTTGTCATGCTGAATCCGGAATAGTTCTGCTTTTGCAGGAGCTATAGACAAACATCAGCCTGCACATATGTGCAGTCCAACGTCAGTCCACACCACCTGTTTCTTACTTTCAAACCAGAATTGTCAAGAGATTTAGTTTTTCAAATAAAAAAAAAAGACCTACATTAGGTACTTTCAGCGCTTTTTGCCCTTTGATTTTTATGAAAATTTTTGGTCAAAATTTATTCAGCATGTCAAGGATTAACTAAAAATTAAATATTAGGAATATTAAGGTAGTGGAACTGCAGTAGCTCCACCACATCCAGGAAACCATGATCCCCCAATGAAAATCATTGGGAAACCTCGGGCAACACTGCAATAGCTCACTAACTCCAAAAAGCCGCAGAACCACCACTGTTCCACCACCCTAAAAGCCTGTAACATTGCAATCACCACTAATTCTTAGCAGCATCTGCAACACCTAGTTCATACCTAAATTCATTGTTGTTGTGTGAACATTTTTAAAAGATTATGAAATAATAATATTTCAGAGAGAAAAAGAAAAAAAAAGGACAATACTTTTTGTTTGGTTGACAAATGCCTGTCTAGCAATTTAAAGTATGACATACACCCTCATACACATAAAACAAATAATAGTGGCATGAAAATCATGCTCTTCATTAAACCTAGACATTTATTGTCCAAAATCAACTTAGTGAGTGACCAGAATTTTACAACTAAAACTTTTCAAGCCATATTTATGACCCATGGTCATTCACCTCCTATATGATATTTAATTTTTTGTTCCAGCTATAAAATTTAAAAGCACAATCTATCTAATAAACCTTGTTGTCAGAGTGCAGACAGGCTGGACATCAATTTATCCATAGCTTAGGACAAAAGAAAAAATATTGAAGCTTAATGTAGAATATTAAAAGTGGAAAATACATAACTACCACCGTCCACCAAGATCATTTTCAGTTAATGATAAAAGCTGCTAAGCAACTTTCCTTCAGACACATACATGAAAATTTATACATGTATATACTGTTTATAACTAAGTAACATCTGCATGATGAAATATTTTGAAGAATACCAGAGCTACAGACAGAGGGGGGGGGTATTTTGTGTTTCAAATTAAAATTCTTCATCATAACTCTCACAATTCCAATGTTTTGGATACTCATCGGAATCATTTTGTCAAAATAACTCAAGTGAGTACCCATGACACTGGGTTCCAAAGTGAAACAAAATTTTAGAATTACATTACTCCCTCTCATCTGTACCTCTGAAACACTGCAAAATAAATAAGGAATAGACTAGATAAATGGTACCTTAGATTCACAGCATATTAACCAGCAAATTCTGTGAGTCTAACATAGGAACTTGTGAAGAAATGGGTCACATTTCAACATAACTCATATTGACACATATACATGAATATGTATAATTACACAAGGAATATGTATATGTATAATACCACAAAGAATTGTTAATTAATTTACTAAATTGTACAGATATTTTAACTAATTATTGATTATACAATATATTTTAACTAATTACTAAATTATACAATATTGCCCTGAACAAATTAAAAGAAGTATAAGATGATTTTTTAAAGTTAAACAAAATCAAAAACAAAACAAAAGAAAAAAAAAAAAAAAACAAAAAACAAAAAAAAAAACAAAAAAAAAAAAAAAAAAACAAAAAAAAACAGAGTATCAACATTTGTCAAAATTATTGAAATCAAAAACATTGCAAAAAGAGGGAAAATTGCTTATCACAAGTAAATTTTTCTATCCAATAATATGTCCACCTAAAAAGATCTTTAAAAAGAAAAATAAAAGTACTTATAATAATAGTTATTTTGGTGAATCTAATTTTTACATTTACTCTTTAAAGTATTTGTCAATGGTGTGCAATTCAACCAGTTTGGCTCTAATTTGTTGTTGTTGGTCTATTTTTTTTTATTTTTACTTTCTATTTCTAACAAAAAAAAAAAAAATAAAATAAAAATCAAGCAGAGAGCATGTAGTAAAGATCAAGATTAGGCCTCACCTCTGTACAGGCTGATCTTGGTCCACACTGCCTACCAAAGCTTAGTACACACCCACCTATAATGAGCCATGTACAGCATGAGAGGGTTTTTTTTTTTCCCACAAAAAGATAAAAATAATGATGAAAGGCAGTAGGCATACAGTAAAGGTCCAGATCAGACATCACCTCTGTGTGACGGCTGATCCCAGTCTTCACTGCCTGCCAAAGCCTTCTGCACAGCAGGAATGAGCCATGAACAGCATAAAAAGTGTTTGAGCAGTGAGATTGTATAATATTGTAATGAGTTAAACAATTCTATTAAGTAAGAATATATATTAATTTAGTTTTTTGTCAAAAGCCCAAGGAAAGCCTGGGCTAACTGATTTGCTATATGACCATTCTGAGTAGACTCAGGAAATCTGTTACTGTCAGTATGACTACATCTGTTTTTGTAATGAAAGTTTGTGAATTTTTGTGGAGAGCTGTGTCTCGCAGATCTCACATCTTGAGTCTGTTTATTTAAGAGATTCATGCACTTTTTCAGATTACTACAAAGAAGTTTGGTTCCATTAAGGTTTATATGCACTCTGTCTTCATATAATCTGGTATTTAGTATTCCATATGAAGTGAAGTTATTATGGATACACACACTGATATTTGACTGGGAATTAGAATTCAAATACTTAGATTTTATACGATCATTCAAAGCTACAACCTTGCTGGATAGGGGCTGTTCATCACAAGGTAAAAGCAGTGATAGTGTAACTTTTTCAGATTTTTTAGCAACATCTTGTACCATTTGACAGTAGCCAGTGAAAACATCATCCACAGAGTTGTTTAGGGTCCTTAAATCATTGATCCCAACGTGAACAATTGTATGTTTCACTTTTTCAGTCATTTTGTTGACATTCTCCCTGGCTACCTTAATTGTGGAGCATTTCACTTCTCGACCAGTTATTTTTGTTCCTGAAACAAGCTGCTTCATGTTCACATATTTGCAGATAGAGTCATGAAGGAGTACTACCTCTTGTTGGACGTTTTCTTCTGCTTTAGAGTTATTGCCTGGGGATTGTTTTCCCGACAAATGTCCTTGACTAGTTATTGATTCAGTCCCTCTGGATTCTTTTTGCCAACCACCTCCATCTTTTTCATACAATATAGTTTGAATTCTATCCTGAAGATAAATGTTTATGCATGATTAGGAATGATACAATGTACAAGCGAACCTTATACTTTGTTTGAATTGCGGATCTTATGATCAGGTGTCCTCTTGAATAGGTAACAAGTTAATGTAAGCAAATATAAGAATTAAAGACGAATTAAGTTAAATAACTGTTTTGAATACGTATTATAACAATCGTCTGAAAAATGACCACGGTTCGATGTATTGAAAAGTAGGATAAGATATAATTAAAGTTTATATTGAAGATTAAGGAAATGGCCGATTAGTTTGTGCGAAATGATAGAGATCAAATATTGGAGTTTTGTATTTTTATAATACAAGCGTTTTATAATAGATGTCTTAACTTCATAATATCTGTAGGGAAGAACATATACTTTCGTACTAAATACCATGGTATGCAAATGGAATTGATTCAATATTAAAATGAAATGCAGTAATAACTCATGTTTGTCTAACTAAATGTCAAGCTCAAGAGACATTGGTTCTATGTCGTGTTATAAACCCAATTTTGGTGGCAACCGATACATTTCATGTACGTCTCATATCAGTTTAAGAAGGACCATCCGAATATAATGACACTTATGGTGTAACTATTTTAGTGAAAATTCGATTGTTTATACATTTTAAGATTCGTGGAGGCATATTACAGTGTAAACATGGATTGTAAAATACTCATTTACGTGGTATTGCTTACTTTGAGTAATCTTAAACTTTATGTAGATTGTGGAACTATTTTGGACGCGCAATCACTTCACACAGCCGTTTTAACTGGTTATAACAAAGATATTCTACCGATCAATAACCAAGACGATACGTTTAATGTTACTATATATTCCTCTCTGAGATCTATACAAGACCTGGATGAAGTCAGTGGCGAATTATCTTTTACTGGATCATTACGAGTTATCTGGACTGACAGTAAAATAACCTGGGACCCGGCAACATACGCAAATACGACGTCTATTTACATAGCGTATGAAAGTGTTTGGGTACCAGAAATAATAATTACAACAACAACAGATGAATCTGACACAATGGCGAAGAAGTGGCAGAAAGTAAAATACAAAGATAGCGGTGAGGCAGAATACGTTATCGGCGGAAGGATTCTTGCCTCGTGTAACCTGGATATTCAAAAATATCCGTTTGATAAACAAGAATGCGAAGTGCGGTTTACTGCATGGGGTTATACTCAAGATAGGGTTACAATCATAGCTGGTGCAACATCGGTTGACACCTCGGACTATTCAGAGAATACTTTATGGCGACTCGTTAAAACAGAAACAAAGACATACCCCCTCGATGGATGGTATTATTATGCAGTTGTGTTTCACCTGGAGAGAAAAGCTAGTTTTACGATCGTGAATCTTGTAACCCCGATATTACTGATGACATTCTTAAACGTGCTGGTGTTTATGTTGGTCCCGGATTCAGGAGAACGAGTTTCTTTCTCGGTAACCGTTCTCTTGGCGATTGCTGTATTTCTTACAATCATTAGCGATGCTCTTCCTCCGTCCTCGGATCCTATGCCGTTTATAACATATAAACTAATGGCGGACATGATAATAAGCGGCCTGATCACAATGATCACAATACTCAACCTGCGTTTATATCACAAGGACGAAGATATCCCCGTACCCAGACGCTTAGCAAATATGTACACATTCCTCTACAGTTGTATTCGGTGCAGGTTAAAGGACGGTCAACAGAAAAAGAACGAAGATAATGACGATGAAGATGATGGTAGTCTTAACGAGAAACGCGGCGGGTATAAAACGAAAGACGTGATATCCGATTTTAGCTCAGATAACGATATATCATGGAAAGACGTCAGTTATATGATAGACTACATTTCTCTTGTTGTATTCACAGTTCTCTCAATTATTTCATCACTTGTCTATGTATCTACGACAATGTAATAACTGATCCGATGGCATATAGTCCAACAATGTTAACTAGTGACAGATTTTTTTCGTCAGCCATTTACATCTTTTGAGCTTCTTAAGAAAACGCCTACGAGGAAGGATGGTTACATACGCAAATGTCCCGGTTTTTCATGGTAGACTATGATTTGAACATATGCGCAATATTTCCAACAATTTCAAATGTGTGCCAAGCAAAGACTTTGGACAGCATGTGCATCCGCACAGTCTGTCCAAAGTCTTCACTGTGTGCCCTATAGATAGATAAAATCATTTTTAGACGGGCAATCTTCTTTCTGTGGCTATCAAGACAACGCAATGTTTGCAACTGAAGATATATCAATTATTGGAAATGTCACACATAGGCTCATTTAAAGCATTTTCATGGTATATGAACAATCTTGAGCTTCTCAAATTTGGTAATGAAAAATAAATGAACGTTTTCGAAACGTTTTTCGCGATATTTTGATTCATACATATATTGTTGGGTGACAGGGCGTGGCATTTATTCATTTCGAGTTCTTGAATGGCATCTCCTTCTTAACCGCTAGGCCAATTTCAATGAAAATTTGTCAGAATGTTCCTTGGATTACCATTCATAAAATTCGTCTGGGAATTCTAATAAGCTCATTATTAAGGCAAAGCGGGAGATTTTTTTCCTTTTCAGCTCATTTAATGACATCTGCTCCTTTAGTATTTTAGCCATGAACTTTTTCGCCAGAATGATCACTGTATAACATCCACTGGACATTTAAATTATAGCCCTCTTGTTTCCATTTTTGATGACTTTGAACAACAAAGCGTATTTGCATTAGCCCCTACAGTTATTAAACTCTATTCGTGTACTTCAACAGAGAACACTAGGAACCCATTATTGTAAATGCAAAGTTTGAAAGTTCAATTACGCTCTAATTGTTTACATAATCTATAAACCTATCCCTTATAATTAGACTAACGAGTATATCAAACAAATCATAATCCTTTCCAGGAATCAATACGTGCGAATTTTACGAGGTTAAATATTACGTTTACATACAGTAAGTATAATCGTAAATTTGGCATTAACCTGGATCAAAACGATTCTACATCGCTCACACAGCACTCTATTCACTCATTCCAAAAACTCACTCAAATCACTAAAAAAAAAACGCTCCGAAATCGTAAAGAACAATTCTAAATCAATCAAAACGATTTAGATTTCATAGAAATTTATCAAATTCTTCTACAATTGTTTAGGCTGGTGTGGATTCCAAAGCCTCAGATTGATTCGTGAGGACACTCAAATACGTAAAAATGTAGATTCTTAAAAGGGAGGTAATAAATATTCAAATTTCGTCCAAGTAAGACGAAATAAGCCATATCTTATTACCCCCGTCCCTTAGTTTTTATTCAAAACTCGCCCCACAAATTCAATAAATATAATTCCAAAATTATTAAACTTTTCAATTTCACAATGTTTCTGACTGGAACCGTACTTTAATTGCTCAATAAAACGGTAGTAATGAAATATAGTTGAAAAACTAGGTATTGCCTGCATTGAGCCTATTCCAGTAGACACTTTTAGTATTAAGAACATAAATTTGAAATGCCTATAGATGGCTATTTAGATAACAGTCCCCCATCTGAATGAAGGAAAATCTAGTGCAAAACCGAACTTAATTGAGATACCGCCGACAATTTTTTTTCAAGATATGAAACAAGATACTTTTTGAAACACAATGCCCCCGGAACAGCATTTTTTTTTTCAAAATGTGGACATTCACAGATGACATGACCTTGTTACATGACTTGAACTCGACACCTTCGGATACACATCACTGACATCTTTCATCATGTCAAATATGAGCTTGTATTTTATCTCGAATATGCTAGAATAAAAAGAAACTGTTCAGTTTTAACGTAAAGAATAAAAGAAGTTTGACCTTGACAGATGACATTGAACTGGTCTCTCGACCTTGACCTTGGTATCTACAGATGTACATTATTGGCATCTATCATCATGCAAAATCTTAGGCTTGAAAAAGAATATACTGGCAATATAAAGCTTCCTGAATATACTGGCAATATTAGTGTTTTTTTTTTTGGATTATTTTTTTAAGGTAGTGGAACCGTAATAGTTCCGAAACATTTTGAACCATAATTGGCAAGCTTTCTAATGTGCCCACGTTCTTATATATACTTATATACAGGATGTTACATAAACAATGTCTTATTCTAAACCATTATGGTTCATTCGGAACACCACTCGGCCAATCGCACGATCAACCTCGAATGTACTTAGACGGACTTTTTTTAAAAATTACGGGAAACCCTTAGAAACTGTACGATTTTGTTACATACCCACCCGCCTTACATACATCCGAAGTCTCTTGCAGTTCACGGAAATGACCGAGTGATGTTCCGAATGCTTGTGTAAACATTCATCTGTACAGCAGCAGACAGAATTAATTGTTAATTGAAATATGATTTGTTGTAGTGCCTATAATGGTTTCAACCCTGTTTGACGTCAATCTTTTTGAGAAACGTTCACCATGGCGTCAATTTTAAGCAATACTGGCATCAGGTCTTAACTTGTTTTATAAATTCACCGTGTCTCCTTGCAAATTGAGTGCCTATTATTCTGTGCTGATAACAATCTTAAATTCTTCTACATTTTATCGTCAATGGTTGTATACCATATCGTTCTTGAAAGTAACCCCCGGAAAAAAACAGGTCAAAAGAGCTCGAATCAGACAGTTGTGGCGACCTTTGCTAATTAGTCTTGAGAGAGATACAATTTCTAAAGCTTGGGGGTCAGCCTTTTGCAGTAATTCTTCCTTGTAGAATTATATACATTGTACATAGTATGTAATAGTAAACTCACGTATTCTATAATCAATCAGATACTATTAGCACTTACAGTGTTTGATCTCAACATATTCATGCATGCGCATTGCTTTTAAAGTCTGAAGACTAGATTGACGCGTCTGTCACAATTTCCTGATCCGAGTCTATTGACGCATTTTCCTTTTGTGGTAACCTTCAAGAATAGATGGGATACAGCCTTTCACCAGCAAATTCATACGAGCTTAAGAGGTCATCAAGAGAGAGAGAGAGAGAGAAATAGCCACTCTATTTGCCAGGACACTGATTAATGTTATTGGTAATTCAAGATAAAGAAATGACGTCGTCATAGCCAAAAATCGACGGCATGTTGAAAATCCCGAAAGGGTTATCGTCAAACAGGATGGACACTATTTAAGTCACTACATTAAATCATATATCATTCAAAATTTTATTCTTTTTGCAAAACAGATGGATAATTGCACAAGTTATCTGATAAGTTTTACCTGAACCGTCAGAATAAGGACTAATAGCGAATGCCCAGTTTCCAGCACAAGAGTTTCAAAATAATGACATCATGTCTCTTTATTTCTTTAATGCTTTTTGGTAGTTTATCCAGAAATAACGGTATATTACCTACTTGATAATCTTGCCACAAAGGCAGTGAAATTATCAAAAACTTATACTCTGCTTTTGTGCTTTTCATCCTTTCCGACGTCATCTATGTGGGGCAAAATAAATTACGTCACAGTGAACTTTGCACAGCGATCACGTGCGAAATGACGCACTTAACGAAAATATGTCATAGAAATTTCACATTTTGTCTATTTTTTGCATTAAAGAAATATAATAATCGTTTGTTTTTCTAGTAAGATCGATTAATATTTCATTTCGTGAACAACAAAAGCTATATTTCACTCTTGTGAAAATATAAATTTTGTTGCTCACCCAATGAAATATAAATCGATCTTACACTAAAACAAACTATTATCCTCTACGCCATGATGACATGTATATAGAGACTTGTCGACATGACAGGCATGAAGACGTGTTACTATTTATATACAATTTTACGACAGGATAATATTCATTCGGAACACCACTTTGCTAATCTAACGATCAACCTCGGATGTACATAGACGGACTATTTTTTAGAAATTACGGGAAAACCTTGGAAGAACTCGATGACGTCAGTTAAAATGGCGTTAGCCCTCGAAACTGTGAGTGAAAACATTCGACGTCGTCAACGCCACTCGTTTAAGTCACCGACGTGAATTCATCGAATTCTTATATTAATATCTTTAGATCCTTAAATTACGGATGAAAAAATCTTAATTTTTGAGAATGATTCGTCATTCTCAAAAATTAAGATTTTCAGCCGTTATTTATGTAAAAAATATAAATCTACAGTGCTAGTTTTTCTTACACTGTTTCCGCCTAACAAAATGCACGATTTCGTTACATACCCATCCGCCTTACATACATCCGAGGTACGTTGTAGTTTACGGAAATGGCCGAGTGATGTTCCGAATGGATAATATTAGCATGTTGTAACGAACACGGAATGACCTTAGCTGATTCTTAAACCTTGCCAACAGTGGATAATGCTGTATCTGCTCACAGTCCATTTATAGATATCTTGAACTTGAGTGATAATTGAATCGATAGTCATTAAAGCCCGTCTTCAATCAACTTCCAAATGCATTTAAGGTATTCCTAGTGTGAAGATCGGAATTAAATCGGTTAATGTCGGCTATTTCCGCCTATCAAAGCGCGTCGTTTTGCACGTAGGTTAGATGACGTCAAAATCATCGACGTTCCCGCTAAAAATGACGTCCAGTTATATAAACTCAATTGAAATTTGATTAGATTTATCTAAATATATAAATTTCATTACTTTGTTTGTTTTGAATGACTTTTTCCGTCCTGTTACAAAATGTTTATCCATACAAAAAATACCTCGAACCATCAAAATAAATTGCAGGTTATTGTCTTTCTTTCAGCGTACCAACCAAAGGACTGCCGGAAGTCACACCCCCGGAAACCGATTTACCGGAAAATTAAATAACAAAAATTTTTACGCTAATAAACGAAACACATTATCTTTGTTTTTACTTAAGGCATTTAAACGAAACTTTAATTCATACATGTAAACCATTAAAAGAGCAACCCATATTATCAAGGAAGATGCCTATATATATTTTTGTACAGATTATGTTCCTTTTCAGTCAATTTTTTTAACCCGGCGAACGATTATACGAACAGAAACATTTTTTTATTATGCCAAAATACATCACGATTAAAAACAAAATATTCGGCGTGATGTAGACATCAAGCAACCTAAAAAGGGACCGAATATGTCTATTTGCAAAATATTCCAGTTACCAAACGAGTGTCGTAAACAAAGCAACGATCGATCTCATACACACGGAGAGTTTTCATTCATACTCCAGTTAATGAGTTAATTTATAATGAAAGTAAAATCCATGCTGAGAAAACATTGCTTCCCTATAATGTAATAGTCTTTTTCTTTAAAAGAAATAATTTACATTTTCTTTCTAAAAAAAAACCCCAACTTTTTTCATGAATTCTTGTGATTATTTCAAAGGCAATTGGACATACTTTGTAGTCTAGACACTTAAGATTTAGAATAAGTGAATGTAAGTAATAATTTAAGCACAATGGTGATTTTTCCAGCATTTTTCGAAGATAATCAATGGCCTTAAAAAATTTAATTTACTTTGTGAGTTTGGTAATGACTTGAGTGTGATCATAGAGTTGTAAACGTAATTTTGTTTAAAAATGAGTTCTTCTTTATTTCAAGGGCGCATAACTCTTGGTCAATTTTCTCTATTTTTCCACGGTGAATATTTTTCATACCTTTAGCTTAAAATCCCGAAGTATTGTAGTAGTTTTTGAAAAGGGCATTTGCTTTGCCCCATCAATACTTTTTGAAAAAGAGGAGTTTCTTTGAAAGTGTCTGCACTAAGAATGCATTACAAAATGACGCCTTTTTTTGTTCCCGGCTTCAACTATTGGTCAACTATGCGTTATTTGATTAAAATTATTTCTTCAAAACTATCTTTTTGTAACATACAACATTTCTGCCAAATATATTACATACAATATTCCCCATGGTTACACACAGTTAGTTGCACAGTCAACATTTTAAGTTAACCCCTTCCTATCTTATGGTCGATTTTTCAATATTTTTTAAACAGGACGGTGAAAATCATTTAATTTTCAGATACAATAGAGGAATAACATGTAGTTTTAGTTTTTAGTATAATTTTCACATTCTCTTTACCCTTGCTTCACACACGGAATACCTTAACTTTCTGTGACCCTTTGTGTTTATATAACCGAGGCTGAACCATCTCATGGGTCGATCGATTTGACTCAAACAATTTCTTGTTAAACATTTGGACATTATCACATTTGGCCTAAACTAGTTAACGCTAAAATTTGCGTTTTCACTAAAAGGTAAAACATGAGCGGAAGAGTAGATAATTTTGATTGCATTCAGTTTAGTTCTCTTTAATTATATTCATCGCATGATTGAATCAAGTTAGGCAATGCTAGACAAATTTGGACATATACACCGAAAACTTGATACTTTGTTCATTCTGCTGGAAATTAATATTTAAATAAGGTGGAGCATTTGAGATTCAACATTTCGATTTTTTTACTATGATTAGCAGGGCTATTATCTCTTATGATTAACAATTAAGTCAACAGGGGTGATCTTAAAAAATATGAATTCAAAAATCTGCCGTCAAATATTTGAGAGCCGAGAAGACGCCATACTGACGGAAGTACAGCTAATGTCAGAATATGTGTTTCTTTGGGCAAGAAGATTAAATGGTCAAATTATGAGCGATTTTGGATTAAAGGAATCAGTGCCAATCACGGAATTTAAATTGCGTAATTAATCCAACATGGTAGACGAATTTGGACATCATATTAAAAACAACTTGACCTTGGAAAACAAAACAACATGCATGACTTACTTGGAGGGCAATAATTTATTCATTTAAAGTGACAAATAGGATTGGATTTTAAATACTTTCCCTTCTCGTGGTATTTAAGGAATATTCCTCCAGTACAAAGAGTTTTGCTGGCCAGTATAGACTAAGATCAGTTTGTATAGGCGTGCAGTTTTACCCTAGCTTTTACAGCTTTCAATTTGTTATTGCAAATAAGAGCTTGAGCAAGTTTGCACGATATGTGATATAATAACAATTTTTTGGAAACAAATTTATTTTTAGCTAGATAACGGTTAAATGATTAATATACGTATTAGATTAATTTGGATTAATTTTAAGTACATGTAGATTATGCACTGAGTATTAAAATAGAGTTAATGTTTTTAAACTTCGTAACATTTGAAGGTAGGAGAAGAACATAATAGATAGCTAACGAACGTAATATTCTGCTAATGGACTGCTGTTGGAATAACCTGTGAAAAGGTAGATGCAACATGCTATTTAAGAAATACATCGATACGACTGAGATTTGATTGTTTAAACAATAACTGTGAACTTAGACTTCCTGGTGTCCGGCCAGCCTTTCTGTCATAAAGTACAGAGAAAATTTGACAAGGAATTAGTGAATTTTGTTGTGATTTTTGAGTCATTAGATTTGCTCTAGATTTTGAAGTTTTCGGAACCAATATAGACGTGTTAGAGAAACACAAAAAGACCATCAAACATGGAGTATGAAAGGAGAATTTCTGTGACAATACTTACATTAGCTTTATTTTTAGTTGCAATACCAACACGCGTTCAATCCAAAAACATATCATATGCGAAGGCTTTACACACGGCACTGTTAACTGGTTACAACAAAGACGTTCGACCAAATTTAAACCAGTCAGCGCCGGTCACAGTGTCTATTCTTCCTTACATTAGATCTATACAAGACCTGGACGAAATCACAGGAGAATTGTCATTTACCGGTGCGTTAGCTATTAATTGGAATGACATCAGTTTCGAATGGGACCCTACTATTTATGGCGACATAGACAAAATATATGTTGCTTATGACAGTGTTTGGGTACCGGAGATCATTCTTACGACTACGGCTGATGATTCAGATACCCTAGCAAAGAAATGGCAGAAGGTTAAATATCTTAATGACGGTGAAGCGTCGTTTGTAATTGGTGGTCGCATAAGTGCTGCATGTAATGTTGACGTGGAGAAATATCCCTTTGACAAACAATCTTGTCGAGTTAGATTTACGGCTTGGGGTTACGACTACACGGATGTAAATCTAACAGGGTATTCGTCGGAGGCCGACTTATCACAATATACACATAACTCAGTTTGGGACCTTTATAAAACTGAAGTAACATCTTACGTTCTTGATGGCTGGTCTTATCTAGATATCGTTTTCCATATGAAGCGCAAGGCAAGCTTTACAATTATTAACCTGTTAGCTCCATTGTTTCTCCTCAGCATCTTGAACGTGCTCGTGTTTATCCTGGTTCCTGACTCAGGAGAAAGGATTTCCTTCACGATCACGGTATTGCTAGCTATTGCTGTCTTTATGACGATAACCAGTGATGCTTTGCCTCCAACTTCAGATCCAGTCCCGATTATCACATACAAATTGATGGTCGACGTTGTTTTGAGTGGAACAATATCATTCATCGCCGTTCTCAACCTGCGTCTCTTCCACAAGGATGAAAGTATTCCAGTTCCTAGACGCTTGCAATCTATTTATCGATTTTTCACAAGACAGAAGAAGAGTTCGCCCAGGAATTCAAGGGTAGGAATCGTAGTTGAAGTTGCGCCACATAAAGACAAAGATGCTGAAGCAATGACATCTGATAACGACCCGGATGATGTCACATGGAAGGATATCAGCTATATGGTTGATTTTATATGTCTCTGTGGCTTTTCTTTTGCGTCAATTTTCTCATTTAGTATATTTATAATCGTTGTAAGTACTTAGCGACACGGATTTATAAAATATGAATTAACTGGTTTCATTGACTGCCGTTTTCGGCGCTTAAATGTGAAATTAAAGGACAAAAGAAGCGTATTCAATATTTATAGAGTACAGAAGATAGGCTTTCTACACAAATCCGAGTTTTCTATGCCTCCTTGACATTACATCGCAGTAAATGTACTGAACAGCTTTGAAAACGCAGCATGTATATTTCACGTATGTCCCGTAAAATGTTGACATTGGTTAATTGTTTGATTGATTGATTGATTGAATGAATGAAGTTTAACGCCATTTTCAACATTTTTTCAGTTATATCGCGGATGTTGGAGCTCCTCACGATGGGTTCCTAGTATTTCTCTCGCCAGTTCCACCATCGCATCCTTTCATAGCCTCCAGCTGCTATCTCACATAGGCCTACTATTATCAGCCCATTGGTGAGAGACAAATAGTCGAAAAGAATGAGTGCCGCCGTCGGGGATCGAACCCGGAGTGGACATTGGTTAATGTATGAATGGTTGTTGTTATCACACGAGACCCAGGCATAGGCATGATTAACACATTGGGAAACTGTCGACTTTCATGAACAAATGAGGTTCACTTCATGTTAACCTGTTCATCCATTGCTTTCGCACAGTTTAACATTACAGCAGCAAACAGAATTCTACGCTCTCAAAATGAAATGAGGGGTACTCAAACACAAAATGATTATCTAAGATTTTGCGAGCATTTGTCAACAGCTGATCCTTATCTTATCGCACTCACCCAACTTTGCTTTCGTCCTAAAACCAAATCAGCGTCAAATAACCAAGGCTAACTAGTACCATGACGTCGTTTCACGTCTCGTTGTAGGCAGAAAAATCGGAGACGCGCTTACTTACTACTTACGTTTCTAATCGTCCTGAAGCATAAACGCCAATTTATACATAACATGACAGTGAAATTGGGGCAAACTAAAGTTTTTTGTCTTATCATTACGTTACGCGAAAGATACATTTTTTGACATAAAACAAATTTCTTTATTTAATTTTGAAGATGAGTTCACAATAAAAATTCATTTTTTATCTAGCCTTTATTAAGAAGCTGTGTTTTTCTCTCGAAAACGTTTTCTCTTTTGTACATAAATATTTCATCAGTGCGTAGCTAATTCCCTCTTTTTATCGGTATAATTTTTACAATGAAATTTTGATATGAGTATTTTCATGTGGCCCGAAACGAAAAAAGGACCGTCTATGAACTCCGTAACATAAGAATATATGTGAACCGTCACACGAAAGGGGACCATCTCGGGACTCTGTAAATTGAATATTTGAAAAAGAGATTGGGTCAAGTAAAAGTCAATCAGAGGTTGCATTTCAAAAATTCTTTCATTGGAAGGTAAATTGATCATTCTAGATTCAGAAAATAAGCAAATTGCGAAAGGGTCGACCCTAGTCAGTCTGCGCAATCAGCGCAATTAGACTAGGAGCGACACGCAACGCACTACCGAGATGGTCCCTTTTCGCGTGACGGGTCACATATTTAAAAATGATTGGGTCAAATACAGATTAATTGGAGGTCGCCTTTCAAAAGATCTTTCACCGGAAGGAAGAATGGCCATTTTAGATTCAGAAAACAAGTACAGCGCAAAAAGTCGACCCTATTCAGGCTGTGTTTACTGACTAGGATGGACACTTTCTGCTCTTCAAAGATGGTCCCTTTTTGCCTGACGGGTTACATATGTCAACCGTCATGCGAAAAGGGACCATCTTGGAATTCTGTAAGATAAATAATTGAATTAGAGATTGGTTCTAGTGCATGCCAACCAGAGGTTGCATTTTACAATCTCTTTCAGAGAAAGTTAGATAGGCCAATTAGCAAAACGCGAAAAGTTTCGATCCTAGTCAGTCTATGCAGTACGCCGGTCTGACAAGTGCCGACACTTAACGCGGTACCAAGATGGTCCCTTTTCACGTGACGGGTTACACATATACGTTGTTAAGAGATGAGGTAATTTTTCACCAATACGGGTATTTCATTTTTTCTTTTGTTCAATTTTCAACTTTCATGTTAATGATTTATTAAATGTTAATGTTAAAAGTGTTTTCATTCTTTAAGTATCTTTTTGTTTTGATTTCTCAATCATTCGAAAGGGGACCATCTCGGGACTCTGTAAAAAGAATATTTGAAAAAAACGATTGGGTCAGGCATAAGCATAAGTCAACCATAAGTCAAAGGTTCTTTCACTGGAAGGTAGGTTGATCATTCTAGATTCAGAAAATAAGCACATTGCAAAAGGGTCGACCCAAGTCAGTTTGCACAATCAGCGCAATCTGACTGGGGTCGACACTCAGAGCACTACCGAGATGGTCCCTTTTCGCGTGACGGTTCACATATTTAAAAATGATTGGGTCAAATGCAGGTTAATTGGAGGTCAAAAGCGTAGTGTTTCCATTCTTTTAGTTTATTTTTGTTTTGGTTTCTCAATCATTCGAATGTTCAAACTCAAAAGAATATCATTTATGACTGAGTGAGTTCTAACAATATCGCATATGCGTCTAATAAGATTCGGATAAACCTGTGCATCTGCACAGTCATCTTGTCTAACCAAGGGTTACGATCGTTTTACTTATTGAGAAGAAGCTATCGATTCGAAGCTCATTGACTCAAGAAGAGGCTGCACAGTCTGGTCAATGTATAATGTAGATTTCTTTTTGCACAAAGCTTATTGGAAAAATAATCTTTTAAAACTGATTTGTTGTCTGAATTGTATAAAATAGAGTTGCTTCTACTCTGATTTAAAACATTTACAATGAAAAAAAAGCAAAATGTCAGAGTTAATAAGCATCAGCCCTGCGGTCAGGATCACCAAACGGTGCAAACAGTTTTCTAATTGAACCCCGCTTTGCACGTGCATCTGCGTGCAAAGCGGGGTATAATTGGAACACTGTTTGCACCGTTTGGTGATACTGAACACAGGACTGATTTAGGTGGAGTCTTTTAAATGGTCAATCGATTTTTTAATTGATTGAAGCGGCATTTGATAAGATGTCACAAAGTAGTAGTACACCAAACCCTAGATTAAACAACCATTTTCCTACTCCTACGAGAATTTACTCAAATTTCACCCTCAGATTAAAGCTGAAATTATGCTTTAATAGTACGTTACAAACATGAAAACAATGGATATCATTTGTAAGATGTTATTTGTACCATCTCTTGTACATTTGAGATAAAAATTGAAGTTGAAGTTTGGATAAATTCTCCCGATATTAAAAAATCAAAGTACTGAAAGTACTGATAAGTTGGAATGCGTTCGAGATACGGTGACCTCAAGCTACTAGCGAAGCTGACGCCTCCCGCCCACCACAGGTGATCACACAATACGTCTCGTCTTTGGACGGGCGTACATAAATCAATGTATTTCAACAGCGAATGACGCTTAAACCCCTGCATCGCTATGCAGGCCTGAATCTGATGAAAAAAAATTATACCAAGAGGGCCAGAATTGCCCTAAACCGCTCACCTAAATTCGATTGGTCCAGTGGATCTTATCCAAGAAACTTTCTGGCAAAGATTCATTCAAAATTGCCTAATTGTTGAAGAGGTCATCGAAGGAACATTCTTGTAAAGTTTCATTGAGATCTTCCCAGTGGTTCAGGAGGAGATGTCGTTCAAAGATTTTGGGCTAAAAATAAGCCCCGCCCTGCCATACCCATATTTATTGGCCAATTAGAATATAGCGACAATTTTGAAAAGGGTCACCCAGGGAACATTCTGGCAAAATTTCATTGAAATTTGCCTAGCGGTTTAGGAGAAGAAGAAGTTTTAAGAAATGTGACGACACACGACGGACGACGGAGTCAGGGTGATTCTTAAGCCCCCCTTGAGCACGTTGTGGTAAGGTGAGCTAAAAAGGAAATAAATGATACGGATCATACATGCGACTAATGGACGCATAAGCGACCTTATACACTCAAAACAGTTTTTATATTATTTTTCAATAAACTTCTGCCCCATTTGAGTTATCAATTACATTTTTAATTAGAAGTGTCGCAAAGTGGAGCTCAACAGGTGATTTTTCCATGATGAAAAGCTATTTTCACAGGGAAGTCTTTTACTTCATGAGTTGGAATCTCAAGACAATTTTTGGACGAAGTTCAAATGTGATTTCGACCTTTGTGACTCCAATATTGGGCACATTCTCGGGTCATTGACAACGTTTGTGTCAAGTTTTATGATTTGGGTCAATTGGTTATTCAGTTAGAGTGAAAACTGTTAATTGTTAAAATTTACTGATGCCCGTGACATGTATGACCCCGAAACAATAGCGCATTTCTTTGGGTCATAGGCATTATTTGTGTAAAGTTTCGTTAATGTAGGTCAATTGCTTCTCCGTTTATCTAGCGGAAAGCAAAGGGTCAATGGACTGAGAGACAGACATGATGAAATCAATATAATTATGTTCCTCTTCTTCTGAGTTGGGGGTACAGTTAATAACATCGTGAAATTGATAAGGTGAACGATTTTGGAATGATTTAAGCATGATGTTGAATGAGTGAGCGGAGCGAGTTTTGAGTGAAATTTAATGGAGGGAATCCAATGTCGCTTATTTTTGTTCAGGATAAACAAAATTAGCGATATACAAACCTATATAAAATATGCATAAAAGTTCAATCAATAGCTTTCTATTTCGCCAAGAAAAATCAGACGCTCTAAATTTCATTTATGTCAGTGAAATCGCGATTTTGTTCTTGCTTGATTCATTTTGAATGTACATGTTGATCTTATTTTTTTAATAACTTTGAGCGTTTTTGAATGGCTTGAGTGAGTGTTTGGAATGAATGAACGGAGCGCTGAGCGAGCGATTAAGAATGTTTTTATTGAGATGAATATCAATTTCACGATGTAACTAACTGTATCATGGTGCTCTTAAACATGTTGATGTGTAAGAATGTGAAGAAAACAAGTTGAACTAGTGGGTTTGTTTCAAATGGCAAATTGTCTAGGTGTTGGAGTGCAATTGGGCAAAGATATTCATAATTCAATTAAATATGTGGTGACAAGGGTTTAATGGATGAGTCTTGGGTTTTTACAATAAAACATTTATGTAGATAACTGCAATATGACGGAAAACAAACGACAATATGTTGCAAAAATATTTATTAACTTTAAAAGTGTATTATCACTTTAAGAAAAGGTATTTATTTCGTAGCTTAGACAGAAATTTACAATATAACACCTTGTCAAAAGTTAAATGTGTAATAAGGTCGTTCAGAAAGAGAAACTATACCTTTAAAAGAAGCTATAACATACTTCTACGAAAAACAGGTCGCGACCTTACCAAATAAGCAGATCACGTGATTGGTCTGATCTATTGCACAATACTGAGAAAACAGAACGCGACATTACCAAATAAGCAGATCACGTGATTTGCTAGTGCTAATTGTCAATTGCTGACCTTATTGGACTTGACTTATCACATGATTTCCAAATATAGTAATACAAACTTGTGATACTAATATATTCGTACGCAACTTTCAATAAATATCGTTTAAAACATGAATAAGCGTGTTAATAATATACACGAAGTGATGGTTGTGTAATTGTATAGCAATATTACTTTTTGATGAAATAAACTGTATGTCTTTGTCAAGTTGAGATATGCAAAATAGGCCGAAGTGTATTCACATCCTGTTCACGTGATATGTGTTCTCAAAAAACCCGAAATGAAATTATCTTGTGTTCATTTTGCGGTTTTGTTAAATCTAAGTTGGAATTGCTCCGCATTCCAACTTAAAAAGTTAAATAATCTTAGGGCTCACTATTTAGAGTAAAAAAATAATTTGTGTTTCAAACGTAAGTTAACATGACGTCACATATATCAATACGACGCTGACTAAACAAAGGAGGCGAAATCTAGATTAAACCTGACATTTTATACTTTAGATAACGAAACAAGTTTCACTCTATTTGTTAACAAAATATTACAGGCCATTAGATTTCAACAAATTATCGGAAACTATTGAGGAGACTTGCTTTTCTTCGTGCGTTATATAACTGAAGTACCGCCAGAAGTCGATTTACCCAAATAAAAATGGACACTAATTACTTCACTTACGTCCGAGACATTGGCAAGTTAACGAAAAAAGTCCTAATGACGAAATTGAGGCTAGAGAAAAAGGATAAAAAGAAGTCTTTTATATGCATCGACCACAGCCTGGAAGGTGATCTGATCAAACTAGACCAATGATAGGCGATTATCGCAAATGCGAAACCGTTCACCTAAAACTTAAATGTCAGCGACGCGTTGTCAATTAAAAAATCCATGAAAAATTCCATTGCCAACGCTGTGCAGGGATGATTTTACAGTAGCCCAAATACACAAGAACAGTCGCCGATTGTTTTAAAGTCTTTTCGTACAGTGCACAGGATCGGAAAATTGACATTCATTCCCTTCAAAATCATTCTAAATCACTCGCTCATCGCTAAATCATTATTATCATACTACCCACGCAATCAATCAAATGAATTGATTTTTTTTTCTGAAACGTTCAAAGAATCATTGAAACTTTTTGGCGACTTCATTCAAATTAAAACAAATCATTCCTTGTTGGTATTGGTTTGAATCCGTCCGTTTGAAGACATATATGTTATTGAATGAGTGATCATTGAATACCGAATTTATTGAATGAGTCATCTAAAACAGATAACAAGATACCAAAGAGGACCTGTATCGCTCCACTGACTTTAACAATTTCATTTAATAAAGCATACTTTAAATACAATAATACAATACAATATCATTTTATTGTAGATACAGGCCACCGGTCCAGAATACAACATTTTGCACAAAAGTACAAATTGAAACTGCAATATTACTAGCGCCACATTTGGTTTATCTATTAATGATTTTATTACACAGTTTAGCGGTATATAATGCTTAATTTCTTACAGTATTAAAGTCAGTGCTACACATAAATTCATTGAAAGCTGTACGATCTGTCCGACCATTATACCAACCAAATAAATTATGAACTCTAATAGCTTTGAATTGGTCGCCTTGAAAAAGAGCATGAAATTCGTCTTCACTAACAAAAATGTATGTCTTTATTTATAAAACAGTGCAAACAGATGCGATCCTCCCTATTAATGATAAAATGTCTTCCTAACTCTATTTTTAATTTGAAATTTGAACAACGGGAACATGCTAGCGCTTTGCGATGCTTAAATGGAATGTCGATCGTTAAGTACTTTTTAATGAATACATTAAAAATCCGAAATCTCTTATGACCTATTTTAGAATGATTAACTGGTTCTAGTCCACATTGCACCAAAATACTCAATCACAATGAACCAGTGCCCTCTAGGAGATGTCGTTCCAATATTTCGGGCTCAAAATAGGCCCCGCCCCTTCCACGCCCATATTTATGGACCTATCAAAATTTCTTGAACAATTCAAGTAAAGGGTCATCAAAAGAACATCCATGCCAAGTTTCATTGAAATTGGCCCGATGGTTTGGGAGGAGAAGATTCTTTTTTAAAGATTTCAAAGTGAACAAGTGCCCCGCCCTGCCACCCCACCTATTTGGGGGTCAATCGAATTTTTCGATAGATTCAAGAAGAGGGTCACCCAAGGATCATTTCTACCAAGTTTCGTTAGAATCCGCCCATGGGTTTGGGAGGAGAATATGTTTAAAGAAGAAGTTAATGCACGGACGGACGCACGGACGAACGGACGGACGCACGCACGCACGACGGACAGTCCGCCATGACAATAGCATTTAACATGTAACGCCATTTTGCGAAATGACGTCAGCAAATCCAATATGACGTCATTTTCACAATGAAAAAATATTACGTTGATATCCGTTTTTAGCTCATTTGCAGTTATTCAATAAGTGCAAGAACACCCGTGTAATATCAAAAATATTTAAGTGGATTTTTCACTCTCGCGAAGTAGGTCATATAATGAACACTTAATTTTCATAGAAAAGTGCGCAGATATTAATTTAAAGTCAGAAAATGAAAAATTGATAATTTCGTTCTAGTTGGACGGAATTAACAATATTGATTTTCCTCCCTTTCATTTCATTCAAAATCGTTCATCTTCCATTCCTAAATCATTCCAAAACCATTCAACTTGTCAATTGCATGTTGTTAACAGCAATCTTGATACACCGGTGTTCGGACTAGGTAAGAGCAAGTAAAATACTTGTGACAAAAGACTCAAATGTGATTATGTCTTAAGACAAAATCCTCATCGGCGCCATAAGTTTAATCCAATCCTCGTTATAAAGTTATTTTTCTTCTACAATCGGATTGTACACACCCCTTGAATTAAATTCTAAGCGGATTGAACTTGAAACTCTCGTTTAGTAATTCGTGTTTGTGTCATATAACACTATCGTGATCAAGTGGGTGATATTACTCACGGTCATTGGCTGATTAATCCTGATCGACGGGATTTAAAACTGCACTGCGTTCAGGGTTACAAAACTTCTAATTTTTTTAGATTTTATATCCCGCGATGCGCACAAGTGCAAATGCGTTCTCCGAAATAATTTCAAATCCGTTCATAGCACATTTTATCTGGATGACCTCCTGTTTAAACATTTTTTTCGTCATATTTGTATGACTTATGTGAAAAAAGATTAAACCATACAGTTGGCAGATGTGTTTTCTAACAACAACAACCAAAAACAAGAGTTAAAGTCATATTCCGGAGTCAAGGGGTCTAACTCGACTCTTTTTCCTACGTTAGGAACATGCCAGAGTATAAACCCTTGGCTTGTGAATGGAAAACGCTCTTTTCTGACAGGTGGCTTACACATTACCATATTCGACTGCCCCGGCCATCACTCATGGCGACCAAGCTCGATTGATTGGATCGGCAGTGGCATAAGGTATTTCAGGTATTGAAAGCATGACAGTTTTTTAAACAGCAGAGATTTATACATGTTTAATATGTGGTATTTTTGACATATTTCAACACAATAGATTCAGTCAGTTGCAGCTTAAAAAATAAATAAACAAAATAAAATCTTGTATGCTTTTCAATGGTTTATCGAGAAATAACGGTAAATTATCACTTGATAAGCTCACCGCCCTACCAGAAAATTATCACAGCTGATACCAAGCTCTCGTTCATTTCACCCTTTCTGGCGTTTTCTTAGCTGAGCGTCATACGTGACGTCATCGTAAACTTTACATAGCAATCACGCATTAATGACACACTTTAAGAAAATTTCTCGTAATATTTTCACATTTTGTCTCATTTTCACATTAAAGAAAAAGGAAAAAAATCGTTTTTCGAGTAAGATCGATTATTATTTCATTTCGTGAAACACAAAAGCAATATTTTCACGAGTGGCGGAACCACTCGTGAAAATACTGCTTTGTTATGCACTCAATTAAATTTGAATCGATCCTACACTGAAACAGACGATGATCCTCTATTTGACCTAGCCGATACAAGTTGCAGTCTGATCTTAGCATACACTGCCTTCGTCTACGTATTCATAAAGCAAAACAAAACAAACAAAAAAAAAAATAGCATATTAGTGGAAAGGTTGAACAAGAGGCTTAAGAGGGCCAGAAATGCTCCGCTGGTACTTAACGCTCTGTAGATGTATGAAAATTCATGATAATTCCATTAAAAGTACTCAACTTATATATAACCTACTAGTGTTTGTATAATAATCAAAGGCTAGGGTAGGATAATGACAAAAATTATATTGCAACCATGATATTTTACAGAAAAGTCCCTTTTCCCTGATTCAGAATCATACTTCTTAGCAGTTTCAAGGTGTGAATAATGACATGAGAAACATTTTGTGAAAAAATCCATGAAATCTACCAATAAATGTACAAGATGGGATAATTAGAAATGTTGCATCACAAGGGCTTTCTTCCCATGACATAGCAATATATCAATCACCGAGAGAGGCCGGTCTATCTAAATAACAATCTTAACAATATACGTGAATGTGGACATGTGCCACACAGCGATGTTGTTTGACTAGGAATTAATACATTATCTGATGGTATGGCTATAAGTTGATGAATCACTTTTTACAAAATAACCACTTTGTTAGAATGTCGTCTTTGTTGCAGAGAGTCACAGAAAAGATTATTTAGCATTGTTGTTACACTGCTTTTTCTACTGTAATCGCCAGTAACGTATCTTACCGCGCGGCGTTGAACTTGTTCTAGTTTGTCAATAATATGTCTTGGATGAGGGTCCCAAACAGATGAAGAATATCCCAGGATGGGTCTTACAAGTGACCTGTAGCACTTTTCTTTTATTGCTGATGAACAGATTGGTGTATTCCTTCTAATGAATCCCAAAGTATTGTTGGCTTTTTAACAAGTGAGATCTTTATGCCTATTCCAATTGAGATCTGAGGAGATGGTGACACCAAGATAATTAGCCGCTTTCACTATTGATAATGTTTTCCCATGGATTTTGTTTGTTGATCATATGGGTGTTCTTTTATTGGTGATTTTAATTACTTCACATTTATCTGGGTTTAAATGCATTAACCTATGGTTCTCCCACTCCTGTAATTTGTTTAGATCTTCCAGTAGTATGTGTGTGTCTTCTTTTGTGTGGATAATTCTATACAACTGACAGTCATCTGCAAAGATTCGTGGTTTTGATGACACACATTCAGTCATATCGTTTATAAAGACGAGAAAAAGAAGTGGCCCTCACACAATGCCCTGTGGCACTCCAGATGCAACAACTGCATTTGAAGAATGTTTCCCTTTGAGTACAACAGACTGTGTTCTGCCAATAAGAAAGTCAGAAATCCAGCTTAATATGTTGTTTCTTATGCCATAGTTTTTCAGTTTAGCCAGAAGGCGCAGATGCGGGACCTTATCAAATGCCTTACTAAAGTTTAATAAAACAGCATCAATCTGACGACCAAGGCCTTCATTCAAAGTATTTGCTATGTCCTGTATGGTGATTATTAGTTGTGATTCACATGAGCGGTGTTTACGAAAGCCATGTTGATTGGAATGACTGTCAATTTCACGATGTTCTTAGTGTATTTACTGTATATTTCTTTTAGTCATCGATTAAAAATTGCGGCTAACATAAGACACACATGCCATTTTGCAGCATTATGTTTAGGCCTAATTTTCCATGATTCATAGAAACACATCAGTGCGTCTTCGTATCTATTTTCTTGTGTGAATGTCCATCCCAACAAATTAAAAGCGGTTTCAGGATGGCCAAGATTCATTTCTGTATCAATCACACGCTGCATGCTAGCTATAGCATTCGCTTTACCTGCGTTATTGTTTGTCTTAGAATACAATAAATATTGTAGAAACCACAAATAGATTTGAGAATCTACAAGGATCCAGTCAAACCAATAATCTTGGAAATCAAGACGAGAAAAAGGTGGTGTGAACACGGATCGGAACATTTCGTATTTCATTGACGGATGAACAAGTCTTGCCTGGCCGGGGAGAAACACCATACATCCTGTAATGCACCGTGCTCGAAATTCCTGAATCGACAGTGAATGTATCTTCATTATTTTCGTTAGTGCAACGTGCCTATACATATTGTATATATAACATCCACAAATTGACACGACGTATGGTACCAACGAAGCCTCACAAGACATTAGGGCCTGTCGAGTTTCATCCAACATATCGGCACGAAGGTAACAAGTTGCTAAAAACAAACTGGAGGAAACGAGATCACATTCTTCACTTTTGCAAACACAATCTAGGAACGTATCTTTTATGTTCTCAGAAATTTCTTTTGCTCCATTTGTTACCAAAAGAGATGCCATAGACTGTGCAATTTGTAGATTGATATGTGGAAGTAAAGATCGAAGAACATTTCTTACGTCCCTGGAAGAGTGGTATCTCACTGTATCAGTATTGCTTGGATATTGAAGAAGACATAATGTTTTGGATAGGCACTGTTTGGGTGAACGATTCTCTCCACTAAACTGTAAATAACGATTTCGGTTAAAGTATAGATATTTTGATGTGCCCATCATGATATCTATTTTGGGGAATTCTTCTGTTTCTTTTATGATGTGTTTGAGACAACATCCATACAGAGCGGCATTAATATTGTCACACTTTAGAGATAATAGAAACCTAGCCTCACTCTGCAAAATATCTGTTAAAACCATTTCTATCTTAATTAGGATATCTTGATCCAGTCTAGCAAACATATTTTCCTCTGGGATGAAGTAATTTGGACAAAATCCTCTTCTAACCCAGTTTACAAGCATTTTTAGACAAACACGTGTACTTTGTATAAGATTTCCTCTAGTCCAGAATCCATGTCTTGAGTTTTCAATTACGTAAAATAAACACGTTTTGCAATGATAAGATGATATGGATTTTTTACCAGCTTTTGGTTGTATGATATCCTTTTTTATCATCTTGAGTAGAATGTAGCATTTGTGTTGAGTTGGGTTGAGACTTGACATCAGTTCTCTTTCTTGGAGCGAAAAAGACATTCTCCATTCAATTGTTTTGTTAATGGACTCTGGATGCCCTATACCGACAAAGAAACAACCTAGGTTTCCCATTTCGCGGAGTTGTGATTCTGACGGCCAATTGTAGGGCCGTATTTTTAATTACCAGGAATTTGTCTTTTCCGGAACTCTCGTATAATGAAAAGCTGCAACGTTGTCTTGATCTCTTTGACCACCGACACCATAAATTGTTGTCGCTGGTCCGTTGATTACTACGCCAGGAATAATTGTCATATCAATATGTTTCTTGCATATTCTTCCAAATCTATCAACTCCATCAAATTGACTATCGATCTCCAGCATGCATGTTTTTTCTGGGATACCTTTATCTAACCATTGTAGCTTGTAATATCCAGGTCTAGTATCATTATCGGTTACTATGAGTGAAGAGAATCTATCTTTAGGAGCATCTTTTATTGTTTCAACAATTGGTGTTGCCTCACTGCAGCATAATACATCCATGTCTGAATAAAGTCCTGGTGTTGTTGTTCCCTCGCAGCTACTTCCGAAACGGTAAGAAGAGTTATGTCTGTATCCATAAGCATTGAAAAATATTTCGAATGTCATAGCATCATCCCAGTACAACGCCCTGACATCATCGGAAGCACCAATCACATCTAAAATCTTGAACAATCGGGAAGATAGTTTGTTGTGGTATGTCTTATCCATTTTGTTTATACAATGTCTTGGGAAAAGGTCAATCAAATAATTTCTAAAGATTTCCGCAGCATTTTACATGAAAAGTTAACCTCAAAAATTAGATCTTTCTAGGGAGCTTACTGCCTTATTTGTATTGTAAGACATTTGTAAGACTTTGTAAACTGATTCAAGTCATTTTACCATGCTTGTCATTATATCATAGCTCTCCTACTCTACTCGTTAACACACCAATTATTTGTTTTTTTGCTTTTAGAATTGATTCTCCCCCTTTCGCTTCCTTCTATATCAGTGTCATCGCGACATCCATTTCGAACTCTAGGATATCTGCAATGTGATATTGGATTAGTAAGAAAGATTTAAAACATCATTTGGAAATATCTAGAATATCTGAAATGTGATATTTGATAAGTAAGAAAGATGTTAAACATCAAGTGAAAATATCTAGGGTATCTGTAATGTGATATTTGATTAGTAAGAAAGATTTAAAACATCAAGTGAAAATATCTAGGGTATCTGTAATGTGATATTCGATTAGTAAGAAAGATGTAAAACATCAATTGGAAATATTTTCCCCAAATTTGTAATGTTAGTTATGAAAGTTTGAATTATTGAAAATCAACTGAACGAATTGTGCGTAGAACAGAGTACCAAAAAAGTTTGTCTTACTTTTAGCGGTATAAATAAAACCTTCAAGGCAGATGATTAGCAATTGTGCCCTTTTTTCAGATTTTTTATTGAGTTGCATGTCGGAGACTTTCCCTTGGAAATATAACTTCGTGTCGTGTTTTTACTCAATTATTAGACTTGTTTGGACAAGCACTTCTTTTAAAAATTGTTTCCATATCATCCGTCGCTGGTCATGATCTTTCGACAAGGGATGAGTGACAATAAGGATGGTGGGAATAAGAGTGCAAAGAAAGGCCGACTTAAAAATCGTTCAAAAAATTATACTTATTATTCATTGATAAAGCAACGAGTTCTTAAAGTGTATGTTCTCCCCTGGACTTCTTTTCCGGGTTTTGGTTTCATTTAGTGAAAGAAAATATCTTTCCACTGAAGGCAGGGGTCAGCAAAGAGTACACGTAGACTACTTTTTAAGAGGAGAAAGGCTGTCTAACGAAGACCACGGGCATATAAATGTAACAGGCTGTAATATTTGCCTTGCTTGTAAAGCAAACCACTATTATGGAAGTGAAGACAAGACTTGGTTTTCAGTTTTCAAAGCACCCGAAAGAATTTGTTATAAATTTGAGATGCTAATTATAGATTAAAATGCAATAAAAATTAACATATTTTCATAATCAAATGATTATTTCGTACATTTCATTCTCGTTAAAGAATTAAGCGCATATTTATATGTGGTCTTCATGGCCCGGTCCCAAATGCGGAACGAACACTAAATGTATGCTTAACGGACACAACAGAAGTCCGAACGTTTTATCCGTTGTTTTACGCTTGATGAAAACCGAAAATGGTGGCCTTAATTGGCAAAAACAGAACGAAAAATATCGGACATGTTAAGCATGTAGCCGGGATTTTGAGTGGATGTTCATAGACACCCTTGTTGATAAGAGCGGATGCCAACTCAGAAGGGGTTACCGGGTGTAATTATGACGTACTCGAAAAGCGTACTGTTCGTACTGTTTCGCATTTACATCTTATATAGCGGAAACTTTATCCGTCCTACAAGTTTTTTTTTTGCAGCTTAAAACTTTCTGCTGGGATGAAATAACAATGGGCGGACTCTCAACGGACAGAGCGTATGTACAGGGTATGTATCAGATGAAAAACGTCTTTTGAGCATCCTCAGTGCATCCGTAAGTTTTACTTAACTAAGTTGGGGGCGAATGATAAATCGAGGAGTCAGCGCAACACTTTTGTAAGTGCCGATAGATATGAAGGCACGTACAAAAGTGTTGCGCGTACCACTTGACATATATGCATGAACCAAATTTGACCAGTCATCACAAATACAAAGGACAAAATTGCATATACATAGTTTAAGAAGGTATGCAGAATTAGAAATGTTTTGACAGAATTACTACGTCATTAAACTTTTTGATTTCTTACCTTTGGTAATCTGGCAATAGTTGGTTTGAAATAAATGTGCGTAAAACTATTTATTTCGAGTTATCTCGAATTAATTTTCAACGTTGTTTACAGTATCACCAGTAATATATCGTACAAATCTTATATGGATTCATTTATTAGCTACAATGTTTGACATTTGTCAAAAAAAAAAACCTTATGAAATTTATTTCTTAAGACACATCTTGAAATACGTATGTAAGTTCCTTTTATCTTGCAAAGACGCATTTACAAGAAAATATGGTTTGAGTCGATAAGTCCTATCAAATTTCCTATACAATATATGTCGCGGCATTTCATAATTTATTAAAATACTCACTCGCAATAATTTTATTAAAATACTCACCCGTACTTTTAACTATATTCATGAAAAAATGGAATTTCCTAAGATGTTTCACGCTTAAATGTAACCTCTATAGAGTGACAGTCAATTTCAATTGATTTTAGATGTAAATAAACGAATCAAAACTGAATTAGAGGATACAAACCTCAATAAACTAAAAGTTAATGCCTGGCCCGTCACGCAAAATAGACCATCATTGAACGACGTGAAATAAACATAGCTACAGCTAAGAACATCGTGAAATTGACCAGAAGGATAATTTTGGGATGATTGGAATGAAATTGAATGAGTGTGTGGAGCAAGTTTTGAGAGAAAATTAAAGGGAAGTAATCCAATATCACTAATTTTGTTCAAGATGAACAAAATTAGCGACATTTATTACTTCCCTTTAATAAATCATGAGCACTTTTCTGTTTGTGTGGCTTCGTGGACCAATCAGACACTTTAAAAGCTAAACCAGCCAATAAAATAGTAGAATAAATTGATCGAAATGAATAAAATGTTGATCGCCTTTAACTTTTTCGAAATATTTTCTAACGATTTTGGAGCGTTTTTGGTCGATTTGAGTGAGTGCTTGGAATGAATGGAGCAAAGTGAGAGTGATTTAGAATGATTCTGATCGAAATGAGTGTCAATTTCACGATGTTGTTTACTGTAAGGTCCAGTAAGGGTCAATTATAGGTAATATTTGTTTTTTATATAGGAAACCAGAATGATAATTCTCATATATAAGATTTCCTGAAAGTGAAAGGTTTCGACCCTTGACAGCCTCCACAGTTCGTGCAGTCTGACTAGGATCGACACTTGTCGCAATTACCTTACAGTTTCTTTCACGTGACGGGTCTCATTTTAAATCTGCATATTTATATAAAATCGTCGTTTTAATCGTTCATGCTTTCACGGTTGAGATGCGATTAATGAGCTGTAAACGTGTTTAAAACAAGCGAAGAAGAGTAATTGAGATACTTATTCAAATATCTACATGATTCTGACTTTTACGATGAAACGAACTTATAAGGGGCCACAGAGTTTCTGATGATAAAGTATTATTTACTTTTGTATCTGAACTTGTAAGTAGTCACATTGTGTTAGAAAAATCAATCAAGAGGAACTTCAATCAATATGATGTTCAAAAAAATTGAGGACGCAACGTATTTGAAGGAAATTCAGTGGTTATACCTATGATTTCAAAATCAATATTGGTGAGTGGGGTAATTCTAACAGTGCATGCTTGTGGGGTAAAGAAAGCAATCGCAGTGATCAATTCTTCAATGATTTGATATCTGACCCGCAAATGCCATCAAAGTTTGTCTCTTATTAGATTAATATTCGAGTATTACTGAGACCGAAATTTTGAATTTCCTCTAAAATATGCTACTTTTGTGACTTTTTTAAAAGGAGGGGTTCATGTGTTTCACTGTTTACTAGACGCATCTAGAGCAAGATTCCCTTCTTTCGGAATACGCAAAAATGAACGACCATTTACCTGAAATTAAAGGAAATCTTATTCAATGACTGCAAGCCGCCGTCAAAGCGCAGTTGGTAGCGCGTCGGACTGTCCATCTAGAGGTTCCGGGTTCGATCCCCTACGGCGGCACTCATTATTTCCGACTAATTGTCTCTCACGAATGGGTTGATAAACTATGTGATATAGCAGCTGGAGGCTAGGAAAGGGTGTGATGGTTGTACTGGTGAGAGAAATACCAGGAAACCAATGTTAGGTGCTCCAGCCGCCGCGATATAACTGAAAAAAATGCTGAAAGCGGCGTAAAACTCCATTCAATCAATCAATCAATTAAATGACTGCAAATAAGTAAATAAATGAAAATTGCAATGTGGTCGTTTAGAAGTTCGTGTATACTGATGTCATTTTAAACCCTCCTCATTGAAAAAAAGTTTCATCGCATGCCTGCAAGTGTCATTCGTAATTACATACTTTGTTATTTGCAGTAGCTGCCGCAGACATTAGTTGTTGTTGTTTTTATTTCATACATATTGAAACAAAGTATATTGTATTTGTAAGTAATTCCCCTTGAATTCTATCTTAAATATCCTTTCCCGATGAAGACGGCCCGTTACGATTGAAATATGGGTCAACGCAAAGCTGGAACGGTCCTATTTCTAACAGATATAATTTAGAAAAACCCAACATGTATATTTTTTTTTTTTTTTAATTTCAGTATTTAAATCGTAAAATAAATATCTATTAAAGATCATTCATGAAGCCATTTAAAATTAAACCAATCGCCCCCCCCCCCGCAAAGAAAAATCGACTGATTTAGAAAACACATTATTATAATGAGGTTACTCTTCAACTCTGACATTTTGCGCCATTTCGTTTCCAATTTTTTGTGGATGGGCGGCTAAACGTTGTAACTACAGCTTGGACAAGCTGTAGTTACGACGTTTAGGCCGCCCTCCAACGATTTGCTCTTTATTCTTTGTCCAGTGCTATATATTTTGTGTGTGTGTATTTCCGTTTATTAATCGTCGCTACCGTAGCACATGCTCATATGAGCGACGCCCCCAGAAGACGGTTTGTTGTTACGGGGGATAGTGCAAGGACACATGACGAAACTACTGCTGAGATCCGCCATGGTTCTTTAACGTGTTCCGTGTAAAGCACCGTCTCACGGGGCCTCGGTTTAATGTCTCATCCGAAAGACAATTAGTTTTGTTAGTGTACCAGCCCGGGAATCGAAATCTCGCGGTCGACCTTCAATGGTTTTGAAGTCCGGTGCTCTACAAAATGAGCTAATCGGGCTGGTCTATATATTTTGCAGATAAAGCACGTTTAGATATCATGGGCGTGTCATGACAGAGCTCAAGGGACAGGGCCAGCGATCGATTAATTTATCGTCATCAGAACCAAGACCAATTTGTTCTACAGTTCGGAATCGGACTTCACTATGGACACATTCAAACACTACTTTTGTTGATATGATTTTTGGTCATAAAAACGTCTTACGAGCAAATAGCCCGCAGCAGATAATAAAAGGAGAAGAAACCGGCGCGAACTAGGGTCGAACCCACGCGGACTAGTAATATTGAAATAATTGGTTTACATGACCAACTGCAGTGATCTCTGAGCCAAAGATCTACCTGGTGCAGTTGCCAGGTGTTGCAATTAAACCTTAGAGGCTATGCATGGCGGTGATAGAAGTCCCCCGTAACAAAGGGACCAATAAACAATCTGCAATCCTGGTCTCCCTTTATCGCCCTGTTTTAATCACAGCACTGAAAGTACTGTTGTTGAACATTTGTGATGACAATCTAGACATTCCGAATTCGTTGAGAAAAGAGAAATTATATATGTAAAAAATAACTAAGGGAAAGTATCTCGACAAAATATCGGCAATTCTCACTGTCAATTCAAATTTGTTTTGCATGTCAAATTTGTTATCAGATATTACAGCAAAAACGAAAAAAAAAGGAAGACAACTTAACAGAAAACATAGTTTGATTTTATTTGGGTTTTTGTTGTTTTTGTTTTAATCTATATTTCGGTTCATAGTACAAACCGAATTTGATATTATTTGCTGAATATTTAATTCTTTTCAATTATTATATGCTCCGAGTGGCACCTTTGTGCTTCTTGAATGTCGTAATACCATTTCTTTCTTAACTAAAAAAAGTAAAAAATAAGTCAGAAAGGTAGTTTAATTTCAACAAACGGAACCTATACTCACCAGATCAAACAGCAGTCTTTCTGCATTTTGAAAAGTAATCCGTTAGGGCTCGAGAACTTTAATGACCTGAATGGGTTCCCCCATCCCTCTAATTCAAAGACCGCTGTTTCGTCTTAAACCAAAATAAAGTAATAATAATGTTTTCGTCTCTTTCGGTTATATACAGAGTTTTGTGAAAGAACGATTATATGTTGCCATTGTGTAAAAAAAGAAAAACAATAAGATTTTTATAGGCAGGTATTTTGTTCAGCTAATGGATCGTCCAAATATATTCGTAGTTTAAATTCTACTGCTTCTACCAATTAGGATTGGATAGAAGGCGAAGGCTAGGTAAGGACGTATGTGTCGCATGTTGAAAAGTTATGTAAAGCCCGATTGCATAAGCCACATATGTCACTATACTGGTTACCGTTTCCAATGCTAACTACGTGTATAGATATGTACGGTATAAACAAGTTCAGGAGGTCACGACCTAGAAACAAATATTTCCGTCAAATTACTAAAAGTTGCAAAAGCGAGGGCTTATATCGAAACTACAATACAATACAATACAATATCTTTATTGTCTCCATTTTTGGAGATATTGTCATATAAAGTTACATTTAGTTTTGAACACAAAATTAGTGAATATAAAGAAGAGAAAAAAATCAAAACATACACACACTTGCACTTATACACACACGCACGCACACACACACACACTCGCACGCGTACACGCACTCACGCACACACATCACATGCACAAGCGCACATGCATTTTTCGAGCCCCTGCACATTCACACTCGCGCACATACACAGGAGAGAATTTCTTCTATATAAAATGAACATAAATAATGAGACAAACGAGTAATGTAACGACTTGACATTTCAATTTATCGACGTCGACATGTTTTGCTGCTCTTTATCGATTTTTAAGATGAGACGGCATTTAAAGAAGATGGAGAAAAACTAATTAATATTAGTTTTTCCTTTCTTCCAATGTCTTCTCAGTATTTTATCGTTTATTAATCGATACGTTTATCAGAGTAATGCTAAATGGCACAAATCATTTTACATACTTTCATCTACTAAAACAACGTAGTGATTGATTTTATAGAAGGTATCGCTTAAGACAATTATATATAAAAATAAACGCCTTTTTCAGAAATATATCATTTTGATTTGTTTCTGCAAAAGGCTCAATTGGTGCCCCAATGATTTTTAGTGTCCATGAGATACTGTCTTCAATAATTAATTCATCTATAATTTCTTGGTTAAACACTAGAGACAGACTCCTATAGAAATTTTCCCTCTCTGTGTAGGTTGCTATGCAATCGTGAAGTACATGTACGATTTCTATCTGGAATGCTCTGCCACACTTATTACAAAGATCGGCTTTGATCTCTGTTGGTAAAGCCCATATACTTGCTACGATGCTTGTACAATGTTTTAAGTTACTAGAATTCCATAATGAATATACAATACAGGGCTTAATATTTCGATGGAGAACACTAAACAATAAAAAGTCATTGTCGTTATTAATCCTTGTGTTCCATTCTCGACTTTCATGGTTCTGAACTGTTTGCTTAACAGTTTGTTTCCATGAAAGTTTAGATGGAAGAATGTCATTATTTACATAATCTGAAATTATATATGTCAGTCTATATTTCTCTAATATTTGACAAATATCGGGAATAAAACCGCTTTTCACCAAATCGCTGTTTCTAGTAAACATCAAATATTTTTTCATAAAAATTTCTTTAGTTGTACAAGAATATGGCAGACTGAGAATTTTTTGCAGAAACATGAGTTTTCGCTTTTCGATTTCTGAATTAATTGTAAAGAGGCCAATCATTGATTCGGCGATATCTGATCTTGTTCTTATAGGAAAATCCTGTATTTTCTTAGCAATGAAATGCTGAAACTGTTCTATCTTTAGAAGTTCATTTTTGCTTAAATCATTCCATAGTTCCGCTCCGTATAGAAGAGTTGGAAGAACAACACTTTTATAAAGTCTTGTTAAAACTAGGGGGTTTACATTGTTGGGATGAATGCCGTTACCTACTATCGCGTAGAATGAGTTACGGGCTTTTTGAATCCGGTTATCAATTCTCGATTTAAGCCGCATGTTCGATTCATGTGTAATCCCGAGATGGACTATTGATTTGACTTGTTCCAGAAAATGGCCACCATACATTATACCGACACATGGCTCGTTGCGTCGTTTACTGAATACGATAATATTTGATTTTTCAACGTTTATAGCTATTTTCCATTTTATACAATATTGATAGACAATATCGACCATTTTTTGGAGGTTTAGGGGTGATAAAGAGAGAAGGGAAATATTATCGGCGAACGTTGGACTAACAACGTTCGTATTTGTAACGCCCGCTCCCAACCCACTCCTTTCTAGATTACATAGTAACTCGTCAATATAGACGAGGTATAGGAAAGTAGACAGGACCCCTCCTTGACGGACTCCAGGGACAACGGTGTTAGCAGACGACGTACGTGACGAATATTTGACAACGAATTTCAGATTGGTATATGTTGCTTTGAGAACTCTCAGCAGTTTGCCTTTAAATCCAAGCTGGCCTAACTTTAGAAACAGAGAGGCATGCCTTACTGTATCAAATGCCCTTTTTTGGTCGAGACTCGCAACATATACGTCACTTTGACGTTCTGTATTGTATAACACGGTCTCTTGAATATTAAAAGCTGTTGTCGTACAGCTCATATCTTTTTGGAACCCATTTTGTTGGGGTGATGGAAATGGTAAATGTGTCATTGAAATATAAGTATTAATACGATTTAATAATGTCTTTTCAAATATTTTACTAAAACATGGTAAGAGGGACACGGGTCGATAACTTGAAGGATCTGTTTTATTTTTTCCTTTTCCTTTGAAAAGCGGTATTATTATGCTTGTTTGCCATATATCTGGTACTATCTCCTGGTGCAATATATTATTGAAAAGAATAGTAAGGATTCTTGTAAAAGGTAATCCCGCCATTTTTACATGCTCGTTGAGAATAGCGTCGATGCCCGGCGATTTCCGGTTTTTCAATTCTTTAATGATTTTCTCAATTTCGTCTACAGAAAAATCGTACATAATTTGATTTGTATCAAAATTTTCGTTTCTGTTTAGATAGTCCGATAAATCTTGCGCAGAATTAGTGTTAATTTTATCATCTTCGGTAACACAATCGAACAATGAGGTATAATAGTCCTTGAAGCCATTTAATACTTCGTCATGCTCATATGATTTGCTCCCTACAATGATTTTATTGCACATATCATGCCTGTTTCCTTTTTTGCGTCGCAAAAGTTTCCAAAAACTCCTATAGTCCATTTCTGCTGTTAATTTAACTGATCATATTGGGCATTATCGTGAATTTGTCTCGCGTGCCTTTCTGTTCGTCTAAAATTTGTTTTAGCTGTTTTGTATGTAATAAATGCGGAAGAATCATCCTTAGGTCTACCAAGTTTAAACCATTCGTTGCGTGTTTTTAGAGCATACGCATATGCGCTTTTGACCTCTTTTGTCCAGTGTGATTTTGCATGCTTATTAAATTTACTAGTAGGTAGACAATTTGCGGCATTTGTTAGGATTCTTATAAGCTTGTCGTTTAAAAAACATGGTGCTAATTTTGTTACGTCATAATACTGACGTAATAGCTCATCGACTGAGGAATTGATTTTCGATTGATAAGCCGATTTATGGTCTACTGTACATTTATTCCATGCTATGCATTTGCGTGTTGGTCTGGAATGTGTTTCAACTGTAAAAGTGACAATGAATAACATTGGTAAGTGGTCGGATGTTAGTATTTCGTTCTCGCTTAAGGTTCTATAGCCGTTGAACTTATCTATTGAACATTTTTCAATGAATATATGGTCGACAGTAGATTTATTTGGAATGAACGTGTAATCGGTTGAGTGTCTAAATACATGTTGCATTGATTTTAAGTCATATTTATTCACAAATTGCGATAGTATACATGACTTTTTGTTTGCAGGTTGTGTACTGGGGCCTATTTTTGCGTTAAAATCGCCACAGACGATAATGTTACCTTGTTTAGAGTGTAATAAATAGAGCGATTCTATATCACACAGGATTTCCCTATAAAGAGTAAGATCGTTATCTGCAGGCATATAGATACAATATATATATATAAAGGGATTGAATCTTTTGATTGAATTTCAATACCAATGATACGATCATTTTCAATTCCGTGAATAATTTGAGTCTGCGAGATTATTGACTTTCGAATCATTATTGCCGTTCCCGCTTTCCCACATTTTAGACTGGAGAACATGTCCAATGACTTGTCGATATTAACTACTGACGAGAAATTGGGGTGGATCGAGTCCATGAACGCAGAGGAGTGAGGCAAAAGCTTATGTTCTACAATAAGAGCTATATCAATGTTCTCCTTGTCTAAAATTTGCGACAACGGGTATGCAGAGGACATAATGCCTCTACAATTCCAACAAAGTAAATTTAGCTGCATCACAAACGGTATCAATTTGATTAAAATGCTCATGATTTAGGTCTATATTCATTCACAATCGGGGTCCCACCAGTCTTTCGTTTTATTGTTAGTACCCCATGTACCTTGATAATTCGTGTCTTTATTTCTATCGTATTCACCGTAAGTGTCTTGATTATCGTATTTATCGTACTTATCGTATTTATCGTAATTCGAATAATCGTCTGTTTGATTTCCATTGTAGCGATCTCTATGCGATGATTGGTTTGATTTGGGGTAATGATCGCCGTTACGAGTGTATCGATCTTGTTTCTGATCTCTCTGTCGATCCCATTCAGCTTTGCTCATTTTACGTATGGTTACATATTTTGGCCAAAACGACTCCTCCGATACAGCGTCGGCATCTTCTCGGAGTTCACCTAAGTGGATAATGTCTATTGAAAATATACTAAGAACAAGTAGTTAAGCGCCACCAGTTTTTAGACAGAAGATTTTTAAAGGCAGGGAGCCTGCAATAATTCAAAATAACAGAGGTGTAAATATTGAGTTCCAATGTTGAAAATGGTATGTTGACTTACCAATTTCACAACAATACATGGGTGGTGGATAAATTTTATTGACTTTGTACCTTGAAATGTAAATGACGTATTTTCACCTTTTTTTAAACATGAAAAATTATTGTCAAAGCCGACTTACGGTGTTGTCTATGACACGAAACTTGGTTTTAGAAGTCAGAAAACACAAATGCGATTCATTCCAGTCACATCTTAGTCAGTAGCGCGCACCCTCCTCGGCATGCCACGAATCAGCCTCTGGATGATGTGTTGAGGGATTTGCTGCCACTCCTGGTGCAGTGCTGCTTCTAACTCGACCACATTTTGTACCGGAGTCTCTCAACGACGTATACGGCGCCCTAAAATGTCCCACAAGTGCTCGATGGGGTTCAGATCGGGACTACAAGCCGACTATGGAATGGTGGTGATGGCTTCACGTTGCATAACGTCCGCCACGACTCTTGCTCTGTGGGGTCTGGCGTTATCATCCATGTTCACTGGTCTTGTCCGAAGAGGGTGATTGTCAACATGTGGAATTACAACAGGAAAAAGGATGTTATCGCGATATTTTTCTGCGCCAGTCAATGTTCCTGGAACTGTCACTAGGTCCAGTTTACAGCCGTAGGAGACACAACCGCATATCATAACGGAGCCACCGCCACCCTAATAGGTTGGTTGGACGTACTTTGTGCAAATCGAGTTTTAGGTCGTCTCCAAACACGAATTCGGCCATCGGTGACATGCAACAACATCCTGCACTCATCTGACCAATGGATCCGATGACATGATGCAAAGTTCCAACGTGCCCTCGCTCTACACCATATTAGACGTTCATTGATGTGTCTCTGTTGTAACTTTGGACGTTTCAGGGGTCTCTGTGCCTAATACCCAGCCATCCGAAGTCGATTTCGCACTGTTGAAATAGAGACCCGTCTGTGTGTATACCAGTTGTCCCTTAGTACAGGCGCACTGGTGAAGGGCAGACGTCTGACGTGACGCAAAAGTGCTAGAGAATCCTCTCGAATAGACGTTACTCTAGGGCGTCCAGATCTGACACGGTCCTTAACGTCGTTTGTCTGTGCGTGTTTTTGTGCCAAACGTGTTATGACACTGTGGTGATATCCCAGCTGTCTGGCAATGGCTCCACAAGACATTCCAGAATCTCGCAATCCAATTTTTCGCCATCTTTCATTTGTTGACAATCTACGCCTTGCCATGACTGAGTTTCAAATCGAAATGTAAACAATTGCACGAGCTACACGACGTTAGTATCTCTGACAGAAAAGCTGATTTTCCACTTTTCACGAGCCCTGGCTTTACAGTCATTGCACGAGACTTGCTGAATATGCTCGTGCATCCGAAACGTTTTTAATCAATAGCTACACGGTTGTTCTAACCGTTTGACAACGGAGATACGTTATTAAAGTTTTCGATAGAAATTTTATCAACTTAAAACTTAGTGGCGCTTAACTTTATGCTCTGAGTATATTTTAATTAACTCTGAAAAGAAACGGTGTGTGACGGTTTATTACATTCGATACGAACTGACACGGTTCGAACCGATTCTGCTACGTATACAGCACACACAGCTCGTTGCGATTAAAATATGGTACAACACGAACTAGAACGTATAATATAGAAATAACCTACACGTATAAGTTTTTTTATATTACAGTATTTAAATCGTAAAATCAATGTCTATTAAAAAAAACATCTTTGAAGCCATTTAAAATTAATCAAATCGCTGCTCTCTCTTTCCCCCCCCCCCCCCCCCCCCCCCCAAAAAAAAAAAAAATAAAAAAATAAAAAAATCAGCTGATCGAGAAAACACATTATTATAATGAGATTACTATTTAACACTGACATTTTGTGCAACTTTGTTTTCATAATTTTCGTGTATGGGCAACTGAACGTCGTACCTTAGCTTGAACAAGCTGTAGGTACGACGTAAATGTCACCTTCAGACGATTTTCCTTTCTTCCAAGTCTATTACTATACATTTTGCATTTAAAGCACGTGTTAACATTTGAGGGGCGTGTCATGACAGAGGACAAGAGATGGGTCTAGCGATCTATTAATTGTATCGTCATGAGGACCAAGATCAACATTCGGATTTAACTACACTCTGGACAATTCAAACACTACTTTTGTTGATATGATTTCTTGCTCAAAAAAAGTGTTAAAGTTATTTTCTGGAGTCAAGGGGTCTGACTCGACTATTTTCCTTCGTTAGGAACATGTCAGAGTATAAACCCTTTGCTTGTGAATGGAAAACGCTCTTTTGCGACACGTGGCTTATGGGGCTGTCACACTACAGCGTATAGCACTAACGTATGCCAACGTATGCTCATACGCTCGCATACGCTGAAGTACGCTAGGCATTCGTTAGTCATAAGTCATTTACACTGGTACACGTTGGTATATATAATACGTACTTAGTGTATTATATGAAAACAAATATCTAACGAGGTTGGGAGAATTGAAAATTTTCGAGGCTCTGCTGAGACAATTAACAATTCTCACAACCGAGTTTGATATTTTTTCATACAATACTCTGAGTACGTATTATATTTATCTTATAACCTTTATTTGTCTTGTTTACGTCGGTGTTTCTAACTAAAATGCAAGTTTCTAAAAATAACCACATTATATCATGTTCTATAAATAACTATGTGATATCATAAAAAATATCATACGGGATATTGCGGATACGGATATTTGTATAGTTATAAGATAAACGTTCTTATACGCAGAAGCCCAAAAATAATATTAACAAGTTAAAAAATGTTCAGCGTATAGAATATACGCTGGTCATACGGTAGGCATACGGTCAATACGCTAGAGTGTCGACGGAGGTACGTTACTCATAAGTTGAGTACGCTTGGCATACGCTGGCTAAAAATAGTGATTTTAGCTGTTATACAGGTACTACCCCTCCTGCAATCTCCTTTATTTTTGGATTTTTTTCTGGAGAGAGGTTTTGAACGTGCTTAACATCGGATAAAGAAGAGTCTTGCGACTTAATCACCAGGACAAGAGAAAACGAGACATGTGAACTACACCTTCAGCGTGTTTTTCTTTTACTGACGGCTACGTCTCGTTCTTTTCAACATACCCTATCAAGTCTGTGGACAGAGTAATAGCTGTAGATTTCCTCTTACGCGTATTCTTTCCTCTTTTGATCGAAGGTCAAAAGAGCTGTGGTGACGGCGTGTTGTTCGTCCGTCCGTCCGTTTACTCGTGTGTCTGTGCTTCCTCCATACATTTTATCTCGTAATCGCAAAACAATTTACTGTGTTTCTTTTATCATCTACCAACATGTACAGAATGGGTGTGTCATCGTAACTTAGATCGTCCATTTGACCGTGCGATTGAAAAGAGACTGGGTTCTTCAAGTAACATGAGAATGAGCGTCTTCAGAAAATTTGAATAACTACAATCGTCAATGCGGCAGTATTTACAGTTTTTAACCAGTTTCTTTTTAGACATACACAGAATAATTGAACTATCTATCATAATTAACGTTTCTTTCGAATTAGGGTCAGGTCCTTTAAGTCTCATGGGAAATCGGAAATCTCAAATGTAGTCCATAGTTTACATTGAATTATTCGACCATATGTAGAATGATTATATGTGTGCTATGAAAAGAAGAGTGTTTCTTTCGAAGAAGAGCATGTTCCTAACGTATCTTGTGAAAAAACCGCCTAACGGATACCAGACTAAAACACCACTGAACATTTCAAAGTTTTTATCGGTTTGTCTTCAAACTTGCACATATCGATTTTATCATAAATTTTTCTATTCATCAAGTCCAGCAAATTTAACCAAAAAGGGGTTCATATTTGAATTTGATTTAAATAGGATTTTCTAGAATCTGGGTTTTCTTTATTTAGAAAGTCATTTCTTTAATTATTACATTTAAATCTTGTAATTTTGTCTCGTAGTCTTATCATGCCACTTGCTTTCAATGGGATTCAATAGAGCGTTTCAGACTCAAGTCATATCCCTCTTGTTTTTTTCTAAGAATCTAATCGGCTTGATGTCTACCGATTACCTAAGGAAACTTAGTCAAACGTTTTGTATACGTTATTCATACGCTTACATACAATATCCATACGTTATTCCTTCGCTTGCATACGCTACCCATACGTAGATATACGTTACACTTACGCTGACATACGCTGGGGTACGTTTTGGGTTCGCTACGTATACGCTCGTCATACGTCACACTAACGGTGGGCATACGCTGGTCATTCGTCTACGATGAAAATTTGGCGGGTTATACGCTGAAAAGTTTAGCGTATAAGTAGTATTTCATACGCAGGCCATACGTTACTCTCATACGCTGTGGTGTGACAGCCCCATTACCATATTCGACTGCCCCGGCCACCACTCATGGCGACCAAGCTCGATTGATTGGATCGGCATTGGCATAAGGTATTTTAGGTATTGAAAGCATAATAGCTTTTTAAACAGTAGAGATCTAAACTTGCTTAATATGTGGTATTTTTGACATCTTTCAACACAATAGATTCAGTCAGTTGCAGGTAATAAAAAACAAATGATCAAAAGAAATTCTTGTATGCTTTGCGATGGTTTGTCGAGAAATAACGGTAAATTATCACTTGATAAACTCACCGCCTTACCAGAAAATTATCACAGCTGATACCAAGCTATCGTACATTTCACCCTTTCTGTCTGACGTTTTCTTAGCTGAGCGTCATAAGTGACGTCATCGTGACCGTTACATAGCAATCACGCGCAAAATGACACACTTTAAGAAAATTTCTCATTATATTTTCACATATTGTCTCATTTTCACATTAAAGAAAAAGGAAACAGTTTGTTTATTGAGTAAGATCGATTTTTATTTCATTTCGTGAAACACAAAACACTCATTCTCACGAGAATTGGGATTTTGGTGTCGCCGCATTTTTAAAAGCCTAAAATATATTTCATGTGATCGTTTGGTGCTTAATATGATAGACCTCCATGAACTTAGTTTATGCACACTACGAAAATGATCGTGGTTGACGTTTCGAAGATTTGTTTATATGTGCATTTTGTAATATTCGATACTGTCGCTTTTTCATTTGATGATTTTTGCTCGCACACTAAGCCGAGATACCTATTTTCAGAACAAAGATATCCTTTAAAACGTATCGCACACATGTCCTTTACCTCTAGAAAACGCGCCGTGCACCGTTTCGGCCAATTTCAATAATTATTGAGCCAAAACCTGGTGTCGCCGAAAAAAGCAAAAATGAAGTAATCTTCGATTCCGAGACTTTGAAGGGGCTAATTTGATGGAATAAAGCCTAAAAATCGAGCAATTTCTTTTTCTTAGCATACTGAATTGATGCTTAAAAAATAATGCGTTTTAATAATAATAAAGAAATTGACACAGAATTCCTTAAACCAGTTCATTCAGACAAGGGGTCTTCTTGCCATGAACTAATGTAATCTTCGATACTGGGTTTTTTCAATATAATCCACAACAAAATAATAACGTATGAGATCATTAAAACATGTAACATAACCAGTATAAACAATTAACACTTAGAAATACTGCATACAGCGTTCAGTGTGTTAATTAAGCTGTAAAGCGGTGCGTTTTGTAATCATCGAGACCGTAATATTCGATACCAAATTCAATTGCCTACGAAAAACTTTAACCGAAACACTTGAATAGACCAGATATCCGTTCCTATGGTACCAAAAAATACAAAACAACATTTCTATGATGGGTAAACCTAATTCCTTACCTTTAAATGCTGCAAGAATACCTTTTTGTAACCTTCGAGACCGTTTTAATATATTTCATTGCAATTGGTATTTCACGGTGGTACAATTATTATTTGTTTTTAATCGGCATTCTTAGTCTTGAGAAATAAAATATTGCATTTTACACTTTAGCATGTTTGAGAAACTGTAATCTTCGATACCGTGAAAATTGGGCAGAAAATACGATGCTTAAAGTGATGACAAGTCTTTGTGAGTGGGTCAACCCCGATGTGCGATGTTCATTAGTATTCAACCATAAAGAAGTTAATTAGCGTTTTATATTTAAAGAAATTTTGATGTTTAAAAGGTAACTTGCCAATGTTTTTTATATTCAGATTATCCCATCTTTTTGAAAGAGACTAGATACCTAAAACCATTTATTTCAAAGCTTCAGATAATTTTTCAACCAAGCATGGTTTTATTTACGATTTAATAGTTTTGGGGGCTATGGGTCATCATTTAAACTGCACTCCATAAATCATGAGTAATCTTCGACACAATATACCTTATTCGAGCATTCAAACAGATAATCACAATTTTGCAATGAAACAGAAGGTAAATTCATTATTTTTATTTGATACGTATTCCAGGTGATTTTTCGACGAACTTAAACTTTAGAATGTTATCGTGCACTTTGAAAATAGAAGTGAAAGTCGGTGTAAAATTAAAAATCTATATTTGAAAAGGTCTGTCACCGACACACATTCTAATATTGGAGAAATATCCGTTTCCTGAAAGTGAATAGAACTACAAACATATTAATATGCAGAAAAAACATATCTGGTTTGAAAGAGAATCAAAGCAAAAGATAAAAATTCTTTTTTCTGTTTTTTACTTTGATAACACTGCGGCAAGGGTACAAGTAATGAATACTACTTGATGAAAAATGTCAAAATAAGACAGTTACGCGCTGCTTAATAACTTTTTTTCCTCTCGGACGTAGTATAAAAAAATTCACATCATTATAGGTTGATGTTTACTTCATTTGATTTTAGAAAAATTAGAGCGGTACTAAGATTTAATTTTTTGATTTTTTAGAATCCCAAAATCCCAATTCTCGTGAGAATGAGTGAAAAGCAATATTTTCACGAGTGGCGGAACCACTCGTGAAAATACTGCTTTGTTATTCACTCAATTAAATTTGAATTGATCCTACACAGACGATGATCCTCTATTTGACCTAGCCGATACAAGTTGCAGTCTGATCTTAGCATACACTGCCTTCTTCTACGTATTCATAAAGCAAAAACAGAACAAAAACAAACAAAAAAAAAAACCTTGAGCATATTAGTGGAAAGGTTGAACAAGAGGCTTTAGAGGGCCAGAAATACTCCGCTGGTACTTAACGCTCTGTAGATGTACGAAAATTCATGATAATTGCATTAAAAGTACTCAACCTATATATAACCTACTAGTGTTTGTATAATAATCAAAGGCTAGGGTAGGATAATGACAAAAATTATATTTCAACCATGAAATATTACAGAAAAGTCCCTTTTCCCTAATGCAGAATCATACTTCTTAGCAGTTTCAAGGTTCGAATAATGACATGAGAAGCATTTTGTGAAAAAGTCCATGAAATCTACCAATAAATGTACAAGATGGGATAATAAGAGATGTTGCATCACAAGCGCTTTTTTCCCATGACACAGAAATATAGCAATCACCGAGAGAGGCCAGTCTATCTAAAAAACAATCTTAACAATATACGTGAATGTGGACATGTGGCTCGCAGCGATGTTGTTTAACTAGGAATTAATACATTTTCTGATGGTATAGTTGATGAATCACTTTATACAAAACAAGTGCATGTCGTATTGCGATGCAAAACAGGAGTCCCTCATCGGATAACAAAAAATCCTTTCTTATAATATACTCCTACTTACTCGAACTGTATACAAAATTTAAAGTTGCTGGCACATTAAACAAAATTGAACAAAAATTGGTTTTGAACAAAATGTCCCAAACAAAAATACATTGAATAAGAGTAAAAACAACCAATGGCAAAAACTCCAAAAGTGGGCGGAGAAGAATGAATCTTGTACTTGCCACTTTTCCTCAATGAGATCTATAATTGTACCAAGTTTGAAGTTGCTAGCACTGATGGCTCAGGAGATATGGTCCAGACAAAAATGTCAGGATAAAAAACAACAACGGCCAAAACTCAAAAAGTGGAACATGGCAGAGTAACAGTTCTTGTACATGACACTTGTCCTCGATAAGATCTATCAGTGTACAAAGTTTGAAGTTGCTAGCATTTTGGTTTAGGAGATATGATCCAGACAGAAATGTAAGGGTAAAAACAACAAAGGGCAATAACTCAAAAAGTGGGCATGGCAGAGTAACGGTTCTTGAACATGACACTTCTCCTCAATGAGATCTATAAGTGTACAAAGTTTGAAGTTGCTAGCACACCTAGTTTAGGAGATATGTTCCGGACAAGAATGTAAGGGTAAAAACAACAAAGGGCAATAACTCAAAAAGTGGGCGTGGCAGAGTAACGGTTCTCAATCATGACACTTTTCCTCAATAAGATCTTTAAGTGTACCAAGTTTGAAATTGTTAGCGCATATGGTTTAGAAGATATAGCCCGGACAAAAATGTGATGGACAGACGGACGGACGGACGGACGGACGGACAGACAGACGGACGGACGGACAGACGGAATCGAGCAAACCTATATGTTCCCAACCGGTAACCGGTGGGGGACTAATAACTACTTTGTTAGAATGTCGTCTTTGTTGCAGAGTCCCAGAAAAGATTATTTAGCATTGTTGTTTCACTGCTTTTTCTACTGTAATCGCCAGTAACGTATTTTGCCGCGCGGCGTTGAACTTGTTCTAGTTTGTCAATAGTATGTCTTGTATGGAGGTCCCAAACAGATGAAGAATATTCCAGGATGGGTCTTACAAGTGAAGTGACCTTGAGCACTTTTCTTTTACTGCTGATGAACAGTTGGATGTATTCCTTCTAATGAATCCTAAAGTATTGTTTGGCTTTTTACAAGTGAGATCTATATGCCTATTCCACTTGAGATCTGAGGAGATGGTGACACCAAGATAATTAGCCGCTTTCACTATTGATAATGTTTTTCCGTGCATTTTGTATGTTGATTATACGGGTGTTCTTTTATTGGTGATTTTAATTACTTCACATTTATCTGGGTTTAAATGCATTAACCTATGGTTCTCCCACTCCTGTAATTTATTTAGATCTTCCTGTAGTATTTGTGTATCTTTTTTGTGTGGCTAATTCTATACAACAGGCAGTCATCTGCAAAGAGTCGTGGTGATGATGAAACACATTCAGTCATATCGTTATAAAGACGAGAAAAAAAGTGGCCCTCACACAATGCCCTGTGGCACTCCAGATGAAACAATTGCATTTGAAGAATGTTTCCCTTCGAGTACAACAGACTGTGTTCTGCCAATAAGAAAGTCAGAAATCCAGCTTAACATCTTGTTTCTTATGCCATAGTTTTTAAGTTTAGCCAGAAGGCGCAGTTGCGGGACCTTGTCAAATGCCTAACTGCAATTTAATAAAACAGCATCAATCTGACCAAGGCCGTCATTCAAAGTATTTGCTATGTCCTGTATGGTGATTATTAGTTATGATTCACATGAACGGTGTTTACGAAAGCCATGTTGATTGGAATGACTGTCAATTTCACGATGTTCTAAGTGTCATTTCTGTATATTTCTTTCAGTCATCGATTAAAAATTGCGGCTAACATAAGACACACATACCATTTTGCAGCATTATGTTTAGGCCTTATTCTCCATGATTCAAAGAAACACATCAGTGCGTCTTCGTATCTTTTTTCTTGTATGAATGTCCATCCCAACAAATTAAAAGCGGTTTCGGGATGGCCAAGATTCATTTCTGTATCAATCACACGCTGCATGTTAGCTATAGCATTCGCTTTACCTACGTTATTGTTTGTCTTAGAATACAATAAATATTGTAGAAACCACAAATAGATTTGAGAATCTACAAGGATCCAGTCAAACCAATAATCTTGGAAATCAAGACGAGAAAAAGGTGGTGTGAACACGGATCGGTACATTTCGTATTGCATTGACGGATGAACAAGACTTGCCTGGCCGGGAAGAAACACCATACATCCTGTAATGTACCGTGTTCGGAATTCCTGATTCGACAGTGAGTATATCTTCATTATTTTCGTTAGTGCAACGTGCCTATACATATTGTATATGTGACATCCACAAATTGACACGACGTATGGTCCCAACGAAGCCTCACAAGACATCAGGGCCTTTCGAGTTTCATCCAACATATCGGCACGAAGGTAACAAGTTGCTAAAAATAAACTGGAGGAAATGAGATCAAATTCTTCACTTTTACAAACACAATCTAGGAACGTATCTTTCATGTTCTCAGATATTTCTTTTGCTCCATTTGTTACCAAAAGAGATGCCGCAGACTGTGCAATTTGTAGATTGGTGTGAGGAAGTAAAGATCGAAGAACATTTCTTACGTCCATGGAAGAGAGATATCTCACTGTATCGGTATTGCTTAACCCTTTCCTGTTTTACAAAATTTTAGACCTGTCCAAATTCAAAGGTTTTGCTGACGAAAATTTAAAGTGGAATTAATTTGAAAAATAACCATTCAATAGGGTAGAAAATAGTGTGGAAAAGGAAGAAATTGCTTGTCTGAAGCAATTTCTTCTTTTTTCACAATGTTTTCCCAATCATAAAATCACAGGCACGTAAAAAGCAGGGATAAAACAGCAAAGGGTTAAATATTGAAGAAGACATAATGTTTTGGATATGCACTGTTTGGGTGAACCATTCTCTCCATCAAACTGTAAATAACGATTTCGGTTAAAGTATAGATATTTTGATGTGCCCATAATAATATCTATTTTGGGGAATTCTTCTGTTTCTTTTATGATTTGTTTGAGAGAACATCCGTACAGAGCGGCATTAATAAAGTCACACTTTAGAGATAGAAGAAACCTAGTCTCATTCTGCAAAATATCTGTTAAAATTATATCTATCTTACTTAGGGTATCTTGATCCAGTCTTTCAAACATATTTTCCTGTGGGATGAAGTAACTTGGACAAAATCCGCTTCTAACCCAGGTTAAAAGCATTTTTGGACAAACACGTGTACTTTGTATAAGATTTCCTCTAGTCCAGAATCCGTGTCTTGAATTTTCAATTACGTAAAATAAACACGTTTTGCAATGATAAGATGATATGGACTTTTTACCAGCTTTTGGTTTTATGATATCCTTTTTTATCAACTTGAGTAAAATGTAGCATTTGTGTTGAGTTGGGTTGAGACTTGACATCAGTTCTCTTTCTTGGAGCGAAAAAGACATTCTCCATTCAATTGTTTTGTTAATGGACTCTGGATGCCCTATACCGACAAAGAAACAACCTAGGATACCCATTTTGCGGAGTTGTGATTCTGTCGGCCAATTGTAAGGCCGTATTTTAAATAACAAGGAATTTGTCTTTTCCGGAACTCTCGTATAATGAAAAGCTGCAACGTTGTCTTGATCCCTTTGCCCACCAACACCATAAATTGTTGTCGCTGGTCCGTTGATTACTACGCCAGGAATAATTGTCATATCAATATGTTTCTTGCATATTCTTCCAAATCTATCAACTCCATCAAATTGACTATCGATCTCCAGCATGCATGTTTTTTCTGGGATACCTTTATCTAACCATTGTAGCTTGTAATATCCAGGTCTAGTGTCAGTATCGGTTACTACTAGTGAAGAAAATCTATCTTTCGGGGCATCTTTTATTGTTTCAACAATTGGTATTGCCTCACTGCAGCATAAGACATCCATATCTGAATAAAGTCCTGGTGTTGTTGTTCCCTCGCAGCTACTGCCGAAACGGTAAGAAGAGTTATGTCTGTATCCATAAGCATTAAAAAATATTTCGAATGTCATAGCATCATCCCAGTACAACGCCATGACATCATCGGAAGCACCAATCACATCTAAATCTTGAACAATCGGGAAGATAATTTGTTGTGGTATTCCTTATCCATTGTGTTTAGTCAATGTCCTTGGAAATAAGAAAGGATTATAAGATTACCGAAGCATTTGTCATGAAAAATGATCTTCAAAATTTTTAGATCTAAATAGGTTTCTAAGGAGATTACTGACTTATTTGTATCGTAAGACATTTGGAAGTATTTGTAAACTGAGTCGAGTTATTTTGCTATAATTGTCATTATATCATGATTCTCCTACTCTACTCCTTTACACATCAATAATTTGTTAGTTGCTTTTAGAATTGATATTCCCCTTTTTGCTTCCTTCGATAACAGTGTCATCGCTACACCCATTTCTTACTCTAATATATCTGCAATGTGATATTTGATTGGTAAGAAAGATATTGATCATCAAATGGAAATATCTAGAAAATCTGCAATTAGAAATTGGATTCGCAAGAAAGGTGTAAAACATCCAATGGAAATATCTATGACATCTGCAATTTGACAATTGGATAAATAAAAAAGATGAAAAATATCAAATTGAAATATCTAGGAAATCTGCAATGTGAAATTGTATAAGTAAGAAATATGTAAAACATCAAATGAAAATATTATCCCCAAATTTGTAACGTAAGTTGAGAACGTTTGAATAATTGAAAATCAACTGAATAAACAATTGGTAGAACAGTATACTGAAAAAGTGTTGTTTTTTATTGAAACCAGAACAAATAAAACCTTCAAGACAAGAGATAAGCAATTTTGACTTTTTTTTTCAGATGGATTATTTAGTATAAGCAATTTTGACTTTTTTCAGATGGATTATTTAGTCGCATGTTGGAAACTTTCTCCAAGAAAACAATACTTCTGATATCTGCAGAATTCATGTCATGTTTTAACTCCATTATCAGACTTGTATGGGCAAGCACTCCTATCAAAAATGGTTTCCGTATCCGTCGCTGGTCATAATCTTTCGGCACGAGATAAATGACGGTCAGGATGGATATAAGAGTGCATGACCGACCTACGAATCGTTCAAAAAGGTACACTAATTATTCTCTGATAAAACAATGCGATCTTCAAAGTGTATGTTCTCCCCTGGACTTGCTTTCCGGGTTTTGATTATATTTAGTGAAAGAAAATATCTTTCCACAGAAGGCAGGGGTCAGCAAAGAATACATGTACACTACATTTTAAGAGGAGAAAGACTGTCTAACGAAGTCCACAGACATATAAATGTTACAGGCTGCAATATTTGCCTTGCTTGTAAAGCAAACCAATATTCTTGAAGAGAAGACAAGACTGGATCGGCAGACTCTTATCCCATTTTCAAAGCACTCGAAAGATTTTTTTTTTATAAATATGAGATGCTGATTGAAGATTGAAATAAAATATAATTAACATATTTTCCTAATCAAATGAATATTTCGTTCTTTCATTCCCTTAAAGAATTAAGCGCTCGTTTATAAGTTGTCTTCGTGGCCCGGTCCAAATGAACACTAAACGAAAGACCGAATTTTTTATCCGATCTTATACGCTAAGTGAAAACCGATAATGATTGCCTTAATTTGCAAAAACAGAACGGAAAATACCGGACGTGCCGGGGTGTTGGGTGGATGTTCATAGAAAGCCTTGCAGATAAGAGCGGATGAAATCTCAGAAGGGGTTATCGGGTGACGTATTCGAATAGCGGAAAGAGCGGGTACATTTTTATAAAGCATTGGGCATAAACACTAAATATGCTGAACGAAAACATAATGGATAGAATACGGATCGTTCAATTTTACGCAATACATACCAGCATATCCGTGTTACCTCCTTTTTTTTAAAGAAAGGCCATAGGAAACAACCTGTATCCTGGAAATTGCCTAGGAAAAAGATAACTGAGTCAAAAACCGAACAACGTGTTTGCTTCTTAACTTTTTTACTGCTCACGCGCGCGCAAAAGTAGGTCTAGTATACGTCATCAATTTTTGTGCTTTGTGTGTTAAAGATACATTGCTTTTATAGTTGATCTCGGATGACCTTGCCAATAGGGAAAAGAAGAAAATGCTGCTAACTAATACTTTCTCCTTTCTCCCCAATATTATCTACCCTTTCTGTTGCAATTTTTCTAATTTGCCTACATATTGTATGTAATCTGCAACCCTGGAAAATTTGGACCTGTCTAAAAAATTGTCGTATTGTAATGGATTAATCTAAATTAGAAACATTTAAAAGCCTTGTCCCATTCTTAAGCCCTAAAACAGAAATTTTAGACTTGGTCAACTTGGAACAGGTTGCAGACAATAAATCAGCATGGGTGAAAATTGATATATATCTAGGGTAGAAATTAAAAAATAATGGGGTATGAGTAAATGGTGGACATTATTGTGGGAAAAGGAGAAATTGACCCTATCAATTTCTTGTGTTACAACAGTAAAATACAACTTCTTGAAGGAATTCAATTCAATGTAGAAGATTGAGCCGATGAGCTTGTGCCCCTAGAAAAACAGCATTACTACGATTGTTAGACAGGATGATCGAATGGATAAATTGACTGACTAGTAGCAAACCAATAAACTCAATTTAAAATATAAAAATGCAAGTTGCGCCTGTCTGCAAAGCTGTATCGGGCATAGTAATCTATACCTTGGGAATAAATTGTTTTTGGTGGACTCTATATAGTGAACATGCCGTTCGAGATTTTCCTTTGAAGTGAGTTCGGAATGTGGCTTGCGATCCCTATAGGTAAATGGAAATCTAGGTTTATCTAGCCTAAAAAGCCGTGCTAAAAAGATTCAAACATTGGAGTGCATGCCTTCAAATGTCACCTTGCCTCCTTATAAACCGGCCAGGCCTTCGGCGCTTTAAGCGCTATGATTATATGCTTTCCGTTTACCTGATAATTTCGTCCTCTGTACGTTTTCATCAATAGTGGATTACAGTTCTGGGTATGCCCAACGAATGCATCCAGGATACAGCGGAAGTATGACAAATGGTATCGAATACATAGCGTTTGTTCCTCGTACTGTTTCGTATTTACATCGTACATAGTGGAAACTTTATCCGCTCTACAAGTTTTGAGCAGCTTAAAACTTTCTGCTGGGATGAAAAAACAATGGGCGGATGCTCAACGAATATAGCGTATGCAAAGCGTATGTACAGGGTTTGCATGAACCAAATTCGACCAGAGGTCACAAATACAAAGGGCACCATTGCATATACATAGTTTTAAAAGGTATGCTGTATTAGAAATGCTTTTGGCATAAAATAACTATGTCATTAAATTCTTTGATTTCTTACCTTTGATAATCTGGCAAAAATTGGTTTTCAATAAATGTGCGTAAAAATATTTATTTCGAACTATCTCTGAAATTTTCAACGTTGTTTACAGAAATCACCAGTAATATATCGTACAACTCTTATATGGATTCATATGTCAAAAAAAACCTTATGACATAAATTTCTTAAGACGCATCTTGAAATATATATTTAAGTTCCTTTAATCGTGCAAAGACTCATGATCGAGATATTATGGTTGTAGTTCGGTTACTCCTATCAAATTTCGATTCGATATACAAAATACATTTCATGGTATTTTATAATCTATTCAAATACTCACTTGCAATAATTTTATTCAAATCTCACTAGTATCTTTAACTACTTTTAAGAAACAAATGGAATCCCATAAGATGCAACACGCTTAAATGTAACCTCTATATAGTTACAGTCAATTTCATTGATTTTAGATGAAAATTAACGAATCAAACCTGAATTAGAGGAAGAATACTTCAATAACCCAAAAGTAAATGCCTGGCCCGTCACGCAAAAGGGACCATCATTTAACTACGTGAAATAAACTTATAAATAAACATAGCTACAGCTAAGAACATCGTGAAATTGACCAGAAGGATGATTTTAGGATGATTATGGAATGAAATTGAATGAGTGACTGGAGCAAAATTAACCCTTTCCTGTTTCACAAAATTTTGGACCTGCCCAAATTCAAAGGTTTTTCAGACGAAAACTAAAAGTGGATTTAATTTGAAAAATAACCATTCAGTAGGGTAGAAAATAGTGTGGAAATAGAAGAAATTGCTTGTCAGAAGCAATTTCTTCTTTTTTCACAATGTTTTCTCAATCATAAAATCACAGGCACGTAAAAAGCAGGGATTAAACAGCAAAGGGTTAAGTGAAATTAAAGGGAAGTAATCCAATATCATTAATTTTGTTCAAGATGAACAAAATTAGCGACATTTATTATTTCCCTTTAATAAATCACGAGTACTTGTTTGTTTGTGTGGCTTCGTGGACCAATCAGACACTTTAAAAGCTAAACCAGCCAATAAAATAGTAGAATAATTTGATCGAAGTGAATAAAATGTTGATCGCCTTTAACTTTTTCGACATGTTTTCTAACGATTTTGGAGCGTTTTTGGTCGATTTGAGTGAGTGCTTGGAATGAATGGAGCAAAGAGAGAGTGATTTAGAATGATTCTGATCGAAATGAGTGTCAATTTCACGATGTTGTTTACTGTAAGGTCCAGTAAGGGTCAATTATAGGTAATATTTGTTTTTTATATAGGAAACCAGAATGATAATTCTCATATATAAGATTTCCTGAAAGCGAAAGGTTTCGACCCTTGACAGCCTCCACAGTTCGTGCAGTCTGACTAGGATCGAAACTTGTCGCAATTACCTTACAGTTTCTTTCACGTGACGGGTCTCATTTTAAATCTGCATATTTATATAAAATCGTTGTTTTAATCTTTCATGCTTTCACGGTTGAGATGCGGTTAATGAGCTGTAAAGGTGTTTAAAAACAAGCGAAGAAGAGTAATTGAGATACTTATTCAAATATCTACATAATCTGACTTTTACGATGAAACGAACTTATAAGGGGCCACTTAGTTTGTGATGATAAAGTATATTTTACTTTTGTATCTGAATTTGTTAGTAGTCACATTGTGTTAGAAAAAATCAATCAAGAGGAACTTCAATCAATTTGAAAAAAATTGAGGACGCAACGCATTTGAAGGACATTCAATGGTTATACACCTGATTTCAAAATCAATATTGGTGAGTGGGGTAATTCTAAAAGTGCATGCTTGTGAGGTAAAGAAAGCAATCGCAGTGATAATTTTCTCAATGATTTGATATCTGACCCGCAAATGCCATCAAAGTTTGTCCCTTATCAGATTAACATTCGAGTATTACTGACCGAAATTTTGAAATTCCTCTAAATGTGCTACCTTTGTGACTTTTTAAAAAGGGGGTTCATGCGTTTCACTGTTTACTAGAGACAGCAAGAGCAAAAAGTTGATTCGTTTCTCCTTTCAGAATACGCAAACATGAACAATCATCTATATGAAATTAAAGGACATTTTATTGAATGACTGCAGATAAGTAAAAATATGAAAAATGCAGGGTGGCCGATTAGAAGTTCGTGTATACTGATGTCATTTTAAACCCTCCTCATTGAAAAAAAAGTTTCATCGCATGCCTGCACGTGTCATTCGTAATTACATACTTTGTTATTTGCAGTACCTGCCACACACTTTAGTTGTTGGGGTTTTTTTGTCATCCACATTGAAACAAAGTATTATCCATGATTAATGCCATTGTTCTCAAATATTACGATGAATGAGAAAAAAAGAAGACCACTTAACATGAAACATAGTTTGATTTTGTTTGGGTTTTTGTTGTTGTTGTTTTAATCTATATTTTAGGTCATAATACAAACGGAATTTGATAATACTTGCTGTATATTTGAGTTGTTTCAATTATTATATGCTCCGAGTGGCATCGTTGTGCTTCTTAAATGTCGTAACACCATTTCTTTCTTAACTCGAAAAAAACAGTAAGAAAGGTAATTTAATTTCACGATACGGAACCCATATTTCACCAGATCAAACAGCAGTCTTTCTTCGTTTTGAAAAATAATCCGTAAGGGCTCTGGAACTTTAATGCCCTGAATGGGTTCCCCCATCCCCCTAAATTCAAAGACCGGTGTTTCGTCTTCGATCAAAACACTGTAACTACAATGCTTTGGTCTCTTTCTGTAAAATACAAAGTTTTGTGAAAGAATGATTATCTGTTGCCTATGTGTAACAAAAAATAAAAGAAAATCAAGAAGATTTATGTAGGTAGGTATTTTGTATAGCTAATCGATTGTCCAAATATAGTCGTAGTTTACTACAAATTGCAAAAGCGAGGGCTTAGACCGAAAACATAGCAAACGTCTTTACAGTGTATAGAGTCAATTTTGTTTTTGCTCAAAACTATCGATAAGCTTACGCGGATCATCCATTCGACCGATTAAAAATTTAAACTTCATTTTGTATTTTAACAGGGAATTTTGCATTATCTTTTCATGTTAAAGAGTCCTAGTATCACGCCATAAACGAAATAAACAGTGGTGTTTGAGAAGAGCAATATTGAGAAATAATTAACTGAATTTAAAAGGGCACTACTTTATTTCGAAGCTATTAAGAACCTACAGGGTGTTTCTTAGGTAGTAACACTTCGTTCACCAAAAATGGCTGCAACAGTCCTTTAGTGGGTCAGTTGTAAGGGCGGTTGATTTGTAATCCGTAGGTTCGAATCCAAGTTTTGCACTCATGGCTTCGCAACTTGTTTGCTCAATGTAAGATAATGAAAACCAAAACAACAATTATCGCCAGTATCCTTTAAGGAAGCTCGCTCATCCGCTTACGAATTTTCCGCCAATAAAAATCCATCGTTATAAAACCATGAATCTGATTTTAAATTTAAACCATGCTTTTGGATACAAATACATGTAGAGTTGACAAATCGCCTGAAAAACTGCATGAATGTAAGATTTCATTCTTTTAACTATATATTTCTTGGCATTTTCATCCTTTTTGTGTTTTCAGAGAAAACACGAAGCAAGTGTTTAAAAATACCACCGGTCTATTTCTCGAAGAGAAAAGGAATAAACTAAAGAAAGAAGTAAACCCCCCACTCCCTTTCTGAACAGAAATAACTAGCTTATATTTTCAAAAATGAAAAAAATGCGTTTTGGAATAGTGGCATATTGTTCCTTGCCTGTTCCTTTTGTCTGTTTATCTTTTGGTCTGTTGCTCTCTTTGTCCAATTGCCCGAAGGAAAACTTTAACATTTGAAATAACTTTTGAATGTTAAATGATAAAGCCTTAATATTTCACATAATGATTGATATAATAATGATTATCTTAACATGATGATAATGATTTGACCATTGAAACAGCTTTGTTATGTCACATGTGCATTGTTTGTGACAAGACCTTTCTGTGAATTCTTAAGTTACTGCTGTCTGTCAAGGTAAATGTCTTTTTTTTTCAAGGTCAATATTTTCAACACAAACACTTAAATATTGGCCATAATTGTTTATTTGAAAGTGTTCGAACCTTCATATTTCACATGATGGTTGCTTGGGACAAGTCCTTTCTGTTGGTACTAAGCTCAAGGTAAGTGATACAGCCTTGAAAATTTACATGTGCATTATTTGTGAGAAGACCTTATTGTGAATTCTTAAGACATGGTCGTCTGTCAATGTCAATGTCACCATTTTTCAACATAAAAACTTTAACGATCAAAAGACTTCAATTTAGGATTTCCCTATTTATGAATCAAACTACTCTTCCGAAAAAAATGGAAGTTGTGGTGGCATTCGTATTAAAATTCGTGTGAAAAGAGATGTTACATTTTCCTTTGGCCTTATTTAGCTTCTAATTTTTACGTGTAACTTTTCGAAAAATGTCTTTTTGAATCAAAACGTAAAACAATTGGTGTCTAATATTGAATTTGTATTATAATAATAATTTGAAATCAAATTTTTAGTGAAATCCAAAGGAAAACGCTGTCAGACACTCATAATTTACGATACCCCTATTTTTCCAATGCTCTAGAAAGAAATAAGCACGGTGACACATCTTTTTTTCCTTTCAGAAATCGAAATAACACATGTGGATCTTTCTTTAAACTCAGGTTTTCTAGAAAATCAAACGCAAGATTGTAAAATACGAGAATAGTATGCCTTCACACGCTTTGAGAATAGTTTAATTCTGACAATAATAAATTCTAATAATACATGTTAAAGTCACTTTATTAGTCTTTAGACCTTTATAAAAAATCATTTCAATTGAAAGTAGCGTCATTAGGCAGTCAGTGGTTATAAATGACGGGTTTGTTTTCCGGGAAAATCCGTTGCCGACGCATTACAGTGCACTGACAGGTGTTTTGTCCCCCCCACCCCCTTCTTTACGTCATCTTTGAACAGTCTAAAGAAGAGATGCAAAGGTGTGTTTGATTTCAAATGATAATTTTGTATCATAGTAGGAGGTAGATGTATCCATCGCAATATTATTGCAGAAGTGTTATTTAAACGCATATGCTGCCTTCAATGTCATTTTCACAAAATTTCAGCATATTCGACATTGAAAAAATGCTTGACTGATGGTTTTGTTGTGTACCATGGCCTTAGATGCTGATTAAAATATGTCTACGTCATAACCTATACACATGTGAAATATGGCGTCTCTATCCCATATAGATAGGTAGTTATGACAAATATTAAAGTGTTTGGTAGACACACATTCAAACAGACAACCAGATAGACAGTTAAAGAGGTCAAGGATAAGGTAGGACATGCAGCTCCCAATCTATCGACCCGGCGGGGGGGGGGGTATTAAAATAGTTACAACGTTTAAGTCGCTTTAAAAAAAGCTTCGTCCTTGATTTTCAACTGACTTCCTTTGACATAATATTCCTTTCATTAAATGGATCGTTCTGATGAATCGTAATTACTATCCGTTAATTGTGATATTGTTTTGTATTGATTTTATCTATTGAATATAAAGCGATGGAAGTATTCCAATGTATTTGTCATGAATAGGCTATCTGACAAGTATCACGTCATCTTTCAAAGGAGTGGGTGCGAGTCAATGATAAAACAGATTAAGATAATAATATATAACATTTATGAAAATCGTCAAATTGACAACATGATTGATTTGATTGTGTGGAGCGAAATTTGGGTTTAATTAAAGGAAGGTAAAACAATATCAATATTTTTTTGTAAGATGAACAAAATTAGCGCTAGTTTTAGAGAACAATATTTTTAAAGATTTTCTTATTTCCCCCTTCTTTTGAGTTTGAGGTTTTTTTTTTTTTTTTGTTTTGTTTTTTTTTTTTTGAGCGCCATATTTTCGGGCTCCAATTTGTATTAATTATTTGAAATCATTCAGTGGGAGTTCAGTTACATACAATTATGACCCGTATTAAATGGGACCAACTTGAAACAAAAATCGAAATCTTATTCACTTATTGATAAAAAAAAACACGTTTTATAGGAGTGTTTGTTTATTTAGATGTGTTTAACGCCGCTTTGAACAATCTTTCAGTTATATCGCAATACCTTGCAGTGGATTCCTGTTACTTCTCACACAAGTACTACCAATCCTTTCCTAGCCCCCAGAAGCATTGTTAGCCCACATAGGTCTACGTTTACCAAGCCACTGGACAGTTAGTCGGAAAAAATGAGTGCCGCTGTAGGGAATCGAACCCTGGACCTTTTGAATGATACTAGTAGTCTGAAGCGCTATCACTGCGCTATGACGTTGCTTATATAGGATTGTTACAAAGAACAAACATATAGCCGTATTTATTCAAATGAATATATGACCTGTGAAATTATAACCATAAATTAATACATATCAATTATGGTATTTTTGGTAAACATAACAAAACATGAAGAAACAACAGGCATTTTTTTCCTTTTACAACGTTTTATATAAAAAGGACAAAGATTTAAATTCTTACATTAAAACAAAGCATTGTCTTTAAATTTTGACCGAACTCAAAATTCTTTCGTCTATTAATGGGCTAATGTATATCGTTTTCGCTCACCGACAAGATACGTGATCAAAATGTCGATAAAAACCGTTCTCTTTTTGTAAAGAGCTTATCGAATGTCGCAAGCCTTTGTTTAGCTGTTCATTAGTTTGGCCCTAATCAACGATATTCCAATGACAGAAAAAAAATACTATGAACCCATCGTGGCTTAATTGGTGTCACATATCAGTGAATATATTTTTTACAACTTATTGGTGCGGGAATATTGAAATATTAATTGAGTATTCAGGATTTAATTTATCTGTTTCTTCTAAAGAATGACGGATGTGAATACATAAATCTAGCGATCACATAATTTTTTTTTCTATTTTTGAAGTGGCTTTCCAAGTGTTCGTTTCATTTAATGTTAATAATGTGAATATTAAGTGATCAATCCAAAGTGAAATGGGCATTTACTATTTTGTGGCTAAACATTTATCACCAAATTGACTACTGAGCAGAAAGACTGGGCTTTGAACAATGAATCATCAATTTCTTATATCTTGAATAACCCTTTTATCAACTATATCAAAACGGAGCTTCCACGGCTTATTTCACACTTATTTGCTTATTTAAAACAATGATATTTCCTTACTAATTCCAAATGGCGTCTCAAATTATGCTTGCAGTAATACTTTCAGCTGTACCGATCTCATTGATATTTAAAATAAACTTTGTGGACTGCCAAACCCTGGATGACGTGAAGACTCTAAACGAAGATATGTTATCAAAATATAACAAAGACGTGCGCCCAATTATCAACCAAGATTCTCCAATGAACGTTAGTGTGACCTTGTATCTCAGATCTATTCAAGAGCTTAACGAATTAACAGAAGAATTTTATTATATAGGAGCCTTTGCGTTACACTGGGTTGACAGTGATATCACCTGGGACCCCGCAAAGTACGGAGGAGCTTATAAGACATATATATCTTACGGAAGTGTATGGGTACCAGAGATTATTTTGACAACAACTTCGGATACCTCGGATACGATGGCGAAAAAATGGCAACGAGTGAAGTACTACTTCGATGGCGCTGCAGAGATTGTTGTTGGTGGACGTTTTAAAGGGACATGTGGGGTAAATGTTGAAAAATATCCCTTCGATAAGCAGACGTGTACTCTAATTTTCCAAGCTTGGGGATATGAAGCATGTGATCTTATTTTTCATGTACCTTCGACATCGGCGAATATTCAACAATACACGAAGAACGGTCAGTGGGACTTAGATGGAACAGAACTGAAGAGCACAATTATTGACAACTGGTCAACAGTTGAAGTGTCCTTTCACATGTCTCGTAAATCAGCCTTCGCCCTCATCAGTCTGATCGCACCACTTATATTTATGAGTGTGCTTAACTTGTTTGTTTTCATACTGACACCAGAATCCGGTGAGAGAGTTTCTTATTCCATCACCGTTTTGTTGGCCATTGCTGTTTTTATGACGATAATCAGCGATGCGTTACCGAGCAGCTCCGAGCCAGTACCGAGGATAACGTACTTGCTCATGGTGGAACTAATTGTAAGCGTCTCCATTACACTGATCACGATTTTTAATCTGGGAATTTATCATAAGGAAGAAACAAGGCCGATACCGAAATTACTGAAATCGTTTTATATTTGTATATGTTGTCGTAAAATGAGCAAGAATATTATTTTTGTTACCGCAAATGACATCAAACCCAATGCAAAGAATGCAAACCGGAAGTTAGACCTTTCACGGCAAGATAATCAAGTGAAAGTCTCCTGGAAAGATATCAGTGTCATGCTTGATTATATTTCTCTTGTTGCCTTTACCGTCGCAACAATCTTGGCCTTTGTGGTCTATATCGCAGTCGTTGTTTCTTAAAACTTATCTGTTAACAAACTAGATCAGCTGGATTTTAATACCAAATTTTATTGGAAATAAAAATTGAAACTTCAAAAACTCTGCCAAAATTGTCTTAAGTTCTACATTATTACTTGTTTATTGATATAAGGTAATATACCACTTAGGCGTAAGTTTAGACCAGAAAGTTCTTCCTGGTAAGTCATTCTTCCAATTAAATTCAACAAACTCGTACTATCCTCGAAAAATGTTTGCACACGTTCCCAAAAACGTTACACTTAAGTCACAATAACTTACTAAATTCGAGTTATCATAAATTAACGATTTTAGGGTTAATTCGTGTTTTTGAGGAGGTTAACATTTGCAGAGATCCGAAAAACGGTTTAACTTCGCACTCGGGCGTTTAAGCATTTTGAGGGTCTCTGCGAATGTTAATGCCCGAAAAAACTTGAATTGATGCTATTATCGCATAAAAAGAAAGACTAGAGTATTTGTTGAGAGGAGATTGCGAAAAAAATTCATAGAAATGCTTAAAAAAGAGCCACAAACCTACAAAAACGACGACAAAATTGCATCACGCATTGCATAGTCTCTTTTGTTTTTACCGCCATTGCTTAGTAAATTCATGACATCACTGAATTTAACGTGTGAATTAGGCCAACGTCTTTAGTTACGCTCTAAATTAACGTATACAATGAAAATATTTAGCGTATGTAAATTATGAATATGCATACTCGTCAAAATTTAACCTTTGATGAATTATATACAAAATGCATTGGTATTTAATTTTTGAAGCCAGTCGATGATGCAGAAAAAAGATAAGTATAATTGAAATTGATAAGCTGTATAGGCCCCAGATCGATGATACTTAAGTAAAAGAGCCGGGTGTTAACGGCGCGTGGATTTACTGATTTATCCACGATTTCTGTCGTTAACGCCCGAGTTTTGTCCATTAAAGTATGCCCATAACGACCTGAAAATGTAAATTTTATGCAATAATGTAAAAATTAAGCACCATTTATACTGTGAAAGGGCCGTCACAGGTTTGCAGCTTCAATAGCCGTAGGCCACCGAGCTATTGTCATTGCGGGATGTCCGTCGTGCGAAATCCTTTTTTTTTCTTCTCCTCCCAAATCAATGAGCGGATTTTAAAGAAACTTGGTAGAAATGATTCTAAGGTGACCCTCTTCATATATTGTTGACGAAATCTTTATTCACCCCCAAATACGGACGGGGCTTTTTCACTTTAAAATCTTAAAAAGATATTATCCTAAACCGTATGGCCGATTTGAAAGAAACTTGGCATGGATCTTCCTTAGCTGAGCCTTTATTTAAACTGAGATTTTCACTGCCCCCGAATTTTGGCGTTGCAGGGCTGGGCTTATTTACAGTTTAAAATCCGTAAAAAAAAATATTTTCCTCCGAAGTCATTGGGAAGATTTTAATGATACACGGCATTGATGTTCCTTTGGTGACCCTTTACTTAATATTTTAAAGGAACTTTCATACACCCCCAGATGTAGCAGGATGGAGCTTATTTTTCACTCTAAATTCTTTAAAAATCATCTTCCCCTCCCCTTCCCCCCTAAACCATTTGAGCGAGTTCAATGACACTTGTAATTGATGTTCCTTGGTTGTTCCTTTACTTAAATATCTAATGACATTTTAATTGCCCCCCCCCCTCCCCCCTCCGAAATATATGTGTTCAGAATGGTCTGTTTATTGCAATCAGCTTTGTGTTGGTTACATAAGATGGGTAAAAGGGTATGCAGGTTAATAGTGACTGAGAATTTTGGTGCAATATGGGGCAGACCCAGCAATCATTACAAAACAGATCGAAAGAGACGTCAAGGTGTTATTTTCAGTCAAAGTTTGATTTGTTAAATGAAATTCTGGAGATGTAAAAGCCAGTGGAGCGATGCAAGCCCTCTTTTGCCTCTAAATGTATTCAGAAGCTATACGTTAACGTAAATGTATGGTATTCAAACTTAACAAAATTAGGAATAGCCCGCGTAATTCACTTCTTTTCATTTTTTCCTTATAGGAAAAAATCTGAAAATATAGTGGAAATGGAAGATATTTATTTTTAATGTACATGTTTGTTTCTCTATTGTCATCATTTATTCATCCAATTTACAAGTTTATTTCAATTGATTTCTTCCCATATTTTATTGAAACTTTATTTCTCATTTTGGACCAGCCTACTTCAAAATCGATCCAAGGGAACGCACTCCAGTTTATTCTTTATCACGTTCAATGCAATTATGTACCCTTGGTGAGCCGAAATGCACAGTATAAACGCTCTGATAAATAACTACTAACATCAAGGACAACAATTCAACAATGGATGAAATAGTTTTAAGGCCAAGTTATTTTCCACAAAAGAAGAAAGATGAATGATATGATAGAATGATTAACAATAACTTGATACTTAAACCTTTTCCAAACCATCAACATTCAGCTTTCAGACTACATTTGATTTTATTGCTTGTGAATCGATTAATATTTGTATCCCTTAGAAAGTAAAGATTCAAAATTGATATTTTATTTTATTGGGGTATGAAATGAAATCTACTCACAAGAATTCATACAGTGTTGTTAGATTTTTTTTTCATTTTACGATACGCGTAATTAAGCTTTATGAATAAGCTACAACGTGGTTAGATATTTTTCTATCATATCTCCACGATCCTGTGACACAAAACATTTTCTCTTAAAATCATATGAGCCTGTGCGTAGGATTTCAAACAGTTTCAAAAATGCGCGAAGCAAAGACTCTGACCAGCCTGAGCATCTGCACAGTCTGACCAAAGACTTCACTTTGCGTCAAGTAGATAGATAGTAGATATGTAGAGGTAACAGGTAACTTTATATTTACAGTAATTGCTGTCCATGCTACCCAATGTTTGCACCTCACTAATATTTCAAATTGTTGGAATGTCACACACAGGCTCATATATTCAGTAAAAGACATCGAGCTTATATTTTTTGTGTTAATTTAATGGTGATGATTAAATGGAAGAAGTACTGTCAAGAACATCGTGACAGGCTGAATGATATTGAAATGAATTTGGAACAAAATTGAATGGGTGTGTGGAGCGAGTTTTGAGTGAAATCATATGGAGGCAATTCAATATCGCTATTTTTTTTCAAGATGAACAAGATATTTATTACCCCCCTGTATGCCTTCACAAACCTATCAGACGTTTCCACTCTTCAATAAAGTCATTGAAATCGCGGTTTCTTTTCTTTTTTCTTTTTTTTTTCCTAGCGACTTAGCATTTTAGTGAGTTTGGATGGTTAGGGTGAGTGTTTGGAATGAATGAATGAATGGGGCGCTGAGGTGAGCGATTTTGAACGGTATTGCTCGGAATGATTGCCAACTCCACTATGTTATAAACTGTATGTCCCACTTCATACAAAAAAAGCTGCTTGCTAGAATTTTTTCTCCGCGAATAGTGTTTGGGCCAACAACAACGTTCGACCTTAATAAAATACATTTAATATTATATTACATTATCGTGTTTACAATATTATTTGCCTTGAAGAGTTACAACGCTATTTCCAAAATTAGAATCCTCCATGTCTGTATCAGACGATGTCGTCATTTCTATATCTGATTGGAGATTTGTTAATTGCTGTGAAATAATGGAAAAACCATTTCGTTCGTAGACAATCAAAACGTTGTATCTGCAGTTTGAAAATGCTGTAGTTATCACATACTTGTTTCTCAGATTTTCTCCATTGTTTCTATGCAAAATTACTAAAATATTTCACGTTTTAGGTAATTGAATTCATTAAACAAGATTGCATGCTGCCTTCATGATTTAACAAACACTTCGTCCAAGTTTCAGCGAGGTTGTCA